>JARFJB010000046.1:252500-357500 GCA_036346205.1 Vesta saturnalis
GGGGAACATATTTTAAAAGTGTTAAAAGTTTTAATAAATATAAATAGGTACGAAAATTTACGATTACTGAATTACAGCAACATTTTTCAACTCACATAGTAACTATAATAAGTACGTTTACAATTGGAAAACTAACTTAACGCATAATTACGAACACAGAACTATAATAAGAACGGAAAAATTATATTCATCAGTTCGATAATTTATTAAATTCCCATTTACCTTATTTCAATGCCTTCATTAAAAAAAGAAATCCTTCATAACAATTTATCCGCTTAATTAAAAATCAAAGAATACTTCAAAATTTACAAACGGTAGTTTAGCTTCAAATATCAATTAAAAAAAAGTAATAATAATAATTGTCACTACAACCGTGGTAAACAGGATAAGATCCACAAAAAATATTTACTGATAATATGGGTAGTGCAAGTATGTACGTTCTGGAGCACTCTACAGCGAGTGTTGCCATGTATCAAGAAACTGCAGTGTTGCCACGTCTCAAGGTCATTTGATACTGCCATAGCCAAGACCACGTCCCTATCTAAGACGTAAACCTAGTTTTGACAGTTCTTCGACTTAACTAACAAGCAAACCCAAAGTGAATTAACCCCTGCCACGCCCATAAAACGCAAACTGAATACAAGAGGGTTACCTTCTTTAAGGTCAATGGATGCGATGTTCATTGCGCTCTTCACCTTTTAATTGTGGTTCTGAACAAGCAAAGTTTGGCCTACAGTGCTAAAGAACTCAGGAACACTTAGGAGGATGAATAGGGGGATATTGAATTGTCAAGAAATGTCTATGAATGGCTACCTGAAATTTTTCATATCATCAGTCAACAGTCAACAGGAACTAGGGGGAAGTTTGGTACAACAAGTTGAGATTTGTACTGCATATTGATGATGTGAACGATCGAACCGAGTATTCCTAGCAAATGTGGCTCGAGGTGGTATCAAAGAATGTAATTTAGCAGCGCAATAACCATTGTAACACCAATAACACAAAAAAAAAAAACTGAAACGATTCTTCCATGCTCATGGGACTATATGTCAGAAGTTAAGGACGGGTCATTTATAAGCCCAATTCATGACTAATTCATTTCTTCAAGGCCATTGTCTTAGTCTAGAAACAAGCCAGATATGCGACTCATTAATCTCTTCAAGGTCGTATTCCGAACCGAATGTTAAGTAGGAGTCTAGATCATTTAAAATAGAACCAATTTCTTGAAAGCGAGGATATCCAAAAATTTTCAGAAATGAGACTAGAAGCAAAATCCATTGATATCGTTCAGCCTACAGTCCTATCCAAGACACGAACCAAACGCATGACTCACTGATATCTTTAAGGTCTTAGATTAGACACAAATCCATTGTCCTAGACAAGGTAAAAACCGACTAACCATTACTCATCAATATTTTCTAGCCCATCGATTTAGCGAAGAAACATACCAGATGTATGATTTATTTATCTCTTCAAGGTCACATGATGTGCCATCAGGTATATTTTCTGGAATAGGCAACTTTGAATACAGACAGAGAGCTCGACTAGTTAGCGCCCTGACTATCAATGTTTCTCCACTATAAAGAGTTGCATGTTCCTCATAGGTTAGTTCATTAGCAGTATGGTTCAATCAAGGTTAAATGAAAGTACATCCTGTAAACCGTTCAAGAATGTGCTTAACCTCGATAACACTGAAAAATATAAGATACTTATATTGGGTACTATTCATACCAAGCATGGTCATTGGGCAATTGTGAAAACACTTTAACACTTTAAAAGTGTTCCATAAGGGGTAAAAAGAAACCGCATTTTACCTCTTAGATTTACTTACCATTCTTCTTCATACCGTGCTACCTTTGCATACTTATTTCGCGACCACTGATTCTGACACGTCCTAAAACTTTCTTTTGTTAATAACGTGTTCTACTGCATTCAACCACACTGTTAAGGTCCTTCACGCCCAGTCTTATTCTTAACTTTACCTGCATATATCTGCTTTGTCAGTCGTTGCTCGTACATTTCAATGTAACCAAACCAACTAAACGTGCTTCTTTCACACAGATTAAGCATCATCTTTCCAATACCATACTCATTCATTATCTACCCTCACTCTATCCGTTCTAGCTTTACTGCATACGCTCCGCAGAAATCTTCCATTCACTTTTGATGGGACAAAAACGCTGTTGTGCATTGCTTGTTTCGCTGCTATGCTAATACTCTCACTTTCAATTGTGGTCAAAATACTGCTAATCACTTTTTCCCTGCATTAATACGCCGTTCACTTTCAGCATGCATTCTACCAGCTGCAGTAAGAATTCTATCGAAATACACAAACTTATCAACTTGTTTTACAATCTCATCGTGTAGGGTAACCACACTACTCTCTTTTCGTATTCAGTATCAAACACTACTACTTTGATTTTTCTCAGGTTTACCCTTTGATCTATACTCTCACGGACATGTTAACTATTGCTTGCAGATCCGTAGCTAAGTAAAAATGTATCACCAACGTATACCGAAACTTATACATTAATGTCTCTAACCGTTAAACCATTTGCATCAGTCCATGTTTGCTTACCACATTTATCTACATCACGCAGCCTTGTCTAACTGCTAAAGTATTCACTCAAGCCATTGACATAGGCTCGTCTACAGTAATGTACCGCCCTTATCCCATTCATTAGACATTTACTCGCTCCATACTCACTGAAAATGTTCTAGAAGTACTCCATGTTCACTAACCCATATGTTTTCATCAAGTCTACAAATGCACAGTATAGTTTCTTCTTCACATCTTAACACTCTTCAATCACGTGCTTAAGAGAAATCATCTGATTCACTTATCACCTTCCTGGCATGATGCCACCTTGCGCACCTCAAATCTTCTTTTGTTTTATTGCTCGTACTATATTAATCAAAACATTTCCAAATACTTTACCAGGTATACTCAACAAATATTCCCTCTGAAGCTTTTATAGTCGCTCTTGCGCCCCTTATTTACAGCTGATCAAAAATAATCGCACTTTTCCAATGGATCGGTACATTTCAACGCTTAAAACATCTATTAAATAATTCACACAATCCTTCTTCCGGCTTTTCACATCCATATTTTAGCATTTCACTAGTCATTTCATCCACACCTGCAGTTTCTTTCTTTCTCAATCTGTTCACATCATATAGTCGCGTTTTCTCTGTCTCATTGTTCGCAGCAGTCATTGCCATGTACGACTTTTTCTTGTGTACTGTTCTTTTTGCAGATTCACTCCACCAAGCGTTTTTTTTCTGTCTACCTACAGTCGCTCTTCCACATATCTGTGCAGCACATTTGATAACAGCGTTGTCGTTCTATACCACTTGATTCACATTCAATTGGAATGTAGATAGACCAAAAAACTGATATTTTATAAACAAGTGGGTTTTATGTGAGAAAGAAGTATAGTTAGGCCCATCCGGGATTGTAGTGGATTTGGAAATCATTTGTGAAGAGGAAAAGAAATAGTAAATGTTCCTGCTCTATGACCAGCAAGATTAGTGGTAGAAAATTGAAATCAATTACGAGGTTAGTCAGATTGGTTAGGAAGAAGAACATTGTATGAATGAGGGTGTTCTTTAATTTTCTGACTCGTGACTTTTTCAAGGACTTGTGACACTGTTGGGGGTATACTTATAGATAATGAACTTTTTTAGGAATAGGACAAACAATTGCGTTTTTGCAAATAGATGGGAACACAGAACTTTGAATACAAAAATTGTAAATGTATGTTAAATGATAAGAATTAACATATGAGTACTTATATCATCAATTCCAGCACAAACTTTTTAGTAAAGCTACATTTTCTAGTATTGAAGTAAGATTGTGACAATTCAGAGTTTTGACAAGGAACGAACGACTCTAAAAAATGATTATTAATATGATTTATATCTATTAATTCTTCCCACAAATTAATCATAGAATTATTTTATACGCGTCCTTGTTTACGCAACACATTCCAAGTCTTGCTAGGACATTTTGAATTAGCTGCGTGTGAAATGTAAGCTTTGTTTTCCTGTCGGATTACATATTTACCTTTGAACTTATTCGTTCATAACAAAACTTATTATAAAAAAAATATAGTAAGATTGTGAAACACATTATACTGATCCCAGTGGGAAGAAAGTTTTGTGCATCGATATAGTTTTAAGGCCTTGTTATGTAGCTTCATGAGCACTTTAACATTGTCCGTTAACCAAGGAGCTGAGATTTTGTTAGTTTAATCAATCAGAAATAAAATGCTCTTAATTATGTAATCTACCATTTCATCGATGTTAGATAACCTGTATAAACTATATGACTGTATTTGAATGTCAAAATCACTAAGATCGATATTTTTAAAGTCAAGATATTCAAATTATCGAAAACAGCAAGTTAATCAGCAAAGACCGTTTGAAAATGTAAATCATTTGGAGAGGATTATTTCTGAAGAATGACAAGAAATTACTCCAGATATGACACGGTAAGTATTACTAGAGTTTGGCAAAAAGGACGATTAAATGTTTGCAAAGAGAAGGTGGATTTGTCGGGGCTTTAGTAGAATGAATGAAAATTTACTTGTGTTTGTTTCTGTATTAATATGATGTTTGTTTACTAAATATTCTTTGTATGGATTTTCCTATTTCTAAAATAAATAATTATTTTGCATTCATTACGTATTTAAATTGCAAGGTTGTTTATAAACACTAACAAATGGAAAGGTTATCATATTTTTAATAGATAAGAGAGATAAATTCAGCATTGAAATTTGTAACTACAAATAATTTATAATGTAAAACGTAAATAATCACAAAACCTGAATTTTCACGTTAAATAGTTGTAATTGCATATTTGAAAATAGCTTTTAATTCTAAATAACTTTTCTTTATAACATTTTTCTGTATTGTCAAAAATAAAGGTACTTTACTCTTGAGCAAAATTCATATTTTGAGATTTTAGACCACGTAGAACTTTTTATGAAGAATAACTTTTTTTCATAAAACCAATAACAAAAAAGTTTTTCATATGGTTCCAACTTAAGTAGGCACATTGTGTATGCGTGTGTGTGCGTGTGCGTGTGCGTGTGCGTGTGCGTGTGCGTGTGCGTGTGCGTGTGCGTGTGCGTGTGCGTGTGCGTGTGCGTGTACGTGTGCGTCTGGGTGTGTGTGTGTTTGTGTGTGTGTGCGGTGCGTGCGTGCGTGCGTGCGTGTGCGTGTGTGCGTGTTTGCTGTGTGTGTGCGTGTGTGCGTGTTTGCGTGTGTGCGTGTGTGGTGTGTGCTGTGTGCGTGTGTGCGTGTGTGCGTGTGTCGTGTGTGTCGTGTGTGCGTGTGTGTGTGTGCGTGTGTGCGTGTGTGCTGTGTGCGTGTGTGCTGTGTGCGTGTGTGCGCGTGTGCGTGCGTGCTTGCGTACGTGCGTGCGTGCGCGCGCGTGGTGTTGCGTGCGTGCGTGCGTGCGTGCATGCGTGTGTGTTTGCGTGCGTGCGTGCGTGCGTGCGTGAGTGGGTGAGTGGTGGTGGTGAGTGGTGAGTGCGTCAGTGCGTGAGTGCGTGAGTGCGTGAGTACGTGAGTGCGTGAGTGCGTGAGTGCGTGAGTGCGTGAGTGCGTGAGTGCTTGCGTGCTTGCGTACGTGCGTGCGTGCGTGCGTGAGTGCGCGCGCGGGTGCGCGTGCGCGCGTGGGCGGGTGGGGGCGTGTGCGCATGTGCGCGTGTGCGCGTGTGCGCATGGGCGCGTGTGCGCGTGGGGCGTGTGCGCCTGTGCGCGTGTGCGCGTGTCGTGTGTGCGTGTGTGCGTGTGTGCGTGTGTGCTGTGTGCGTGTGTCGTGTGTGGTGTGGTGTGTGCGTGTGCTGTGTGTGCGTGTGTGCGTGCGTGCGTGGGTACAAGCGTGCGTGCGTGCGTGCGTGCGTGAGTGCGTGCGCGGGTGCGCGGTGCGCGTGGCGCTGTGCCGTGCGCGTGTGCGAGTGGGTGCGTGTGCGCGTGTGCGCGTGTGCGTGTGTGCGTGTGTGCTGTGTGTGTGTGCTGTGTGGTGTGTGCGTGTGTGCGTGTGGTGTGTGCGTGTGTGCTGTGTGCGTGTGTGCTGTGTGCGTGTGTGCGTGTGTGCGTGTGTGCGTGTGCTGTGTGCGTGTGTGCGTGTGGGTGTGTGTGCGTGTGTGTGTGTGTGCGTGCGTATACGCGCGCGTGCGTGTGCGTGCGTGCGTGCCTGCGTGCGTGCGTGGGTACAAGCGTGCGTGCGTGCGTGCGTGAGTGCGTGCGCGGGTGCGCGGGTGCACGCGTGGGCGCGTGTGCGCGTGGGCGCGTGTGCGCGTGGGTGCGTGTGCGCGTGTGCGCGTGCGCGCGTGCGTGTGTGCGTGTGTGCGTGTGCGCGTGTGGTGTGTGCGCTTGTGCGTGTGTGCGTGTGTGTGTGTGCGTGCGTGCGTATGCGCGCGCGTGCGTGCGTGGCGCGTGCGTGCGTGCGTACGTGCGTGCGTGCTTCCGTGCTTGCGTGCTTGCGTGCTTGCGTGTTTGCGTGTTTGCGTATTTGCGTGTTTGCGTGCGTGTGCGTGTGCGTGCGCGTGTGCGTGTGGTGTGCGTGTGCGTGTGAGTGAGCGTGAGTGAGCGTGAGCGAGAGCGTGAGCGTGAGCGTTAGCGTGAGCGAGCGTGAGCGTGAGCGTGAGCGTGAGCGTGAGCGTGAGCGGAGCGTGAGCGAGCGTGAGCGAGAGCGTGAGCGTGAGCGTGAGCGTAGAGTAAGCGTGAGCGTGAGCGTGACGTGAGCGTGAGCGTGTGCGTGTGCGTGTGCGCGTGTGCGTGTGCGTGTGCGCGTGTTCGTGTGCGTGTGCGTGCGTGCGTTGCGTGCTTGCTTGCGTGCGTGCGTGCTGGTGCGTGCGCGGGTGCGCGGGTGCGCGGTGGCGCGTGAGCGCGTGTGCGCGTGGACGCGTGTGCGCGTGGCGCGTGTGCGTGTGTGCTGTGTGCGTGTGTGCTGTGTGCTGTGTGCGTGTGCGTCGTGCGTGCTACGTGCGTGCGTGTGTGCGTGTGCGTGTGTCGTGTGTGCGTGTGTGCGTGTGTGCTGTGTGTGCGTGTGTGCGTGTGTGCGTCTGTGCGTGTGTTCGTGTGTGGTGTGTGCTGTGTGCGTGTGTGTGTGTCGTGCGTGCGTGCTGTGCGTGTGTGCTGTGTGCTGTGTGCGTGTGTGCTGTGTGTGTGTGTGTGTGGTGTGTGTGTGTGCCTGTGTGCGTGTGTGTGTGTGTGGTGTGTGGTGTGTGCGTGTGTGGTGTGTGCGTGTGTGCGTGTGTGCTGTGTGCTGTGTGCGTGTGTGCTGTGTGCGTGTGTGTGTGTGCGTGCGTGCGTGCGTGAGTGGTGGTGGTGGGTGAGTAAGTGAGTGGTGAGTGAGTGAGTGCGTGAGTGCGTGAGTGCGTGAGTGCGTGAGCGCGTGAGTGCGTGCGTGCGTGCGTGCTGTATGTGCGTGCGTGCGTGGGTGTTTATATATATATATATATATATATATATATATATATATATATATATATATATATATATATATATATATATATACAGGGTCTGTCACGCCGACCTGAGTCTATAAGTATATGGAAAACTACTCCACCTATTTTTTGGAAATTTGGTTTAACTAAATTATTTTCAGTTTTCTGCAGCTTTCGGTTATACCGCAAGCCTAATAAATTTTAAATGGAATGTACCCATTTTTATTATATTTTTAAAATATACGTTAAATTTAAATATTATTTTGTAAAATCATCCTGTCTAAAATGCACCGTTTTTGAGTTATTTTATTTTCTTCAAAATTTTTAGCAGACGCAGCTGTTCACAGAAAATATAATTTCTCAAGGTACAAGCGAGCTAGGCCAAATGTTTTATATATAATACTTCCACACATAGAACTCACAGCTTACAGAATCTTACAAAAATAAATTAAAAAATTATACAGGGTGTACGAAAAATGGCGTCAGAGTTTTCAATTGCAAAAATTAACTTGTTTAAGTAGCAACCCTATTTTTTTACTCCTTTAATGGATTCTACGCTAAAAAATAAGGAGACTTTGTTAATATATCCCTATTCCGAAAATTCATAGTTTTTGTACAATTTTGAAAAAATCGACATTTTGGTAATTAATTTTTGGTTGGCTTTACATGAAAGGAATCCATAATAAACAAATGCTATGGTGTCAACAAATAGATTATTTTACATTTCTCACATTAAAAAGTGTTACTCGTAATTATGTCTTATTAGTTAATAATGAAGATTATTTTAATTTATTAGTTATACGGAGAATGTGGATAAGTTCTTAAAGGAGCTTGCGAAACTTTTAGTGCGCGATAACCGAACCAGCCAAGCCCTACTCATAACACCCTGACGCGAGTTATTTACAACCAACTTGTTGGAAAGCAAAAAAAAAAAAAAAATAAATAATAAACCAGTTGTTGTTACTGTTTTGGCATATTTTAGAGCACGTCCTTAAAATTCATTAGCTGATGCTGAATATCTACAAAAAAATGTTCTTCAAATTTTGAAAAAACACAAATTTAATCTGTTTTCATACAAATTAACTCAAAATTTAAGGCCAGGTGATAGTATAAAACGAAAAAATTTTTGTGAATTTATAGTAGTTAAAACTCAAGATGAAAATTTTTTGAACAAAATAATTTGGACTGATGAAGCAAAATTTCATAAGAATGGTATGTTTAATCGACATAACCCTCATTATTGGAGTGAAAGGCAATATCAAACTCATTGGAGTTTTAATGTATTTGCATCAATACAAAATGATGGTGTGCTAGTGGTACATTTTTATAATGAAAATTTGAATGGTAAATTGGTTAGGAATTGTAAATCAATTTTTGCATTAAAATATTGATTATTTTATGCGAAAGATCCCAACATGCTCCACCTTATAAACTGCTTTGAGGATCCTTTCATCGCCAACCTAACACCATTAGATTATTTTGTTTGGGGGGTTGTATAAATGATATAGTGTACGCGCCACTCACAACAAAAGAAGATTGCTAGCAAAGAGTTCGAAATGCATTTCGATCTCTTTCCCCGGAAAAAAATTGAGAGTGCTACTCATGTGACTTTCTAAAAAGCCTGAAAAGTGTTTAGACGTTGGAAGCACTCAGTTCGAGCATTTATTATAATTTAACGGTTTTGGTTTTTGTTTTAAAATTTTATAGTTAGTGTTGTTAATTTATAAAAATAACCACTAATTTAGTTTCTGTTGTTATAATTGTTTCAATTACAAGTTTGGTTTTAAAAAGTATTGTTTTAATGCTTTATTTTGAGTATGATGTACATACTTTGTTTTATGTGTATTACCTAAGCCTTAGTTCAGTAGGTAGCGTTTGTGTATTATTGATTCCTTTCATGTAAAGCCAACCAAAAATTAATTTTTAGTTTAATTACCAAGAATGTCAATTTGCAAATTTGACGCCATTTTTCGAACACCCTGTATCATTTTTTAATTTATTTTTGTAAGATTCTGTAAGCTGTGGGTTCTATGTATACAAGTACTAAAAAATATTTAGCCAAGCTCATTTGTACCTTGAGACATTATATTTTCTGTAAACAGGTGCATCTGTCAAAAATTTTGGAGAAAATAAAATAACTAAAAAACTGTGCAATTTAGACATATGATGATTTGTACAAGCTAACATTCAAATTTAACGTAGATTTCAAAATTTAATTTAAATGGGTTCATTTTATTTAAAATAACCGAATCTATTTCCAGTATAAACGGAAGCTATTAGTTAAACTAGATTTTTTGAATAACCCCTGTGTACAAATTTTCAAAAAAACATTTTGACTAGTTTTCTATATACATATCGACTCAGCTCGTCATGGCGGACCCTATATATATATATATATATATATATATATATATATATATATATATATATATATATATATATATATATATATATATATATATATATATATATATATATGTGTCTCAGCGAGAAACTTTGAAAATTTAGAATCAGTTATAATTGGTTGCGTTCTCTTAAATTATTTTGATGTTTTTTGACTTCTAGCGCTTCCGGTTATTCCAGAACTCACCATCTACTTTGTTATTTTCAATGGAACACCCTATATATTTTTGAATTTTTGGATGGGAACCACAGTTTTGAATATTTTTTGTTGAAACTATACCATGGCCGTCTATTACGGTTTTTGAGATAAAAAATGTTTTCCGAAATCTTGAGAGTTCGTTGATGTTTACAAAATGGACTGTAACTCCTATTTGGATTGAGATAAAAAGTTAAAAATGCAATTAGGTTTGTAGTTTAAAGATGCCTTTGTCGTATGTATTTTTTAAAATAAAGATCTTTGCCTGAGAATAATAACTAAATTTATACTTTTCAGCCAGAGCCAAAAATGTAAAACAATAAGTTTTTTAAATGGAATAACCTATTTTTTGTTACGTAATCCAATTGGCGATAAGATATGCTACAGAGTAATATGGCATGTTGTTTTACCTAAATTAAACTGTTCAATGATTATTTCCAAAAAACGGACAATTTTAATTCCTTAGACATTATTTCGAAAACGATACGAATGGTTGCTATGGATACGAGAAATAATTTCTCAAAGGTCAAGTTTTTAATGTTTGTGATTTAGTACGTATCCCTTAAGTGCCTTAATATTACTGCTAAAAAGAGTTAAAATGGTTAACAGTTACGTGAAGGGATTTTTAACAGGCATAACAACCATGTCTGAGCTTCCGCCAATCCGCATATCTGAGAAAGAAAACAGGTTTAGTTTCAATGTCTTTTCCCTTATGATGTATGACAGGTTCTCTTACGTCATTTGTGACGGCGTGTTAACGTCAGCGCCTTACCTCAATTTATTACGGACTGTGGTAGCAGATTTTCTTGCTTTTGAAGTTGAGGAGAGGCTGTTGGTATCAATTGGATGGAGCACCAGCCCATTGCACCCAGGAAGTATCTCAAGAACTCAGCTTAATGTGTAAGGCGGTCAGGACCATTGAACTGGTCTGCAAGTTCTATAAATTTGACCCCTTTGGACTTCCACCTTTGGGGGTATATCAAGCATCACATCTACCAGACACCGGTGAACACGAGGGAGGAATTAGAGGCACGCGTGCGAGCAGCATTCGACAATCGAGGTACGAACAGCAGTACTGAAGGGTGTACGCGTGTAACATCATGCTTCAATGCGAACGGCCACCATTTCGAACATTCATTATAATTTGTTTCTAGTTTTTTACGTCCATTTTTTGTCATTTGAAGTAATGTGAATAGTTTTCTTTAAATATTAAGACAGTTCTACTAAAAACCTTGTACCATTTTCCGTGTATAAAAAATAAAATAAGAATTCTTTATTTGTATAAACATTATTTTAGCCATAATGTTACGGCATTTAAGAGATAAGTACTAAGTCACAAACATTAAAAATCCCTTCACGTAACCGTTATCCATTTTCACTCTTTTTAGAAGTAATATTAAGGCGCTTAACGGATACGTACTGAATCAAAGACATTAAAAACGACATTTAAAAAATTATTTCTCGTATTCATAGCAACCATTCATAGCATTCTCGAAATAATGGCTAAGGAATTAAAATTATAATTGTCCGTTTTTTGGAAATAACTCTAGAACAGTTTGGTTTAGGTATAATAACATGTCATATCACTTTGTAGCAAATCTTATCGCCAATTCGATTATGTAACAAAAAAATAGGATATTCCATTAAAAAACAATGATATTTTTACATTTTTAACTCTTGAGTATAAATTTAGACATTATTTTCTGGCAAAGATTTTTATTTTAAAAAATGCATACGATAAAGGCATCTTTAAACTAAAAATTGATTGGATTTTAACTTTTTATCTCAATACAAATAGGAGTTACAGTCCATTTTGCAAACGTTCACCAGCTGTCACGATTTCGAAAAATAATTTTTAACTCAAAAACTGTAGTATATGGACATGGTATAGTTTCAATAAAAAAGATTCAAAATTATGGTTCCCATCCAAAAATGCAAAAATATATAGAGAGTTCCATTGGAAATAAATAACAAAGTAGATGTGGACTTCCGGTATAACCGTAAGCGCTACAAGTCTGAAAATATTTTAGTAGAAGAGAACGCAATCAATTAAACCTGACTCGAAATTTTCAACTTTTAATCAAAAACCAATCTTACTGCGTCTCCTATAAATACGTAGTTTAGAATTAATACGATTAATCCTACCCTACTACGTCCGGACGTGGTTGCCATGTGTACTAACTGTATATTAAAACATTTGTACTACTGCATCCTTCTATATTACAAATGAGATTTTCATAAAACTTCGAAATCACTAGGGTGGAAGTTGTGAGGTGTTTTCTTTGATCCATATTAATCAAAACACATCTTAACTCGTTCACGAGCAGTTTTTTCACTCTAGCTACATCCCCAAAACACACTTTCTGGCAAGAGAATATAAATTGTACTTTGGTATATTTTATTACTTGTAAATAGTGAACAACGTAATAAAATTTTACAAAACTATACTTGTCCATAATTTATGGTGACTGTAATAGCCGTCTTTTGCATATAAAATTATAGCTTGCTTATAATAGTTAAATAAGTGTTATAATCGTCAACTGAACGTCGATCTTATCCTGATGAAAAGAAAATCTGATGTGGTCGGCACATAACTTTCTTATGCCTTAGTATTTGTACAGTAGCATAGAGTATACATGCAAATGGGTTACACGGCTATTTTTAAACACATTGTAATTTTTTCATATATTAAATGCATAAGAAAGTAAGTTTTGTTTCTTTCTTACAAATTACACCTTAAAAATTATAAAATTATACACCTGAGCAAATTTTTGCCTGGTGGAGAAATGATGTAAATTGCAGTTTATAATAAATTAATTAATTTTTCAAGTTTATTTAACTTCGTAAGCCCTAGCTCGAAGATAACTCAACGGGTTACTCCACAATCGGATCGGCTTATTACTAAAAAACACCGAGGTTAACTCAAGTTAGACCCTTGGGTATTCCTGACCTAAACAACTTATCGCTGAGTCATTATTTTGTTTAATTCGTGCCGGAGCCCTGGATTAATAAACAATCGTTTGAGATCATCCCAATTATTTTAAGCGTGGCTCACTTCTGGACGAATTACTGATGACAGTGTAGCACCGCCTTCGTAGCTTGTAGGTGTTCAATATAAACTTAGATGTGCGACATGAACTGTTGATACACTTAACGAGGTTATGTATCTAAAAATTTAACTGATGATTTGGGAATTAGTAACAATTAATAAACATAATCCTTACCCAGGTGCTTGCTTTTGACATTTGCTAATTTAGCTTCGATTGTACATTATTTAATGTGCATTAACTGTTATTATTTAAAACATTAATTGTATTATAAACAGCTGTTGTATCTGGCACTTATAGCCCTGAAGTTGTTACTTATTTATTAGTTGACCTTTGTACTTTTGTAAACTGAAATTATTTATACAGGGTGATCTATGTTACACTTTAATACTTGCTTAAAACTTGGTTAAAACCATAAGACTCAAGTTTTAAAGAGAGATCTTCTTATAACCACGGTTCAATGATTTATTTTACTTTTGCTATGTGTTTTGTATTCAGGTTTCTAGGGTCAACGCTGGATGTCGGACAGTGCGAAAAGGTTTTACTTGTTACAATTTATGATTAATTTTTTTCAATTTCAGGGGTAGCACTAAAAAGAAAGGTAAGTCTGGTACTGTTGTGACGATTTGTTAAATCATTGTGTTGGGGCAAAGGTTTTATTTTCTTTATTTCGGTTGTTTGCTAGAAAGTAGCTATCCATGCTTACGGTATTGGTTGTTTTAATATACCATGTAATATAGATTAATATAAATATGTACCACTTTGAGTTTATAGATTTTTTGTAGGAAAACAGTTTTGCCTATTCGAGGGTTGGGTTATTTTTGGGGAAAAAAAATAAACCAAGTTGTGTTAAATTACCTGTATTTGTTTTCTTTATTACTACGGATTAGGATTTGATCCTAATCTGACTGTGCTTCTTGCTGCCTCTGGCAATACAAATGTAAACCAAGTGATGCCCTTTTGTAATTTTGTGTGTTTCCACGCCAGCCACACGCCCACGAATCTAAGTGCTTCGACCGATCGACTGAGCTTCCGGATATCTTATTAGTTGTTACGGCACACCCTTTATTTTTTTGAGGCATCAGTACCTTTGTGCATGTCACAACCCGGTACCCCGCCAGTACATTTGGCATATCAATTGATTGTCTGTTCTATTGTGATATCAACAGAACTTCTAGAACTTCGAAATTACGATCTACAGACACTGAAGCAGTGATTGCGAAGTAATTCTTCAGTTCCAGAGTGCGTACTTTGTAGGTTTAAAAGAGTGAGTATGTGGGTTACGAGATACCTGACATAATTATATTGTTCACATGCAAAGAAAAGGGGAATCATATATTCCAGACGTGCAAGTGTAAGCCATAGTTGTTTTCTTTAGTTGTTCGATGAAACCTCAGAATCCATGACACATTGTCCATGTAAGCAGTCCCAAAATTGCGCTGTTTTACCCAATTTCCCTTCTCTAACTTCAATTAAGAAAGTTTGGTAGTGATTGTAGAATGTTTGACAAGATGAGTCATTCACAGACTTCAAATTAGAATATGACGGTTTTTCTGACAGGTTTTTAATCGCTATCATCCCTTCAGCATCAGGATCCATTGTCATGAATATCTTAATGAGTTCTCTCTGTAGTGCCTCCATCATTATTTTATGGACTCTCATAGCTCTGTTGTAATTCTTTCCCGAGATTGCTTTCGCAATCGAACCACTTCCACATGTTGCTGATTCGACTAAAACATCTTGAAATCCGGAACCAGCCATCAATTTACCTAAGCACCCAAAATAAGAGCAGGTGGTATGAAAAGCGCCCACGTTAATGACAATACCTTGTTATTTGTTGCTATGTCATAGCACAGCGTATGTTTTGATGGCAGCCCCCAAATCTAGTGTAAGAAATGTATGCACCTGTTCACCATTTTCTGTAGTCTTCTGCGATTGTGTCAGGAATTGTTAAATAGTGGAATATTCGGTTGGACTTTATTTTGTTGCACATAGCAGTCTCTAACTCAAGTAAGTGTGAGTATGATACACAATCACCATATCTATTTACCAAAGTTACCACTTCTGCATTTCATATGCAAATGCATTTACTGTGCATTAAAATCTGTTATTTGCAACTTGCAGTGGTATCCCGCTTGTTACGTACGAAAAAATTCACATAGTAAATTAGGAGCCTTTGTTTCATCTGATGCCAGGCATTCGGCTGAAGGAGGCCAAGGCATTTCAGGTGATTTTCCATATGTCTGCAGGACATGCCGTCTCAAAGTCATTGCATCCTCTCGAATTGTTCGCTATCTGATGAAGCAGCTTCAAATGCAGTTTCTACGGCTTGTCCTGGTTGTATCCATAACGACTACACAAGTTAATTTCTGTAGTTTGGCTGCCAAAATGATAAATGATTTCCAAAATGGTTTATTAATTTTTATTTTAATTTGAAAGTTTTATAGTTTTCATTACAAAATTGTGGTCAATGTTCCGTCATGAATAACAAATACCTCTCACGCAGCATTGCCATGCGTTCAACATTACCACCAACAATGATACTTTCTCATACATAGTTCTTTAATGGTTCAAATGCATCTTTGTGCGCCTTTTGCTGTGCAAGTGACTCATTTTCTAGAGCGGCATGGGGTTGCCTATCAGGGTGTCCTGTGTATTCCTCACGACAGTGATTATGGTAGTACACCTCAGGAGCTATAATATCTACATCTTTCAGTTCACATAAACATTTGTCATCTGCTTTCGCTTCTACGGCTTGTATAATGGACAACCCCGCAATTTGAGTAACACATTTGGTAGGCAACTCGTACTGTTTTTTCCGAGGAAATCCATTTTCGATTCTTGTAGCAAAAAAATTAAGCTATCGCTCAGAAATAAGTTTCCTGTGGGGGCTGTTCTCCGGCTTCGCTTAGATGTCGATGGGTCGCTTTCATTGCCCGATGGCTGCACAGATGTTATAATTTTGGATATGTTCGTAAACCTTTGGTAACACCAGCGATGGTAAAAATCATGATCTACATCGAGATCCACTGGAACTTGTCTACATACAGTGTCAAATCTATTACTTTCAGTGAATTCCTTCAGCCGCGCTTCAATACACTCATGAACTTTCTGAAATGATTGAACGGAAAACGATCGGAGAATATCTTCTAATTCGTTTGCATTAAAATTAATGATACTTCTCTTCCCCTGCGATATTGAAGCTTCTCATTACCCATGGTTACAGTTTACCTGGAACAGAAATCAATTATTAATAAAAGTTAAATGGAAATATGAGGAGCAAAAAATATAGATTTTTTTTGTAAAAAGTCATTTTCACCGTATTGCCGTAGTTTTCCATGTTTTGTCGGGATATGCTGTAATTGACAAGGGGAAAACAACTAAAACCTTCAACTACATAACAATGCCAACAAAAAAATGTGAGTCAGAAATTTAAACTCGACCATCATTAGCTACCACAAATGAACATTATAAACCTGGAAACTACTGCGATCAATGCCAAAACACAGGAAGGAAAGTATATTAAAATAATTAGTGTGTATCACCAACCTAATAAGCCTCTTCTCGAAACCGATACTCAAATAATCACTGACTCAAACGAACCGACGCTGTTAATCGGTGATTTAAATTCTAAAAACACTATGTGGGGCAGTAGGACAAATAATCCAGCTGGAACAAGAGTATAGCCTATTCAGAAAAGTATGGTCTACAAATTTTAGCCCCAGAAGAACCTACCTATTTTCCATATAGCGCAGACCACAAACCGGACATACTGGATATTATTGTGCAAAAGAATGTTCGCATGCAAATCTTCCAAAAGGTCTAAGCCGAACTTGACTTCGATCATTTTCCGCTAGTAATCTCACATACAGCAACACCTAATTTTCGTTACCACGGGACGAAGGTAAGGAATGAGACAGTAGACTGGAAATATTTTCGCGAAACAATCGATGCAAAATTAAGATATCCCAAAGACTTAAAAACGATTGAGGATATTGATCAAATGGCTGATCACGTTAAAACATGTAAAATGGAAAGTATGCAAACGGCCACAAATTAAGAAAAATCGTAGACATGCAAACTCGAAAATGCCTTCACTGTATATAACAAAAAAGTCAACTTCGAATGGTAACGAACCAGAAACAAGGTAACCAAAAAATTTACTCAATAACTTAACGGTCGAATTAAAAAAGAGCTCGATCAGTACTAAACAGAACCATACACAGAAAATACATCAGCACTTATGAACCTGGCGATCCAGGTCTGTGGAAAACAACAAGGAAGATCCTTCGTCAACCGCAGGAAATACGACATATCCATACGAGGAATAAGACTCTATGTGTAGACGAAGAAAAATGCGAAGCCTTCGCCAACTACTTGGAGCAAACATTTACTCCAAATCTACAACATCCCTCAGGGTAAGATAATAAAAACTTTTCCACCAAATAAAGCACCAGGGGAGCATGAGATAACCATCCTGAAACATCGCACTAGAAAGGCGTTGGCATATCTATCCACACTTTATAATTCATGCCTCAGGATTGGTTATTTTCCTAACAAATGGAAGCACGGAATCATAAAAATGTTTCACAAATCAGGGAAAAATAATAAAGAACTGAATGGATAGTCTATTAACGACCATCTCAAAGGTGTTTGAAAAAGTAATTAGCATAAGACTTAATGACGAAGTTAACAGGCAGGATCTTATTCCCAAATCTCAACTTGAGTATAAACAGGGACACTCCACCTGTTACAAATTGCAACGAACTGTAGAATTAATAGAGAGTGGTTATGAAAACAAGCAATATACAGTCGCAGTATTCATAGACTTAGCGCAGGATTTTGATAAGGTATGGAGTTAAGGTCTAAAATGCAAAATTTCTCGACTATACTTGTCGGAATATCTGAAAGGAATGCTGTTCTCGTATACTGGGTCCTACCTTACTTAATATCTATCTACACGATATTCAATCACCAATGCAGACCTATCACTGTATGCGGATCAGACTGTACTATTGACCAAGCATGTAACCCTAACTGAAGCAGTCGCCCAACTACAAAACGCTGTGAATACAATCATTAGGTGGTTGAGAAATTGGAACCTGGCAATTAATCACGCCAAGTGTGCTACCAAAACCTTTACTCTAGGCGAATTAATGAGCCGCTACCATTGCACATTAATAATTATGCTATAACCTGGAATAATTCCTTCTAAAAGTTAACGAATGTACGGGTGCAACCTTTTATGAACTCGGATGGAAAGAGATACACATTAGATTAAAACGAAAACTCCCCCAAGGCATTTACCTGAATGAAACTAGTAGTGATGAGGACTAACAGTGATTAACTAAACGGTGGTGATAGTTAAGCAAACAAATAATATGTTCAATTAGGTACTATTTACCTTTCTGTTATTATGTTAAGTGAATTTTTATTATCGCATGCATCGTTCTTTTTTTTTAAATATCCCGTTCACGGGTATCTAGTTTTTTCTTAATTTTCTGATGTATTTACATAAGTCTGTTATGCTACTCGATAAATATTTTCGATACATCACCTGTACATGAATAGTCAAGACAAACAACCTTGAAGTTAATGCAAAAGGTGATAAGACACATACTTTAACAGTCGATCTTTCAATAGTTGATAACACTATTAAAATGAAACGTGAACGATCTATATGTTTCTAACCATTAATATATATATATATATATATATATATATATATATATATATATATAGCGCAACAATTCAATAGTGTTATCAACTATTGGAGGTCGACTGTAATTTTGTATGCAATACAAGGCGAAGGTTGTCTTAATCGCGTGTTGTCGTTATACATTCGTATATACGTAAAAGGTTACAGCATACAATGGAAATTAAAAGAAAATATAATAATATTTTTAGGATAATGATGGAATTGCTTTTATAATAAATCATATTACGAAAAATCACATTGTAAAACAAAAAACAGTTATCTATATCAGAATTACGTTTCGTGCCAGGTGGAAATTAATTAATTAATACATATTTAACCTCGGACATTGAAAAAATTAGAGATAACGCTTAAATTGCATAGAACATAATCGATATGTTTTAAATTAAACTGACACTAATAGATATTAATAGTAATAACCAATTCATAGGAATATAAACAGTTCGTGGAAATATGAAGAATGCTATTGCTAAACAAAGTCAAATTCTTGTAAATAGTAAAATACGCATATTAACCGATCTTACACAATTCTACCGGAAACTTATCCAGTCTTACACGATCCTATCCGAAGCCGACAAGGTAATTACTTGTTTAATTATGCATAACGTTGAAGGTGATATTTTCTCAAAGTAAAATAAGTATGTTGTAAATAAAATAGGTAGAAATGTAATAATAAGTTTTAATAACAACTATGCATGCCTCTTTATAATAAACCATATTACGATAACACATTGTAAAAACAGTTATCAAGATCAGAATGATATTTAAACCTCAGATAGAAATTAATTAATTAATAGCCAAAAAATACAATATGATAACTTCAGCTATAGAAAAAAAATTTGACTTAACATTTCTAAATTCAAACTTAAAGATTGCATAGAGCAGAATCGTTTAAGATCTAGGTTTTTATATCCTTAATAAAAAATCAAGCTAGCTCTAATAATAAACACAGCTTAAATAAAATCTTTTTTATTATCAAAAACACTTGTCATCTTATCTATTAATTCTTCTTTATTAGAATACAAATTTTATGACAGCGACGAAGGTCATCTTACAAAACTAGCAAATTAAGTCATTAAAAAATTCCCAAGGCGTAATCAGAAGGCCTGCTTAACCAATCAGAATGTTATCCCTCAAATCAGAGCACAGGGCCAAGAAAACAAAATGGTCTATAAGATAATTACCAAAAATAGCCGTCACCCCTAGCCCTGCCCCAACCCCAAGACCAAGTCCAAGACCAGCGCCAAGACCAAACCCAAGCTCAATCTCAAGGCCTAAATACGCCCCTCAAGTAGGCGAGTACAAAAAAAGCCGACAAAAACGATCGACAAAAAGTACGCCTCCCACGTGGACAAGTAAAAAGTGGTGGGTTTTCCAAGATGGCGGATGGTGCTGGTGTACTGCTCTTAATAATAATAAAAAAACAAATACAGCAAACTAATTCATGTGTATAAAATTAGCCTTTTAGTGTATTTGCATGAGTATGAACCAAGTGCCAGGTATCTATCAAGGATTACAAAAGATATGGTTTGAGTTTATGATTATTTACAACTTGGATACTCGAAATCGACGAAGCTGCGTTTATATAACAATATAAAATTAGAAATGCAGTAAAGAACCTATTAAAAAAATCTGTAAATATAATATACTTCCTTAAAATTTATATTTATACAATATGCACAGTTGCACTAAAAAAACCCACAGGCTTTATAAAGTAAATTTTGGGAAAATAGTCATCTACTTCATAATTTTTGAAACATCAAAAAAAAGACAATAAAAGTTTACCCTGTACTATTTTGACTTATAAACAAGAAGCATTTTTTTCAGGAGACACAGCAATTAGTTAATGCGTATCCTTTATATATTGAGAAATGACTTTTTAGTGCAGTTCAATCACGTTAGTGCACCAAAAGTTATAACAGCCCACATATTGCACTTAACTTAGCCGATTAGTACACTTAGTGCAGAAAGCTGTTTCTCAAAATTAAAATTAATTCAAAGTTAATTAAGAAGTACCACGACAGAAACTGAAATATCTGCATTAGCCTTTATAAATATTCAAAATAAAATCCTTCAATTATTTCACACTAAATTGTCTGCAAAAACCAAAAATGGGCCCATATTAGGGATTGTTGGGAGGGGGGCCCTCTAAAGTTTGTTACACTACTGTTAAATCGTGTATTTTTATTTACATTTTATACAAATTTAAACCTTTTCATAACAATTACAGTTATCGTCCTCAGTAAGTTATATTAGCTTTAAAAAAATTATTGTGTATGAATTATCAGAATAAATTTCAGTTCCCAATGAATTTTGTTTAAACTATTATCATTGACTAAGGACGGTAACTGTACTTGTTATCGAAACGTATAAATTATTATAAAATATAAACAATAAGATATACAAAAGTCCAAATAGATAACTTTAATTAGCGTTCCGAAAGAATTATGAACAAATCGAAATTATTTTTGTTATTAACCTAATTAATAACATTAGTGAGAATATTTTGGGCATTTGCCAAAACGTAATCAGCGCAATGTAACGATATAGGAAGCCTACCTTCACTGCGAAGTTTGGCATGGTTCATATGAGGACTTGAATAATTTTATCCACCTCCAACCGTTATAATTTGATCCATACCACCTTGTGAAGTTATAAAAATCTTTTCTACTTTATTCTTTTCTAATTTATGGAACGCGAGTTGCACGCAATCAATCAACTCGTCAATGCTGTTCGGAGATGATTCATATTGAAGCGATTGAATTGAGTTAAACCGAAATCTAAAACATTCAAATCTAGGGTATTTGGAGGTTGAGATCTGATTCGATAATACCAACCATTCCTAGATTCTTCGGTTGATTATCATTATACGAATGAGGCTTAGCATTATCTTGTTGTATATAAACTATTTTGTTGTGCAGATGTCGGAAACTTAGCTTTAATTGAAGGTATAACATTTTTCAAAATCATTTTTTCGCATTCCGCTTTTGAACGGTTTTTATTGTTTCGTTTTGCTTCTTCGGTAAAGACCAACGGCCAAATTCCCAATTTTCCGTCAAAATATTGAACATCGCATTGAGGTCTTGCTACTGAAGCCATGCTTTTGGTATGAAACGCTTACATTTACAAGTTCTTTGAGGTAATTATTCAACCAAACTGATATAATAGGAACGTTTTCGTTGTCTATATGAACACAGTCAAAAGGTCTTCGAAATATCCATTGGGTTTAACCATCCAAATGCAGTATTCTAAGCGCGCAAGTTTATTTTGCGAACTTGCGAACAGTGCCCCTGTTGAATCATGTGTTATTTGAGACTAAATGTGTTGGGGATGTAAGGGGTACATCGCCACTTGTACCGATGGTAGACTAGTATAAATCGGTATCTAAGGCAATACGGTTTATTAAATCTTATATCACAACTATTTATGGTAATTATCCTACTGTCTTATTTACAAAAAATAAGCAATTTCAATTTAAGGTGGCGCATATATTCTATTACATTATGCTGCGTTGCGTTCTTGACATTATTGACCTATGTAGTAATACTGCTGACTAATATTTATGTTACAATTTCTTTATGCTAAATTATGAAAGTTGATATTTAATTATTAATTATTGCAAAATGATACAGGCCCAGTTCAATATGAAATTGAATATCACAATCCCTTTCTGTGTGGTTGATTGTCTTTATTTCGTATTCGTGTATTCCCTTGATTGGTTTTAGTATAGACTGCTGCACCATATGATTTTCCGGATGCGTGCAGCTGTAGTTGACTTTCTGTGTGGTGGATCCATCTGTTTGAACATAAATTAATACGCCAAATCGGTGCTTTCGTTAATCTATATATTATATGATTAATATTACAATCTTGGTACAGACGCAATAACATGGATAGATAATTGTAGCAGTTTATAAATTATAATAAATCCTAACACAATCGCTATCATCAGTTTGGATAGCTATACTATTTGTGATCAGAATTTAGAAAATTCAAAATCGGAACTATCTATTTAACCAAACGTTGTAATAGTAACACACTTACCTTTCTGGATAGTGCTATACCTATAATATAACCCAAAATAAAAATCAATAACTAAACAATAAACCCTAAAATATGATGCACTGTCCGACATCCAGCGTTGATCCTAGAAATTAAAAGCACAACAGATAATCAAAATCAAATAAGTAATAAACCGTAGTTTTACGAAAAGCTCTCTTTAAAACTGGCGTATTAGTTTTAATTCAAACGAATAGTAATTTTAGTCCCGACATAAATAACCAAAATATTTCAGCCAGATGTCTACCAAAGCGTTTTTCTTAATTAATTTAAGTTTAAATTAACAGAAAAAAAAAATATGAATAAAATTTTTCACACAGCAAACAGAAAGAGTTAGTTTGCTATTATTTCTACAAGAATATATCGAAAGCATAAGCTAGAACTCTTATAATTACAAAAAAAATTGTTAAGCAAATATGTATAACCCAGTGGCTGAGAGCCGAAATAGTTATAGGAAAAAAAATGAATAGCTTCCTTACTGTGAAAGCGTTTCTTGCCTCAAGTACTTACAGCGTAGATAATTACACTAATAAGTAAGACACATAAACATGCATTAACCATTTAATATCGAGAATCTATAAAATGTTGATATAAGTCACCCTATATAAGCACTTCATAAAAGTACAGATATTAACATATATCGTTAAGCACTTTGTATAGTCACCGTCGAATTACGTAAGTGTCAAAGTTCAGATTATAAACATATTTTTGCTTCCAAAACAGTAGGTATAAACATATAACAGTTGTTTAAATACACCACACTTTTTGTGAAAATGCAAAGTTATTAAACATGAATATAGTAAAAGATTGAAGCTAGATTGCCAGCTGTAAGCAATGAGCACTTGTGTAAGTATAACTTAGTAACTTTCGGTAAAGCTTGACTAAACACGTACGGTTACAGGTTTCACTACTGCAACATCCGCGGTATCAGCTCTAATCTTAATGCTATTCACCAACATCTTGAACAATTACAACCTGATATATTGTTTCTATCTGAAACACAAGTCTCCTCTGAAAGCTCCGAGTCACCCGACTTGCAATTTCCTCAATACCATCTTCACTCTAACTTTCGATATAAAGGAGGCGTATGTGCGTACATCAAGGACAGAATTGCTTGCAAGAGGGTTTCTTCCTTAGAAAATAAAAATTTTGACGTGATTTGGTTTAAACATTCTGGTCCTAATTTTGTGAAATTCTACTGTTGCATTTATAGGTCTCCTAATGACAGCAACTTTCAAGACTTCTTCGATTACCTTAGTATGAAAGTTGACTATCTCCTGTCTCAGTTTCCATCTTGCGATATCTCATTTGTAGGCGATTTCAATGTTCATAACTCTAGTTGGCTTCAATTTTCATCTACTACAAATCCCGCTGGTCATAGTGCAGAAACATTTGCTATTTCATGTGATCTCACACAAATGATTTCTGAACCCACAAGAATCCCTGATAACCCTAATCATACTCCACATCTTCTAGATCTCTTTCTTACATCAAACCCTCTTGTTTATAAAACTTCCGTTCTTTCGCCCTTAGGTCTTTCCGACCATTGTCTAATAAAAATCATTTCTACTGTACCTAATTCCACTGTTGTTCGCAAAACCGATAGAACCTTGTGGTGTTTTAAGTCAGCTCGATGGAGTGATTTACGGGATTTCTTTGCAACCTTTCCATGGCGTGAATATTGTTTTAAGTCGTCCTCTTCTTCGGACATCGCTCTTTCAGTATCTGAAGTCATCCTCATGGGAATGGAGTTGTACATTCCGAAAAAACAGTACCGTGTAGGTCATTCACGTTCCCAACCCTGGTTCAATAAGGCTTGTTCTGATGCAATATCTTTAAAAAATAAATGTTACATTAAATGGAAATCTAATAAATCGGTTAACAGTCATGTAGAATACGTTGGTGCTAGAAATATCTGCAAAGGTGTCATCACTAAAACTAAAAAGTTGTTCGAACAACGAAAATGCAATGAACTAGCTACATCTCCTTTAGGCAGTCGTAAATTTTGGTCTTTAGCAAAAGCCATTAGTAAAAACTTTCGAACATCTTCATTTCCCCCCCTGACATCTATTGACGGATCGGTAGTTGCTGATTCTGTAGACAAAGCCAACGTTTTTGTGGATTTGTTTGCATCAAACTCGTGTCTCAATGATTCTGGAAAAGATGTGCCCCTAGTCAACTCTTCTTCATACGTTATGAAACCAATTCATTTTCGGTACAAGCTTTTGGAATCGATCATCAGTAGACTTGATCTCAATAAGGCTCAGACGGTATCCCAGCTATTGTCTTAAAGAAATGTTCCCCGAACTAGTACCAGTTCTATCTAAGCTCTATACGATCTCTATATCTTCTGGGGAATTCCCTTCATCATGGAAGTTAGCAAATGTTCAACCTATTCCCAAAAAAGGTGATAAGACCGATCCCTCAAATTACAGACCAATTGCCGTCACTTCCATTTTGTCTAAAATCATGGAAAAAGCCATCAATCAGCAACTGCTTACGTTCCTTGAAACTAACAAACGCTCATCAACTGGGTTTCTAGTTTCCTTGATAAAAGACGAATACGTATCGTAGTTGATGGCTTTTTTTCAAAAGAAGTTAGCATTAACGCGGGCGTACCACAGGGATCCGTTATAGCGCCTACACTTTTTCTGCTGTACATAAATGACCTTATTTCTTCAACAACTAACCCCATCCATTGCTTTGCTGACGATAGCACTCTTCACTGTAGTTCATCTCAGTCTACTCATAGTGATAATCCACCTTCTATGTCAAATCAAGAAATTAAAGCTGAAATGGCAAATTCAATCAACAAAGACATTCAACGTATTCTCGAATGGGGAAGCAATAATCTAGTTAAATTTAATGCTAACAAAACTCAGTGTTGCCTTGTGTCCGCCAAAAAAGATCGATCATTTCCTGTTGTAAGTATGAATGGCTCAGTTCTTAAGCTTTCAGACTCTATTACTCTGTTGGGTATGACTGTATCTTCAAATCTCTCATGGGTTGACCATCTTCTGTCAGCTACCAAAACAGCTGCTCGTAAAATAGGCTTTTTGTACAGATCTAAGCAGTACTTTACCTCTCGACAACTCCTTTTGCTGTATAAGGCCCAAATTCGGCCTCATCTGGAATATAATTCTCACCTTTGGGTTAGTGCTCCCCAATACGCTCTCGATATCGTTGATCGTATTCAAAAGAGAGCGATTAGGCTTATAAATGACCCGTCCTTAACTTCTCACATACAGTCCCTTGAGCATAGAAGGATGGTTTCAGTTCTTTCTTTGTATTATCGTTATTACGACTATTGCGCTGGTGAATTACATTCTTTGATATCATCTCCGGCTATCTTTGCGAGGAACACTCGGTTCGCTCATTCACATCATCAGTATGCAGTACAAATCTCCACTTGTTGTACCAAACGAGCGCAATCCACATTTTTCTACACGGGTTCTAAACTCTGGAATGATCTCCCTAGTTCCTGTTTTCCTCTCACTTATGATATGAGAAAATTTAAGGTAGCTGTTCATAGGCAGCTATTGGCAATTCATTATCCCTCTATTCATCCTCCTAAGTGTTCCTGAGTGCTTTAGCACGATAGGCCTTACTTAGCCTGTTCAGGTCCACAATCATAAAAAAATAAAAAATAAAAAAATAACCTCGTTAGATGTACACACACAAATTTAGAGAACAGTGCTATATTTATAACTGTAAATCGATAGAGTAACGGTCTGCTTTTCAGGTATTTTGCAGGTTAATTACAACAAATGTGTATGTAGCGAGAGCTTCCTCATGAAGGAACAGTAAAAGAATTTCACCAGAATGTTACTTGTGTATAATTTCTTGACATGGGTGTATTACTAGACATAAACCTATTTGTTCTTAGGGAGAGGATGGTCTGATGTGAAGTAACAGCCAGAATGTATCTTCGACTTAGATATCGGAGACCATTTCCAAGTTATACCCTAATTCGGAAGAATGCTGACCACGTGTAGGTGTAGAATCGGTCACATCAGTATCTTGTGTAGACGAAGGAGAATGATAGCCAGTAGAAAGAAAAACCTAGAGAAACCAATGTTTTAGATACGGGTTGAGTGTGAAGTATAACGAATGTTACATATTCAATGACAAAAGTATACTAATGTTAAAAAAATTCTTACTCACCTCCTGCCAGGACGTGAAGCTTTTGTTAAGAAACTTTAAATACGTAGAAACAAAAACTAAATTACTTGGTATAGTTTTTTTTTACTAATTGTGGAGATTTAAAAAAACCAGCACAGTAAAAAATAAAAAAAAATCTAACAGAGTAAGGTCAGGTGAGCTAGGTGCCATGAAATTGGTCCCGATCGGCCTATCCCGCACCCTGGAAAATTAGTATCACACCAGTTACGTACGTTAACTCCGAAGTGAGCTGGAGTTCCACACCATTATAGCCAACAGTCTTTTCTTAAGAGTAACCTCATCAAAAATGTCAACAATATTATTTTCCAAAAAAAAAGAAATAATGCAGAATTTAATCGACGTGGCAAAAAGTATGGGCAACACAACTTATTATTTACTACTCGTATCCAAACGTTAATATTGAATTCAGTTTGAAATGATTTGGGACGAATTTCATGTGGATTTTCATGCGCCCATACGTGTAAATTATGATAATTTACAATATCTCTCCTTGTAAAAGTAGCTTCATCAGTCCACAAAATCCTTTGGAGTAACATTACATCTCTATGAATGTAGTTAATCATCTAATTACAAAAATTTAGCCGCAGCACAGCATCACCGTCTATTAAATTTTGAACAGGTTGTAAATGGTATGCTTTCTGACATTTTGAGACCGAAGTTGTTTACTAGCCCTACGTGAATTTAAACGATTATTTACTTTAAAAGATTCAATATCTCTTCTCGATAGCGTTCAGTTGTGGCATCTATCTCTCTACCATCTTTATTTAACCCAACTTCTCGAAAGAGACGATGAGTTTCAGAAAAAACTTGATGACTGGGCTGTCTTCTGTTTGGAAATCTTCTTGCACATTCTCTCGAAGCCTCTAATGCGTTTCCATTGCAGAAGCCATAAATAAAATAATGTCGGCGTATTCTTCGCTAGTAAATACATGAGGCATGATGGTAAACATTGAAATAATTTAGTTTATTTCAAACTGCACAACGATTCACAAACAAATAACTATAACTTACAAAGAAATGATTTATGACGTTTACGTCAGATTTTGTTATGGGAAAATAATAAATGTTGTAAGGGTGGTAGTAGTAGGTATTTATTCTACAATCAACAATAATAATAATAACATTATAATATTAATAATATAATAATAAAGAGTCATATAACACTAAGAGGTTATAAAACACGAAGAGTAAATATAATAATAAAGTCATACAACACTAAGAGTTTATAAAACACGAAGAGTCTTTAGAAACAAGAGAGTTCATAAATCTCAAAGTAAAGGGGTCTTAAATTGTAGCACACACTAGCATTTTCGAAGTAAGCGTTGTACATTTGCGTCACGTTACCGTGAGCTGGTTGGCTGGACCTGGGGGTGTACGGGTATGCGGCCCTGAATCACTACCTGGTGTAGCAATAGTTGGGTTCTACACGTTAGCGTGGAGATCCCGTAATGATCGTTCACTTCGTTCTTACTAAAAGAAGCAATTCCGATGCATTCGGTGTGGAAAAGAAGAAAAGGCCACGTATTGCATTTCCTACCAAGGCGGGCTGCTCAAGCTTTTCGAACTCCTTCAGCCACCATCATGGATTCCCAGCGTATATAAATATATTACGTTTATATGTATGGTGGGATTAAGGATGGGTGTGGTCAGGATAGGATCGGAAAGAACGGAGTTAGGGTTCAGAGGAGAAAAGTACTACCCCAGCATTCGCGTAAGTAGCCGCACATGGTGTGTATGTACGCAGTGGCTATGCCGGTACACGTGTATGAGGAAAACCTACTGCAAAAACCTCATACAGGGTAGACGGTAAGGGAATCGAATCAATTACCTCCCGAATGCTAAGCATGTCGTGTCACCACTACGCTACTAGCTCGGTCCGGTTTTAGTGTTTCATTTCAATCGGTAGAACTACGGTATACCGGCAGATGCCCCCTATACCTTCATCGGACCTTGCTTTATTCATGGCATAGTATCTACATGTCATTTCATATAATATTCGTATCGCTCAACACAGCACGATCTTCGGCCTCTTGTGCCTCGTCACGTCTTGACGTCGTAGTTGCATAATCCCACGATGGCGGGATTCGGGTAGGCCGCTAGTACCATCTCCTGGTTGGCTGCGGCGGTTTTCATGAAGTCCATTAGGGTGGCCATCTTGAGATCCTTGTGAAGTCGGCCGTTCCTGACGTACCAGGGTGCGTCGGTGATAATTCTGAGACACTTGTTCTGGATAGTCTAAAGGCGCTTGATGGTCGAGGGAGCGGCGTATGCCCGTGCTTCGCAGGCATAGGTCAACATAGGGCGAATGATCAACTTGTAGATCAGCATCTTGTTGACGGTCGTTAGGGCGCTGTTATGTCCCATGAGCAGATACATCTTCTTGATGATGCCGTAGTTCTTGGCTCTTCTATCTGCGACGTGTTGGTTCCATCGGAAATTCCTGTCTATGAGGAGTCCCAGGTACTTCACGGAACCCCTCAATGGGATATCCTGGGCGAACATGGAGATGTTCCTCGTGGGCCTCATGTGTCTTCGGGTGAATAGGACCGCGGTGCTTTTCTCGGGGTTGATTCCGATGCGCCTTGTGGGTCTTGTGTGACTGGGCGAGGACTGCGGTGTCGTCCACGTAGGTGGCCAGGGTGGTTCCGTCGGTCTTCGGTAAATCTGAAACATAAAGATTGAAAAGCGTAGGGGCGAGTACCGCGGTAGTTCTCTTGGGAAGCGACCTGCAGTGCGGTAGTTTCGTCCTGAAGCATCGACTGATGAGGTAGGACCGGATCATCTTCACCATGGGTAGCGAGATCCCGCATTCCAGCTTCTTGAAGAGGAGTCAACCTCTGCTGAAAGCCTTGGAGATGTCCAGAAACATCCCTCCGGTGAACTTCTTCCAGTTGAATCCACGCACAGTGTGTTCCACAACTCGGAGCGCTTGTTGTGTGGTCGAGTGGCGAGGACGAAAGGCGAACTGCTCGTCGGGAAGGATCTTGATTTCTTCGATTTCTTCCTGTAGTCGGGTGTGCATGCTCTTCTTCAGTAGTTTTCCCGTCGTTGGTAGTAGGCTGATCGGGCGGTAGTTTTGATGGTGGCTGTGGTTCTTTCCGGGCTTCGGGATCATCACGGCGTCCGCTTCTTTTCATCTGATTGGGAAGTGTCGGCGTCTCTGGTTTTGGTGTGGCAGGTGCGCATGGTTATAAACCAGTTAGACTATATATATATATATATATATATATATATATATATATATATATATATATGGAGATGTGTATGTATTGATACGAATTATATTCGGTGGATGCACCCCTAGAGTACTGAATTTTAACGGTGTTTTGCCTATTTTTATTTTATACAGAGTACTAGTTTGTAACTAGATTAAAATTATAGTGCACTGAGAAACCAAACTTCTATTAAATAAGCCGAAACTTAACATAATGACACATTTACAAAAATATTCTTTCGTTTTTAATTAAATTCAATTAACTCAGATAGTAGGAACATTAAATACAACGTTGTAAAATAAAAAAACGTCACTATATTGCTCCACCTGTCATTATACAATTTCACTAAGACAAAGTGTTCTAATGTTACAATTATTCTTCCATTGCAGTAAGATATGATCTGAGTATTGAATTTTGCAAATTTAATTGAGGTTATTAAAAGTAGAGATGGTTGGAATCACGCATATTTTTATTGTGTGGAATAAAAAATAGGCAATATGTATTTCAGCATAAATGCTGAGATTAATCCTTAATGTGTAAAAGCATATTATAAAGGGTTTATAATTTGGATAAGTTGTGTATCTCTCTAACATGAGTAATATACATGTTAATGTCAACCTTGATGAATTACTGTCGTCTAAAATTGAAAATAAATTGACTAATTGCGAAATATAGAAAGCGAATATAATTTATACGTTATAAATAGAAACAATACATATGCGATGTCGAAGAAGAAAAATTTCAAGTGCAAAGCGGTGTCAGGTGTCAGAACAAGGATGCTGTACAGGACTCAATTAGGGGAGGTGATACATGCATTTCCGTCACCAAACAGGCACTCTACTCAGTCACTTAAATACTACTCATTAACTTAATTTAGTTTCCAAGTAAAAAATACTTTGTCTTTGGCAATTGAATTATCGATTTGAAACTTTCCAGAAGCTTGCGATTTTTCAGGATTAAAATACGTGGAGAAAGCAATGAAAAGTGTTAGAATAAACTTCTTTCAATGTGCATAAATGTATTAATAATAATTGACTTCATCCGGAAAAAATCGAGATAATCCCTTGAACTGAATCCGTTATATAAGCAATAAACCAAATTATACGAGCTTGTTTGAATAAAACTAAAGCAAATAAATCATTTCGAAATCGCTGTATACGATTTTACTATCTGAATTTTAGTACCCGAAGGGCCAGCAGCTCCATAATCCTAATCTATTCACACATGTGAAGAGCACTGGCCCTAAACAATCCAATTTAAAGTTGATTGTGGCCGTATCTGTATAAGGAACTTCCGTAGATCCCTCTGCTTGGATATTGTATTTTTTACGACGCGTCGTCTTAGATTAGGAATTGTATTGAGCATTCACATCCCCAGAGAATCGAAGCTGGAATATTCACGCAATCTATATTATAACTCATATTTGCATATCTTTTCAACCAAATGAATCTAAATAAATACTTATCTTTAACTTTTCGGCGCCCGTGATTTGCATGAACTGTTATTGAGGTATCCCCTCAACGAACTTATCAAGATTTTTTAAATAATTTATATATGCACTAGAATGCATGCCTATAGCGCGAATTTATTCGAGGAAAATTAAAATAGCTTTCTTGCTAGTAGTATGCTTCCATGAAAAACCACCATCAAACCACAAATTATAACGTTTCTTTTAATCTTGCCCATTTAAAATGCGTGCTTGGGATGCACCACATTTATATTAGCTTGTGTACTAGGAAATATGTACGTGTGTTTATGCAATGCGGTTTTAAATCAGTTTCCTTTTTTTTACTTTTTAATGTACGAATCTGGATTTTTTCCCGCAACTCTTTCATTGTTTTTAATCCTGCGAAGAACAACCTACTCACAGTTTGTGCAGTTTAACGTTCTCTATTTGTTATATATGCCCAATTACATGTTTGCGTTCTACGAATACGACAAAGACATTTTGTGTCAAAGTATAATTAAAGGGATATCCTGTTTAATAGTTTTCTCAGATCAGTTAAACGTAAATTCAAATTTATTATGATTATTACTGGTGTAATATGAAAATGTTAACTTTCACCATTATTACACCTATTTAAAATACATTTTTTTCAGTTAAAGAACCATTGTAGCCAAATACTTAATAGGTATACTGTATAAAATTTCCAAAATTTTAATTAACATTGCCTAATCAACGGACAAAAATACGTAACATGTACATGATGCATAGCTAACTATTCATGTATTAATTGCGAAAAGGTGGAGCAACACATTTTGTGATATTAATAAACCCTGGGTCTGAGCACGTAGCAAATGCTCGAAGTGTAAGGTCGGAGGCTTAGCTTTTATTCATGTTGTTAAAAATAAATAAAAGGTGAGCTTTTGCTCAACTTCCCTGTTTAAGCTCAAGTGTTGTGAGCAAATGCTCCATGAGTGTTTCGACATGCCTGAGCTCTGCGCGGCCCCTTTTCTCAATTGTTTCTTACTGGCCGGGGAGTTTCTGTATAACATGGAAAGTAACAGCGACGATATATCTGATGTGGCATTTGTTCAGTTATTAAAAAAACACTCTGATATATTAAATAAATCCCAGGTGCGAACCGCAAAACAAAAAAATAAAGGTTCTCTACTTCAAATAAAATAAGAATTGCAACAAAATTATGGAATTGATATGACAGCGGGGAAAATTCTGAAAAAACTAAAAATGAAAACCCGGGTAAAAAAAGACCGACTTAAAGCAAACTGGAAATGTACCCATCGTATTGAAGGAATGGCAGAAGCTTCTTCACGAACTACTTGAAGGAGATTCCAATCCAAGTATAAAGCAATTAAAAGATAAGATTTAAGTTAAAATATATCCTTTTGTCACAGGTCCTCTGGCGTCAAATTTTTATGTAACGTATATGTTTTATTTCAACACCGAAATTTTGAAGTAAACGATATGTTTCTGAAAACGGTTTTCGAGGCCCTATGCTAACTTTTTAACTACTATCATTTTGTATTTGTATTATGAAACAATGCATACAGGGGGGTCAACAGTTTAGATTTTTGACAGATGTACCAAATTTTCAGTTATACCCACGGATAATACTTACAAAGTTAGTATAAGGACACAGAAGCCGTTATCAATATTCATTTGTTTTCATGCTAAAGTCAATTTGATTTAAAAAATTGCAATTTTTGAAGGCTTATATTTCAGATACTAATAGACCTCAAGTATGCTATTTGGTTGTACTCAGGGGCGCCTTAGGAGACCTCAAAATTATAACAATATTCAGAATGTTCTCATAATAAAAATAAGACAAGTTTGGTTCACTCGTCTATATGCGTGACTGCGTATATTGGAACATATTTATATTTTCACTTAATAAACATTTTTTGTATTTTTCAGAATAAATATGCAAGTAAAATTAGACTTCCTCGCACTGATTCCAAATCCTATTTATTTGGGCAACAATGTTACCTGTTGGTAAGGATGACTATATATATTATTTGTATATATATATATATATATATATATATATATATATATATTATGTATATTATTTAAGTAAGTTACTGTTGTACGTACATATACTAAAAATGGTAGCGTTTAAATAAACATGTATAATGCCGGCAAAATCGGCACCAAAATCTTTAAAAAACAGCAATACAAAAAATTCCTCCCAAAAATGAAACAACTGGTTGAAACTCCCAAACACACATTTTTATTGCAGGAGCTGTTTCACTTGGAATTACTTCTTCTACTCAGATAGATGTATCACCGCAGTCAGGTTTTGAGCCATCAGCATTAGATTTCACCTGGTACAAGTTCCTTCCTACACCCGCCACCTAAGAGCCTAAAGTTTGTTAAGTCAGGTACCGAGACTCTTGAGGACCACGAAACAGAGGAGTCACGCAAATCAACGACCTCACGGTTACAACGTCTTGTTCTGTTAGAACACCTTCAAGTACTTAGACTAAAGAAATAAAAGTTGCTCAGAGAGCAAGGCAGAGCAAAAGAAAAAATTACCATATGTGTTGATGACGATGGTGGTACTACAGTACTACAAGTGCTTTAAAGTTTTTTGATTTGCTAGTTGGTTATGTCAAGTACATTTCATTAAAATAAAATGGTAAGTTGATTATAATACCATATTTATTTCAATGGTTACAAATACTATGTTTATTTTGTTGATACATTTCTTACTTAATCAAGTCTTAATTCATCTGATGAATAATATTAGCAATATCTATTCTCCTTATATATCCTCTTTCTCGAACTCTTATATCGTTATCGTTAATCTGCACTTCGTCAACATTTTCTTCTCGGTTTTCGTTCGGTGGGAAATCACCATCTTTTAAGTATTTAGCAACATTATGTAATATAAAACAACACGCTATGATTTGAGGTACTTTTCCGGTTGCAAGTCTAATTTTGTGTTGTAAAATGGGGAACCTCTGTTTTACTTGCCCAAAACACCTCTCGATGATAACCCATTTCTCTTGTAAGCATGTTATTGAATGCTTGTTCGACGGGATTACCAGGGTTTCTGAAAGGTGTCATTAACCATGGAACATCGCCTAAGGAAACAGCATGAACTCCATTTCGCCAGATAACGGATAGGATTGCAGAACTGGTCCAAATACGGGCATCATGAACTGAGCCGGGCCAAGCAACATCCACACTGACTTGTTGTAGGTCGCAAGCACATTGAGACTGAGGCATCCTTTTCTGTTGATATACTGATGTCCATGGACAGCTGCTTCTAAAATGGGTATATGAGTGCAATCGATTGCTTCCATTGCACACGGGAAATCGTAAGTTTCTTGCCATGATGCTTTTTCTCTTTCAAATTCTTCGTCGGTAGAAGGAAAATGAATCCAATAATCTGCTTTTTGTATTATTCTTGGAATAACTGTTGATATTACATTTGCCACGGTTGGTTGGAGAACTGCTATATCTGTAGAAACAACAGTAAACCAGGATCCACCACATACCTTAAAACAATTTTTAAACGTCGCAGTGAGTTCAGAGATCCTCCCCTTCGCTCCTCTGACTGTCCCAAGAAATGCTTACTCACCCGTTTAACGTTTTCCCATTGAAATCGATACAACACCTTCCAGTCGCGCTCGTTTACGTCTCTACGCCCTGTATACACTTTACGATTGCGTAAATTGTTTAAAAACTCTGCCATGGTACCGATTACTTTAGTAGTGAGTTTGCTACTGACTGGACTCAAGCAAAATGTATGAAATGCTCCAGTGGCTGAGCAAATACTTTTGTTTATTAATATAGACGGAGAACATGCTAAAAATTCGAGTTTGAGCAAAAGCTTCGTTTTAATTTATTAATACCGATTGTAGCATATACTCCAAATACTTTGAGTCGGAGCATATGCTTCAGTTTATCAATACCACCCATTGGACGATATGAATAGCGTGAAGCAAAACATTTTGCTTGTGAAATTTAGAGCAAGTACTTCTGCCAATATGAATAATAAAAAAGTAAAACGTTTTGCTCCGAAGCAAAAAGCAAATGCCTTTATGAGTAAAGGTTTTGTTCATATGTGTATGAACAAAAAGGAGGGTATACTTTCGTTTATAAGCACATCCTAAAAAATTTAGACTAAGTTTTTAAAATGGCGGAAGTAGTAAATTTAAGAAAAGTGAAATACTACAAGCCCCGATCTTCATTTCAAACAAATAATTACAAAGCTTTGTTTAGATTTGAAGAGGAAAGCGTTGCGTGGCTGGCAAATAATTTTCTTGAGGCTACAAATGAATCTCGAGGTGATGCACCAACTTCTACACAAAAAATCAAAATTTCGTTTTCAAAAAGGTATAGGAGAAGAACTAGGCATAGAACAGTCAACAGTATCTCGCACTGTTACCTACGTTGTTACCGAAATAGCAAGTCAAGCCAATCTAAATAAAATTTCCCTCTATAGATAGGTCGGTTACAGAAGCACAAGAATTATGGCAAAGGTATTTTCGATATCCAGCTTCTGTAGAAGTGATTGACTGCAATCACATTGGTATGGAAAAACCTGGAGATGCATACATAAACTGAAAAATCAACCTACATTAAATGTGCAAGCTACTTTTAATGCAGAATGTAAGTTAACCAGTGCTTATCTCAGTTGGCCTGGATCAGTTTTGGCATAATAACGAAATTCGGCGAATTACGACCTGAAAAAGTCACGCTGCACTCCATGGTGACGATGGTTAAAAATAACAGCGTTATAATAATCTCTTTAAATAGGACAGAGTTGTCATTGACCGGTGCTTTGACCAGGTTAAATGAAGATTTCTGTTCAGCCCACTCAAATTTTAAGCAGAAAATATGCGATTTAGGACTTAGTTTTAGGGTATTTTTAGTTGACCGTTATATGACCTGTCGGTAACCATGAAACGTTTGTGAATCGGATGTTCTTAATCCTTGGTTCGCAGAAGTAAGCATGTCCTTAATCGGAAAGGGATAGTGTATGTAAAATATGGGCAGAAACGCGGCAATTCTGTGACAGACTTTGTACAATACAGATGGTGGCATTCATTAAGTAAACGTTCTTTTAAACAGTTGAAATTATTTCAATGTATACGTAACCATATTAGACGACTTTTTAATTAAAGAAGTCCACCGTTATAATTCAAAAACCAAACGTGGATTTATCGACAACACGCGAAAACAATTTCCTATCCAAAAACGCGTTTGCCACGTTAAAATTGAAAAACTACCAAGACTGACCACCAGTCTTGGTAGTTTTTCAATTGCTTTTGTTCATCATAAGTCATAAGGTAGCCAAATTTTTTGGAGATGCAGACTTTGAAGAGGGGAGGGAGTACTCAATGAAGAAATTAATTATATTGATATTGAACAACTTCATGATGACAGTATACGTACACGACAGGAGCAACGACAAAATTATTTACAATAATGAAAATGAGTAAATTTAATACCTTCATTTTGTAAATTCATACATATTTCATTAGTGTGACTAATTATATCAACTGGAATATTTTTTTTGCGTTTAACTCTAGTCGTTTGGATTTATTCTAGTAAGACCAAACGCTGTAATTCACTTGTTAGACGATTTCTTGATGTGTATCTCTAGTTGATGGCAGATCCTGCTTTGCTTTCAAACCGCTGTCTAGCGTAACAATTTGTTGCAAATGATACACCTTTCATCCTGCTAAGTTTTTCGTTTTTTTGGGGGCACCTCTTTTCAGGCTGAAAAACGCCAAAAAAATACCAAACGCTTTAATTCATTTGTTAAATTTTTCGTCTCATCCATTTCATGTTTATCTAATGAGATTTTTTGGGGTTGGTACTGATGTAGGGATTTACCTAATTTTGCTTAATTTCCTTTCTGTGCTCTGATCAATTTCCAGCATACCTCCACAAACTTAAGTGCCTGTTGGAATATTTAAAATGATTTTTTTTATTTAAATGCAAAATATTACTTTATTTACGATGGGATTTGTATAACCTTCCATAACTTCAAATATAGTTTTTCTCCCAATCTGATAGTTTGATAGGCGTGTTACCAGTTTTTTTCAAGTCGGTTTTTCTTCAAGCGTATTTTCATATTATTGATTTTTTAAAGTATTTTTTTCGCATCAATCTGCTTTCCAAAATTTCCTACATGTTTGCTTACAACTTCTATTTTTTACTGCTGGAACCTGAGATATTGCCGGATACATCTGAATTTGATTGACTATAAATGTTAATTCATTGTCACCACTGCCGTTTGTTCATCGTCACTAGACGTGTCTGCACTGCACTACTGCATAAAACAGCTAATTGAATGCATAGTATAGAATCGAACTAATCTTCTTTCATGCACGTCATTCTGCGCATGTACTTGCGGACCCTTTACTCATTTAGCTGAAGCATTTGCTTGCGAGAATAAGGTAATGGTTATTCATATTAAGTAAAGGACATGCCTTTAATTCTACCTTTTGCTTCAAGTATTTGATTACTCTTTACCTTCTATTCGTGAGAATTTGCTTCTCTTTTATTCGCTTGCAAGAGTATTCGTCTCTTGTAAGAGGAATAAAAAATTCGACGTGATCTGGTTTAAACATTCTGGTCCTAAATTTATGAAATTGTACTGTTGAATTTATAGGTTTCCTAATGACAGTAACTTTCAAGACTTATTAGATTACCTTACTACATAACTCTAATTGGCTCCAATATTCATCTATTACTATGGTCATAGTACAGAAACATTTGCTATTTCTACGATCTAACGCAAATAATTTCTGAACCGACAAGAATCTCTGATAACCTTAACCATACTCTAAATCTTTTAAATCACTTTCTTAAATCGAACCCACTTGTTGATATAACTTCAGTTCTTTTACCTCTACGTCTATCTGACCATTCTCTAATAGAAATAACTTCTACTGCCCCTAATTCTTTTGTTGTGACAGAACCTTGAGGTGCTTTACGTCAGCTAAATTGGCTGATTTACGGAATTTCTTTGTAACCCTTCCAAGGCATGCTCATCTTGGTACATTGGTCTTTTAGTATCTAAAGGCATCGTCGTGGGCATGGAGTTATACATTCCTAAAAAGAAAATCGTATAGGTCGTTCCCACTCCTGGTTTAATAAGGCTTGTGTTGATGCAATATATTTGAAAAACAAATTTTTTAAATGGAAATTTAATAAAACGGTCGAGATTCATGTAGAATACGTTAGTGCTAGTGTTATCACTAAATCTGAAAAGTTGTTAGAACAACAAAAATGCAATGAACTAGCTACATCTCCTTTGGGCAATCTTAAATTTTGGTGTTTAGCTAAAACCATCAGTATAAAATTTGGTATATCTTTATTGGCCCCCATGACATCATTTGGCGGATTTACAGTTCCTGATTCTGTAGACAAATCGAATCTTTTTGTCGATTTATTTGCATAAAACTCGTGCCTTAATGACTCTAGAAAAGGTGTACCCCTAGTTAGCTCTTCCTCACACACTATGAAACCAATTAATTTTCGTTGCAAGCTCCTAGAATCCATCATCGGTAGACTTGATCTCAATAAGGCGACTGGCCCAGACGGTATCTCTACTATTGCCTTAAAGAAATGCTTCCCCGAACTATCTAAACTCTATTTGATCTCTGTGTCTTTTAGGGAATTTTATTCATCATGGAAGCTCGCAAATGTTCAACTTATTCCAAAAAAACTCGATAATATCGATCCCTCCAACTACCGATCAATTATCATCACCTCCATTTTGTCTGAAATCTTAGAAAAGGCCATCAATCAGAAAGTGCCCTTTCCTTGAAACTAACAAACTCCTTAGTGACCAACAATGTTGTGTTAAGCAGAACTGTGCAACAGATGGTCTTCTTTCGTATGTGACCCAAGTTTGGAACAATACATTAGAACATTCCGGTGAAACAGTTGTAGTCGCTTTTCAATAGAAGTTGGCGCCTACACTTTAAATGATCTTATTTCTTCAACGGCTGGCCCGTTCCATTGCTTTGCTGACCACAGCACTCTTCATTGTAGTTCCTCTGTCTATTCGTAATGGTAACCGACCTTCCACTTCAAATCAAGGACGTAAAGCTGAAATTGCAATTACCTTACTTCCCAACAATTCTTTCTGTTCTATAAGGCCAAAATTTGACCTCATCTAGCTAGAATATAATTCTCACCTCTGGGTTGGTGCTCCCCAATACGCTCTTGATATCGTTGGTCGTATTAAAAAGACTGATTAGGCTTGTAAATTACCCGTCCTTAACTTCTGACATAAAGTCCTTTGAGCACGGAAGAATCGTTTCAGTTTTTTCTTTGCATTATAAGTATTACAATGGCTATTGCGCTGCTGATTTATATTTTTTATGCCATCTCGGAACACCTTTGCTAGGAATACTCGGTTCGATCATTCACATCATAAGTATGCAGTACAAATCTCCACTTGTCGTACGAAACGGACGCAATCCACATTCTTCTACACGGCTTCTAAACTCTGGAATGAACTCCCTAGTTCCTGTTTTCCTCTCACTTATGATATAAAAAAATTTAAGGTACGCGTTCATAGGCATCTCTTGGCAATTCGGTATCCCCCTACCCATCCTCCTCAGTGTTCCTAAGTCCTTTAGCACAGTAGGCCAAACTCAGCCTGTTCAGGACCACAGCTATTAAAAAAAAGAGGTGAACGTTATAAAATGGTTGTGTTGCAACTGTTGCAAAAAATATTGTTTTCCCTTAATTAAGAACCCGCAACATGTCTAATCAAATTGATCAGTTTTAATTTTTATGTAATAATGAAACACATAAGCTTATTTTTACACATTTAACTTAAGTAATTTATACAGCTTAGTATTTTGTGTGAAATCAAATTCCTTATTTTGATATTTATGTAATTTTAAAGAATGCACAAATAATAATTTATTTAATTTATTTCAGTTCCGATATCAGAGCAAACAGCACTATTGCGTGTGCACTAGTTCCCCCTTTAAAATGTGCAAATCCATCGCACTTGATTTTGCCAAACCTTCATCGCGAAGTATAAAAGCGGAAGTTTTCACATAAACGCTCATTCTTTTCTGCAAAACACTTCTTTGTAGAATTTCCAGCAGAATTTCTCGACAACGCGTTTTAATAGTAATTTATTGCTATTCCTGTGCTTAGAAAATTTCTCTGTTCGAGAATATCAGACCTGACCAGCTCTTAAAGCGATTTCGTGTAATTTACGTTATTGTTATAACGTATTTTATCATTTCTAAATCTGACCTGTATTATAAAAATACATTCAAAGAATTCCTGTGACATAAACAATCCCTAAATAAATAATTTGACGCTAAAAAGGGACTAGCTCCTATACCAAGTTGCTCTATCAACTGATCTTTCGGCAGTAGACTGGCTTGGTATCGATCTCTTTTCATGTAACGATGCTTGAAGCTCGCTTGGAGGATCAAAACTAACGCTAGCACATTTGGAACGTCTATTATTATTCCACCCGTAAAAATTCTACTTATTTAAAGTGTCCGAATTAACTGTAAATAAATAGATCCACTCAGAATTTTATCTGGTTAAGCTGAGGTTACCTAACCTGGTCATTGGAAAATTCTAAATCTAAACCGGCTGCATTACCCACGAAGTACTACTTATTTAGAGTGTCCGTATTAACTCTGAATAATTAGGATCACTAAGAGTTTACTAAGTTAGGTTCGAGATTACCTTGGCCGCGAGCGAACTCACAATCAAACCCCCTGTATATGTAATTATCCCCAGAATATCCTTGTATAAATATTATCGAAAATAAACAAACTCATACATAACGGAAACGTTCAATTTCCTTTTGCAAAAATAAATAAATAAAACAGGTGGCTTAGTAATGATTTAATACGAACACAAAACGGCATTATTTAAATTGTACAAGGTTATTTTCTAGTTTTAATTTAAACATTCGAGTAAAATATACGATAATAAACCATTTAAAGCCATCCGATAAATAGTGAACAATTTACCAAGATTAACTAACGTTCCTGTTTATGCAAATAATAAAAGTTTCACTGACCTTCATTGATATAAACATCACACCTGGTCCGAGATTTCATATGGTCATAAACTTCACTAAATGAAAATAGAACGAAGGCATTATTTCGCCTCAACTAATTATTTTCAGCCCTATGTACACATTTAGGTTAATTTTAGAATAAGAATAGATATAGTTATTTGAACCCTTTCCATGTGTATATAAAAACCACCATTCTAAGTAGTTCAAGGTCCCGATTCAGCGTGATATTAACCTTAAACATAACACAATTTAAACTTTCCCTTTAGATTGAATTGTACTAAAATCCTCCTATCCAGGTATTCCAATAATTTATCAAAGCTCAATTAATATACCATTGAATAATAGTGGCAGACAACTTCACCGACATTCTTCTGAGTATTATAAGATACGCGTATTTTTACACTAAGCCTGAGGCTGAGCATAGTAAATAGTTTATTTTTACCCATTGTTCCGCCAGATTAACTAACATTCCAACGATACAATAATACAAATACAAAAAATGTTAACGATTCATACAATGGGGAATACCTTTTAAAGACATACTAACTACATCAGGCAATTCAAACAAAATAACAGCAACATAGTTGTAAACTATCCAAACACCAACTTTATCAAGCTTGTGGTGCAAGATTTTTACAAGGAAAAGTCACTCTCTGGAACAGTCAGCGACAAACTACGAAAACCCAGCGGGAATGTAAATGTGTTGAATACAACATGAATTATAATCCAACTCAAGATAACATAATTAACCTGTAATACTTCAAAAATACGGATAAATAACCTTAAAACGCACCGTTCAGTTATTAACATCTCGACAAACTCACCAACAAAGATCAAAGGAATGTCAAATAAATGTAAAATACAAAAAGTTATACTTATATCCCCAGTCGTAGGTACATTCCTTTTATCCTCATAAATACTAAATATAATAAAGGAAGCAGAAACAAGGTATTCCATTTTACCTTCACTATACGTAGAACATCTGACAAGCACAACTAGAACGAGGAATTTTTAGAATTCAAGTGCAATCATCATTTTGAAAATCTGTATATTCAAATCGAAGATCCTCATGAAAGTATGCAGTGTGTTTCTCTAACTCACAATTAAAAAACAAACAAACTTTAAAATGAAAACAATCGTCGTAGAAAAGGATAACTACGCAGTTTTCTAACAGCAGTCGTTGGAGTAAGAAGGAAACCAACAATAATTTAACAGTGCATCTAACCATCAAATAAACTTTATTATGTCGGCACTATCTTCTATAAACGAAAATGAGGTCCAAATAAGAACCACTCCAGAACTATTTGGAAAAAAAGGGTTATAACGTGCCAGTATCTTACTATAGTTACCTGTATTGAGATTCGAGTTTATTTTGTTATTTGTAAATTTATTTACACTACTTTGGGTAGTATCTTCTTGTTAGTATTATACGTCATTTTTGATAGTAATGTATACTTTTATCATAAATGTTGGTATTTAACCACATCCGTTTTCGTATTGTGCTGAAGGTATTTTAGAGTCTCATTTATTATTATTCATCCTGTGCGTTAAAAAATTAATGATCCCGTAAGTTAAGAACATTTCGTAAAGTTGAGAAACGAAATATTTATGGTTTAAGGAGTGGGGGCCACGCGAAGTTTTGCACAACATGATGTCATGGCTATTATATTAATTATATAGAGGGTGCAGACGTTTTGAAGAAAAGAATTGAGTTGGATAATACCTTCTGTTTAGTGTGCCTGTTTTTATGAAACCAAACCTGGTTTGATTGCTTTGGGTCGATGATACATTCCATTTACCTTTACGTTAGTGAAAAGCGTGAATGTTGCAGTACCTCTATGTTGTATCTTACTTATCGAAAAGAAATGCAGTTATGTAAAATTATACATGATCTGGTATTTTTTGCAGCACCGTTTCGATATAATGTATTACCATTTATGTTGAATGTGCAAAATGTAAGTACATATCCTTTTTTGTGTATATTACGTTATTCAGTGGACAAATCAAATGAATGGATTTACAAACATTAAAGTAAAGCGTTTAGAAAAGATAATACAGTGTTGATAAAAAAAACCACATTTCTTCAGTAATTTAGTGTTTCAGTGCATGACATGGGTTATAAATTTATGTATAGTTGTAAGGTTCTATTAATAATTACGAGGTAGGTTCAATAAATACACGTTCGAGCGGTGGTACATATAAGCGGTTTATTTAAACTAAACAAAATTGCCATTACTATACAGACAGGCATCCCACTGATTCACAAGACGCTGTATACCGGTGTCATTCCTCTAGCTGTTGACGGAACCATGTGAAAACTGCCTGCTGGACTTCAGCGTCCGACTGGACTCGATATCTCTTGAGTGCCTTCTTCAATGGTCCAAAGACATGGAAGTCACAGGGTGACAGATCCGGGCTGTAAGGGGGTACGCTGTAATCCCTCCACCTCATCCGCGCTATCTGTGACGTGATCATGTTGGCGATATGCAGACGGGCGTTATCGTGAAGGAGGATCACGCCTTCCGTAAGCGTTCCAGAACGTTTGTTCTTTATGGCTGTACGCAAACGAGTCAAAGTTTCATTGTATCGGACAGCATTGTGTTAACATGAGGCTCTTTAAATTCAAGAAGTAATGGTCCACGGTGATCGGTCTTGGATGCTCCAACGATACGACCTGCCATACTGAAACGCGCACAACGACTGCGCATTCTACGAATATCACGAGTCAACGGTCACAGTAGACACCTACATTACCGGCGGCCGTCTTATGCAACTTTCTGCGGTTATAGCAAAAGTAACATTCGTGCTACAGCGCTCGAACGTGTATTTATTGAACCTGCCTCGTAGTTTACTACAGTAAAGTTTTGCGAAAAGTTTAAGTACCGTTTTACTTGTCAGCTAAAATTAACCAGCACATACTAGTTTGATTTATTGAATATTCAAATAAATTCAACTTTGAAAATGTGTTGAAATTTTAGAATCCGATTTAGTTTGATTCTTTTTGACTTTATCTCCAATACAGTTAGTGGAGTTCAAGTTATTTGGTCCACATGTTGAAATTGTGATGGGCAAGGACACTCCCATTGTGAATGTTCTGAGCCCTGTCAACATTTTTGTTTTAAATGTGGTAGAAAAGGTAACTACAGTAACTGTTGTGTTAGTTGCAATTTAAAAGCTTGTAAAACGGTGTCGTCCCTTCTATTTCTCGTCCACCTCCAAACTATACAGGTGCGGTACCGAAAACTAATCAATGAAATTTGAACGAATCATTTTTTCGGCGAAGACCTCTTTAAACCCGATCGAGACAAATTTAAATTCGAATGAACCTAGGCCTCCAGAGGAAGACAATAATACAGATCACGTGGGTTAGCTCTCGAGAATTTTAAAAATACATTATATTTTATTAGAAAATATTTCATTAATAATATTTAGAAATATGTAAATAATATATATTGCTCCGACTTCACCATAACCTCAACGACCATAGCGAGGAAAGTGTGTAAGTGGGACATTTTGGACGAAGAGAGTTTGAGTGATCACAAATTTATTCATGTCTAGGTCGACAAAATGCTTTTCCAAACTAGAGGAGAGTGGGAGATAAAGACCATAATAGACCACAAGAAAATAGTGAACTTGGCGGAAACAAGATGGCAACAAACTAAAAGACCAAGCACTCCAAACCGAATTACCAGAATTATACAAGAAATTAAAAAAATAGACCAATAAAAGGAACAGCAAAGTACACGTTGAGAGACAAGATTAAAGAATTAAAGAGTGACGCAAACAGAATAAGGAGGAAACCAATCAACGAAAGAAGAAGGCAAACAGACTACATCAATACTGAAGAGGTTATCGTTAAAGCAAAAATGGGCAGGGCTATGCAATAAGCTTAAGAACGACCCTTTCCGACAAGCCCACTACATAGTTATAAGCGTGTTCAAAGTGACGGACCCTAAAGCTGTAATCTCAAATGAATAGAGGATGTAGGTCTTCGAGGAACTGTTTTTCTACGATACGAGAACAACTGAGAGAAGAAGAGAATGGCCACCAAAAATATCAAGATTAATAAAGCACCGGGGTCGGAGTTAGTAAAGGCAGCTATAATAGAGAGACAACACATCTTTTTAAAGTTGTATAACAGCATATTAAATGAGAATCCCTTTTAAGAGTACTGAAAAACGGCCAAATTGGTACTAATACCGAAAGCTAAGAAAAGGAGAAGGAAACAGTCAAGTATAGGACAATATCCTTACTGAATTGTCTGGGTAAGGTATACGAAGGTATAATAAAAGAAAGGCTTATAACCAAAGTCAGAAATAAGGGAGATTTGGGCGAAAGTCAGTGTGCATTTAGGAAAGGTCGGTCCACTAAATCAGCGATAGACGAATTACTTTCTACTTTCAGGAAGGTGGAAAAAGGCAGAGAAAAGTACGGAATACTATTATTGTTCGACACACAAAATGCTTTTAAGACGACGCGCTGGAAAGTCGTCTTGGACGAAATATCAAATAGGAATATTAAACACTATCTGCAGAATGTTATCGCTAGTTACCTCAGCGGGAGGGAAATTATGGTCGCAAGGTCATGATAAGGAAGGTACAAGCAGGGGTCCCACAGGGGTCGATCCTAGGACCAAACCTATGGATCATTTTATATGATGGTCTCCTAAGGGTCATCACACCCAAATGCGTGAAACTAATATGTTACCTGGACGACCTGGCAGTATGGGTTCAACCGGATAACGTGCTGAGTCTGAATTCCAACATAAGCATGACGATTAACCTAATAGAAGACGGGATAAGGAGCCACAGATTGACTGTAGCACGTGATAAAACTAAGGAAGCGGTACTGAACAGAAGACATCCAGTGAAAGAAATACGTATAATACACAAACAGATAGAAATAAAAATTCAAGCAAAGGTCAAATACCTAGGAATGACCATCGACAAAGGTTTAACTATGGGAAAGCACATGATAGCGTCCACAATCAAAGCAAAGAACATAATGGGAGTCTTCAACAGGCTGATGCCTAAGGTAGGAGGACCTGGTCATGCAAAGATATGTATTATTACACTGTCCACCATAATATACGGTGCAACAGTATGGGCAACTGCAACAAAAATGGAAAAGTATATAATAATACTCGCTGCGACGCAGATACATATTAATTTGAAAATAACATCCGCGTATAGGACTGTCTCGACCAAAACCCTATGCGTTGTAAGCAAAAGAGTACCACTGTACTTACCACCACACAGGTAATTAATTATACAGCTAAAAGAAGAATGGCAGACTAGATGGGAGCACACCAAGAAAGCATAATGGACAAGGCGATTGATACCCAGGATAGAAGTGTGGACGGAAAGCGATATCAACGAGACAAACTATCACATGAGTCAATTCCTTACAGGACTCCGGTGCTTTACGGCCTACTTGCATAGATTTAAAAAAAGGAAACACCGGTATGTAGCCACTGCGGAGAGGTCGACAATGCAGAACATACTTTTTTCACGTCCGAGCGATGGAAGGAACAACGGGAAAGTATATGCAGAATGATAGCAGAAAGCACACCTGAAAACGTAATAAGTAAGGTACTAGGGAACAAAACAACATGGTCGGCATTCTTAATATCTGTATGTATATGTATAACCACATACAAAGCAGATGGTTGCAGGAATCTAAGTACGCATTTTTCGAATATCAGCAAATGTGTGACTTTGTGTGATTAAAATGTATGCTTACTACAATGAAAACGCACACAATAAAAAAGTCGTGCAATAAATGTACATCAGTTGTAGAAATAACTGCGATTGCAACACAAAGCGGTAAGAATGGATTTCAGTAAATTAAAGCATTAAAAATCTTTCAATTTTATAATATTGCATGTTTATAGCTTCAGTAAAAATGTACCCTATATTGAACTGCCAGCTAAATCATAAAATGTGACTGTAAAAAACGTAACGGCTTTGTTTGTTTAAATACTTAAAGAGACTTTTATACGAGTTGCTTTATCAATATAACTTTTTTGCGTCGTCGGCTTAAATAATAATCCGTTTAGTAAGTCTTGAGAAGCATTAGGTGTTATTATAAGTACAGTCGAACAAAATTTTTTAGCAGTTTTAATAAATTATTAATCTAGTAATTACTATACAAGGTTTATACTTTAAAGCGAAAGGATTTTTAAATGTCCTGCGTTAAATAAAAAAATACTACGCTTAATTGTATCATTAAAGGTATACCCTGGAGGTTGAAGTAACTTTTCTTTAGGTTATTTGTGTAAGGAGATTAAGTCTAATTTATACTTTAAAAGAAACGTATTCAAGGTATTAAAACTGAAAATGAATGCAAAATAAATTGTTATTCATTGTTGTATTTTTATAAAAATAAGCTTATACAGCATATTTTATTGGACATTAGTAATATTTCAACATAAGTCCAAAATTATTTCTGAAATTAAAGAGTGAATAGATTAAAGGGACCTTTCTTGTAGGCATTAAACTGACGGTACTATAAATCCACGTTTGGCGTCTTTATTTCACCTCACTTCATTTTTTCATTGCCAAAAACGAAGTTTTATGAAACATTTTGTTTAACGTTTATTAAGCAGAAACAATCTTTAGTGGTGATGTGACTAATTCATAATATCATTTACATACATTTATACAACCACAACTGATTCTCTTCTACCTTACGGTGTCGCGGCAGAAATTTTTAAAATGTATGACTATCCGCAGAGCTTTTCTTTGTGCATCTTAAATCTGCGTCTCTTTTTTGTTGCGTTTTTTCATTCCAACTTCCTATCTATCTCGGTCTTTCCAAATAGTTTTTGTCTTTTTGTTATCACCCATATGCACAAACTACCCGAACCACATTAACTGACGTATTTCTGTTACTGATAGCACCGAACTCACATGGAACTGATCCCACACTGCACAGTTATTGATGCAATCCGTACGCGAGCAGTTGTTCTAAATTAGCGCATTTCACAGGATCCAATTCTACTCGTATTCTTGTTACCCAGGACCATATGTCACTCCCATACGTTAGCACATGTGTACTAATCTTAAATATCTTGGCTTTGGTGGCCTTTTTTCTTTCTTTCTTTTAAACACTTGGTTAGTTCATTTTGGCTTGATCGTTGCAAATTTCCGCATCTACATTTCAACTTGTGTTCATATAGGAGACCAAATGCTTAAAGTAGTTCGCTTTCTTTAGTACATCTAATATAATAGTACATCCAGTGCAATCTAATTCTCACATTTTATTCTTTTTATTTATAACCATGACTTCAGTTTTCTTTCTTTGTTCTATATCAGTACGTTCTTTAGAGATTCTTCGTGTCATTTGCAACGATTACTAGATCATCCGCATATATCATTACTACACACATACACCTGATGGAGCTTGTAGACACCCAATCTTGTCACTTTTATCTTTTGTTCACACTTTTCACACATATCGTCTAGTAACAAAATAAATAGCACCGATCTTTAGCTGAAGTAGTTCGATTACTTTACTGCATCGTCATTAAATCTAATTTTCACATTTCTTTTTTATTTATTACAGTAATCTCAGTTTTTCAAATGTTGATGCTCATACTACGTTCCAGTAAGGCCCTATTCCACATCAGTAACCTTCTTTATAAATTTTTTCGTTATTTGCAAGGATACTAGATCATCCGCATATATCATTTAGGACACAAACACCTGATGGAGCTTGTAGACACCTCTCGCTCACACTTATTATACATATCATCTAGTAACAAGTTAAACAGCAGCGGATTCACAGAACCTCACGGACGTGTGTGTAAATGTGTAGCAGTGCACAAGCGTGTATACGCGGGTGCGTGTGGGTGTGGGCGTGCGAGTCAGTGTGCGTATGCATGTTCGTGTACATGTGCGTATGTGTGTGTGTGAGTGCATATGCGTGTGTTTGTGCGTGTGCTTGTGCATGTGCGTGTGCGTGTTAGTGTGGGTGTGCGTATGGGTGCGTGTGCGTGTGCGTGTGCGTGTGCATGTGCGTGTGCGTGTGCGTGTGCGTGTGGGTGTGCGTGTGCGTGTGCGTGTGCGTGTGCGTGTACGTGTGCATGTGCGTGTGCGTGTACGTGTGAGTGTACGCACGCGTGCGTGTGCATGTGCGTGTGCGTCTGCGTGTGTGTGCGTGTGCGAGTGCGTGTGCGAGTGCGTGTGCGTGTGCGTTAGCGTGTGCGTGTGCGTATGCGTATGCGTGTGCGTGTGCGTGTGCGTGTGCGTGTGCGTGTGCGTTTGCGTGTGCGTGTGCGTGTGCGTGTGCGTGTGCGTGTGCGTGTGCGTGTGCGTGTGCGTGTGCGTGTGCGTGTGCGTGTGCGTGTGCGTGTGCGTTTGCGTGTGCGTGTGCGTGTCCGTGTGCGTGTGCGTGTGCGACTGTATGTGTATGCGTGTGCGTGTGTTTGTGTGCGTGTGTGTATGTGTGTTGTGTGCGCGTGCGTGTGCGTGTGCGTGTGCGTGTGCGTGTGCGTGTGCGTGTGCGTGTGTGTGCGTGTGCGTGTGCGTGTGCGTGTGCGTGTGCGTGTGCGTGTGCGTGTGCGTGTGCGTGTGCATGTGCGTGTGCAAGTGCGTGTGCAAGTGCGTGTGCGTGTGCATGTGCGAGTGCGTGTGCGTGTGCGTATGTGAGTGCATGTGCATGTAAGTTTGCGGTTGCGAATGTGTGCATGTATGTGTACGATTGCGTGCATGTGACCGCGCACGTGTATGTGTGTGTATGTTTGTGTATGGTCGTGTGTGTAAGTGTGTATGTGTGTATATGCGTGTATCTGTGTGTGCGTGTATGTGTTTAAAAGTATTCCTGCGGGGGCAAGTGTATGGGTACATGTGCGTGTGTATGTGTAAATGCGTGTGTATGTGTGTGTACGTGTTTGTGTGTGCGTGCGTGTTTGCATACAAGGATGTATTCAAGTATTTGTGGATGTGTGGGTGTGTGTTTGTATGTGTGTGTATGTGTGCACTATGTGTATGTTTGGGTGCATGTGACTGCACGCGTGTACGTGCGTGTTCGTGTGCTTGTGTATGCGTGTACTGTGTGTGCGTCCATGTGCAAGTATTGATGCTCCAGCATCTGTATCGGTGCACATTCGTTTGTGTATCATTTTAAACCGTGGATAGAATAATTAACTTGTAACAGAGTCAATTGAATTATTGACAAAAGTAATTTAAAATAATTTCCAGCAAGCTGTAACGTGCAAAAATCGATTTTAACTTCGATATAACTTGATCAACAGGAATTTTAGTATTTTTGAAAAATCTGCCCCCGATTGGAAATATGCATAATTTGCTCAAACTGTCCACCTACTTCAAAGAGGGAAACGTAGTCCACTACGACCGACAAATGACGATTTTTCAAACGATGTCACCACTACTAGCTACATGTGCAAAGGGCCCTACTCTTTAAAAAGTGCGCGTGTGTTTAATGATCCGTATACAAACATGGTTAGTGTGAAAATCTTTCCGATAAGTTTAATAATGCTGTAATTCTTATTTCATAGAGAGCACTGGAGCTCACAATAACATCATGCCATAAAATTACCACTACAATGGCCAAGATTGGAACACCACCTTCGGCGGTTGTCAGTTTTGTTGCTGGAAAGAAAAATAGAGGTGACGAAAATTTATGATATACCGTTAGATAACTTATTGCTGGCTCTACAGGAAGTGTTAACTGATAATGCTCCCTTATGGTACCGGAAAAATCATCCACAGTGGAAAACTTGGAACAACTTCGTTATCGATTTTCAACATTTTTATTACGCGATAGATTACGATATTACTCTATAATTTAAGATAAGCAATCGGGATCAATTACCGCCTGAAAGTGCTAGCAATTACGTACCGGTATTACAGACATATGCCACCCTGGCAATTTAAATGGAGATGCACAGCTTTTTTTAGATATATTAACATTTATTACTATCATATATAATAGCGATAAAAAAATGAATTACAATCAATTAATGAGTTATTAAAAAATGGCAAAAATTATGAGACAGTAAAAAAGAGATTGTAAATTCGCATGTTTATAATTTTTAGTAACCGTACTCCACCCAGTGAACTGTACAATATAACTGGAATGCGCACGCTATATAGCAAAACACGGCCGAGAAAGTTAGAATAGTGCAGTTGCTACGGCGTGGGTTTCTATCTTTGTCTGTCCTTAACGCTTTCATTAGTATCATTGAGTAATAATTTGAAATTGTAGTTTTGAATAGGAAACTTTTTAAGTAGGAAAATAAACAGTGTCTATGGGTCCTTTACTACTGTTTAGTTTAGGATTTTGGGTGATTTTAAGTAATTAAATAATTATGTTGCAAATTTTTAATACACAAATTAAAAAATCTTAGAATATGAGATAGATGAGCTACAAATTCAATAACATAAAAGATATTTATTTAAACACTGTAAAATAAAATAATGTTATGCAATTTTTGTCTAATTGTTGCCTTGTTACCCAATTTTCGCAAAGTTGTCTTTTTGGCATATGTATAAATCCGAATTTTAACAAACATATTACAAATATATTTTTTGTACTTCATGGAGATCTTCACAAACATTAATAATTGGATGAGGATGTTGAAATAAAGTATTCATTTTTGGTATGAAGTGTTTCATAACAGTTATTTTAATGTTTGTTTTCAATTTATTTTTGAAAGAGTACCCATGAGCAATTTGCGCCCGGAATGCTTTTTCTGTTATTGGTATAATTTCAAAAATAGAATCTGAAGAGATATTGTTCCAACCACCACGACATCTTATACACGAAAAATATAATTCTAAATGATCCTGACTGCATTTATGAGGTAAAAAATACGCTAATGGATTTTTAATTTTAGGAAACCGAGTGCAAATGCTTTTCTTGCATGAAATAGCAAAATACAATTATTAATTTTGAATTGTTTGGCGTATCTCACGGTCTCCAAAAAAATATTTTCCCAGTAATGTCTATTACAGAAGTACAAGGGAGACTTATAGCCTTTGCCAAAAGTGTTTCGTTCATCGCATCAAAAACCCTACCAGTAATTCTTAAAAATTGGGTAGTAGCTTCACTTCCAAGAAAATCTGTATTTCCACTTATTCGAAGATAGTCAATAGCATTTGCCAATTACTGATCGTTTGTGCAGCTAAACTCACATTCATTTTTTTTAATCAATGTGGGGGACGATTGTCAAGTTTTAAATCTTCATCCTCGAAGTTTATGCAATATTTCTATGTATTTAAAAGAAATGTCTCCTGTATTCGACACCATATTCGCTTCGGCAAGAGCATTTCGACACAGTTTTAACATGTGCCAAGGATCCATAATGCAATAAATGTCAGTATCATTACACGGATGCTTGAAAGATGACTTGATGTTATCTGGTGATAACTTACAACCTAGCAGTTGGAAAGTTTTCATATTCGTAGCACAACCATCGCAAGTAATAGAGCGCCCAATTATGCCAATTTCAATTTAAATTTCCATGCATACGACACAATTTGGAAAACCAATGCTTCTGTAGCCATTTCCTCACAATTTTATTCGTGTTAGAAATTCCACCAAGATCAACGTAACTACAATATTGATCATTTTTTTGTGTCATAAACTAATGCAGAACGAATTTCCATTGAATCGAATACTAATGCTACATTGTTTAACTCACTTTTGTGTTTAAATTCATTTTGTAAAAATTGAAACACTTCTGTTAAAAAACCTACTTCACAATTCCGTGATGACAGCCACTTTCGAATAACAGCACAGTGGGGTAACCATAGTTTGCTTCTCACAAATTGATAAGCCTTCGCGGAATAAAAGTAAAAAGTAAGTGCAAGTGCTTTCATTTGTTCTGTATATCGCTTTTGAGTACCACTTACTCTTGCATTTGCAGCTTCACTTTGAAATAATTCCATAGTAAAATTACTAAAACTATTATGGAGTACATCTTCTAAACTTTCAAGTAATTTGTTTAATAAAATCCTGCATGTTGTTGATGCGCTTTTCTCTTCTTCATTTTTGCTGAAATATTTTGAGGTTGCTAGACATTTTCAATTCTAATATATTTTTTTTAGTTCACAAGGAGATGTTTGTGTGCTATTATCAGATCTATTAGAAATACTTGTACTACTGCTTGGTTCACAATCAATTTCCATATTACTATTTAGCTTTACCTTTGTGACAATTACAGAGGTATTGCCCTACTCAATACAGGATACAAAATAATAAGTAAGTTAATTGAAAGAAAATTAAGTGACTGGATGGAAAAGATGGTACGTGAATATCAATGCGGGTTTAGAGGGGACAGGGCAACAACGGATCAAATATTCATAATTAGACAAATCCTTGAAAAGTTTTGGGAATTTAACATTGAAACGCATCACCTTTTTGTAGATTTCCGTCAGGCATATGACACAATAATAAGATCGGAACTATTACAGGGACTGGATGAGTTTGGAATACCCAGAAAATTAATAAGATTGGTAAAAATGTGCCTGTCGGACACGAAGGCATAGATAAGGGTGCAAGGCCAACTGACGGAAAGTTTTAGTATAAGGAATGGACTTAGGCAAGGAGACGCGATATCAACAACGCTGTTTAATCTCGCTTTGGAAAGGGTTATAAGAAGGGTGCCCATTAACCCTGGAGGTACAATTTATAACAGACAATGCCAGTTACTGGCATACGCCGACGACATCGATATAGTAAGTAGAACAGCAAAAGAGCTGAAAGAGGTGGCCAAATGCTTGGAGGATGGGGCAGATACCCTAGGACTAAAGATAAATGTGACTAAAACAAAATATATGATCACCTCAAAGGACACAGGTAGATATAAAGATGTCAAGGAAATCACAGTGAATAATAAGCAATATGAACGAGTCACAAATTTTAAATACCTAGGGTCGATAATTAACGAAAAAAATGAAATGCTGGAGGAAGTGAAGGCGAGAATCTCAGCAGGGAACAGATGTTATTTTGGGTTAAAAAACATAATTATGGCAAAGTCTTTATCAGTAACAAATAAAATTAAAGTGTATAAAACAATAATAAAACCAGTGGTGACTTACGGTAAGGAAACATGGTGCCTGACGCAGCACGAACGTAAACATCTGGACATGTGGGAACGAAAAATTTTAAGGAAAATATACGGGCCAGTGAATGAGAATGGTATGTGAGGTTAAATCACGGTATGGAGAAGCAAGTATATCCAACGAGATTAAAAGTATGCGGATAAGATGGGTAGGGCACGTAGCACGAATACAGCAAACAAGAGGACTAAAGAGGATACTATAAAATAAACCGGAAGGAAGGAGAAGCAAAGGTAGACCGAGGTTAAGATGGAAGGACGAAGTAGACAAGGACCTAAGAGAAGCTGGAATCACCCAATGGAAACGGAAGGAAATGGATAGGAAAGAGTGGGGAAAAATAGGGTCCTCAGTTAAAAATGGAGAAAAGTAGTATACCCCCCCCCTGCTGGCATATATGCCAAGGGTTGAGGTGCGAGTGACGACAGCACTTTGTAAAACAAGTGTCTGGAAACCCCGATGGAGGCCATGGTCCCACGCGGACTGTAGCGCCAAGGAGTAAGTAAGTAAGTACCTTTAATGGAGAAGTCTTTTCAAGGCGGATTAAATTTCTGCGACATTTAGATGTCTTAAGCAAATGCTTAGGAAACATAAAAATAGAAGGAACTGCATCTTTTTTTAATAAAACTGTGAAATGGTCACTACGTATAGCAGTATTAGAATTGAGTTTAAAGTTGACCAAACGAACAAAATATCAACTCGCTTTATTGGAAATCTGTAAACACAAACGTTACTTTAGTTATTTTGAAATAGTACAATATGAAAGCGAAATTGATTTAGTAGTTAAATTAATTTAAGGTAAAAATACTGTTACATTCACAAAAAGATGGATGTACTTACTTATGAAATGGGATGTTTGAATTTTGATTCCATTCATTAATACAACCATAAGCACAACAATGTTTTAGCATTTTAAACAAACTTTATTTGCATGAATCAAAACGATTAAAACAATAATTATTCAACTGCTACGCACGGGGTGATTTCATTAATAATTGAAGCAGGACAACGTCCCACTCGACAGCAACTTATTCATTCTAACATTGACGACCGCCTTAGACACAGAATTTACACAAGCGTACGAATTCCAGTTATATTATACAGTTAATCCGACCAAATAATTTCAACGCATTACAAATAAAATCAGTTCTAATTATGGTGGCGCAAGGCGGTATACTTATAGTCTCAGCTTACCGGCACCCCATAATTTGGCTAGCGCTGTGGTCCCAAGGTCAAATAATAGAAACTTGCAGATGAAGAATACAGATAATCAAATCCTAGAAACTCAGACCGTTTCTCTAATCAAAATAGCTCCCGAAATAGATTATCTTCAAATAATTTGGCTCATATTAATGAAATACTGGAGATCTAATAAAGTTGGACATTACCATTCTCAATACCGAAATCCATTTGTTTTATTCTGCTTCGGTTGAGGAAAATTAGGCATTATGCCTATGGACTACCGTTGTGCAAATTCAAAAAACCGGAAGTTGTGAAACGAAAATTATGCACCAAAGCCACTTTGATCCCCGCCCTTTTATAAATGTTACTGTAGAAAACACAAAATTTTATAGTATTGGTTGACATCGGAAGAACGATCACAGTAGACAGTACGTTATCTCAAGGAGCAGAATTACCGAAATGTGTAAATGATACTGGAATAAATAGCCAAACTACAGAAATTAGGCAAGCTTCTTATATAGAATTTTAGATACCAAAGTTCGACATCTAGCTCCTCATCTTTCAACTTTGGGATATGAATTCTTATTAGGGATGGATATTTTTTCCAAAGTTACATTGCACTTTAATATGAATGGAAATTTATTTTTGGAAAATAGAATAGTACCGACAGTGACTCACAAATTTTTCATTTTATATCACGCTCGTAGTACTATCGTCCTCTTCATTTGAATCTGATTCTGTCATATAATCCCGAACGACACTTTCGATTGTTTCTGAGACTAATTTACTTGTACTGTTTTTTGAAGTTGATGGTAAATTTGCTTGATACGGAGTAAATATTATATGAGAATTTTCCTTGCGTTTTACAACATTTCACTTACGTTTCTTACTTACATGATTTTTTTCCTCCTTAGGAAGATTTCTCAGAATCAGATGTCTCTACTGAAGGAATAAACTCGTCCCATGAATAGTTAGTTTGGAATGGATCTTACTCCTCACCAGAAAGCAGTTCTTCCCACATTTTCAAAAGTTTTGTTTCTTCACTTTCGTAGTTCAGCGGCGACATTTTGATACGCTCTGCACTAGCAACAACAAAGAAACAACTAAGATATCCATCGTCGATGACTAATTATATGCGTAGTGGGGATATAGTACATTATATGTGACACGTGGCCTGTATGAACCAAATGCTTTATACAGACTTCTGACACAGATATTGTGACATAAAAACAGACCTCAGATTTTTACAAACAATTAGAAAAAACACCATCTACAAATATACCAATCTCTTTCTAGTAACATAAATAGTCAAATAATAAAAAATTAACGTGGTCTGGGCGACTCGTTTTTTTGCGGCAATTGACTTGTTAAATAAAAAAAAAACTAATGTAGTAGGTCTTTAATCATAAATTTTTTTATTTGCTACATAAAGTTATACAAATAAATAGATCAATATGTTTTTTAAGACAATAATGATCTGCAATTTTACTAATTGTAGCCATATTTTCCTTAAAAAACAAAAACTTAAAATTACATTTCACCAAAATTACTTCATTATTATATTAGTGCAGATGTACTGTGTTGAGATGAAAAAGAGATAAAATAAAAATGTTTAAGAAAATCGAAATGTTATTTAAAAAATAACGCCGAAAGCCATTACTTTTACATTAGGAAAATTAAGCGCTGGGATTTTGATTATTATTTTGCTTGTCCCACAGGAATGTACTTTATAAAAACGGAACGTGAATAATAATGTGTACCGTACAAAAATCTTTGCGACATTACATATTTCTTCCGGTTTGTTAATTCCAACATCAAAGAATTCTGATCTATAAAAGCTCATTCCAATGAAAAATGTATTGTTATTACAGTCAATCCACATGTAAAATTTAATCCTGTGAGCGAAGTTCCCTTGTCGCGGATGTCTTTCAATAACCTAATGTTCTTTTGGATTAGAACAAACGAGATGAGTCTTTTAAGGTAAACACAAATTCTGAATAATGCCTTTCGTAATGAACCGAAGACGAGATATTCATTCCGTACATGCTTTTGTTGAATGTCATAAACTTTTTCAAATGAATTTTTCGGATAGGGCGGCATCTCTCTGTTAAAGAATTCATTTTAACTTAATATGATACTCATTTCAGGAATATCTTTGAAAATAAAGCACAATACAATTTTGGTTTTCTTATTGAATTGTATTAAATCAGTATTATAAAACCTATTAACTAGCTTTAAACAAAGGCGGAAATAAAAACAAAGTAATCATATGTTCTCTCTTTATATACACAAAAATCAGAAAAATAATATTCTTAGGAGGGTGTATTTTGATATTGAGATTTAAAACGTTCAATCATACTTTAAAATAGAATTAATCTATATATACTATGCAATAATAAAACAAGGCCTTGATTAGCACCTTTTTACACCTAAGTACGTCCCTGCCGTGGGATGCGGAAAACAATGCAATCATTGTCTAATTAAAATACTTAGCTTTTTTGGGTTTTTAATGGCAACCACTACACTGTCAAGAAAGTACCGAGAACTGATCATATAAAAAATACGCTTAAAGGGATTTTTGTCGCTAAGTTCGCACAACTGTCTATACTCACGCGAAGTTTGAGCGTTATCTATCATTTAGTTTGTGTACAGTGTTCCATTTTGTCAGTTCATCTCAAGTGTGTTTTGCGATTTTTACAATGGATAAAAATATCGAACAAAGAATTTGTCTTAAATTTTGCATTGCAAATGTAATTTCGCTTTTAAGGCTTAAGTGCGTATGAGTGGTGTAGTGCATTCAAAAGCGGACGAGATCTTCAACGTATTCAATTGAACTTAACATCGCTACAGTGAAGGAAATGGTGTCTAAAAATCATTGTTTTAGTCGGAGAGAGATAGTCGCTAACACTTCTATGTCTCTCGAATCAATTTGTACCATTTTAACCGATTGTTTGAACCGCTCGACTAGTTCCGAAAGACCCGAATTTTCTGCAAAAAACTTAATCGCGTAAAGGTTGCTGAAGACATGCTGTAACGACTCAATTCCGATCCCACATTCATAAAACGTATTGTAACTCGTGAGGAGGCGTGGGTTTACGAGTTTGAGATACAAACCAGTCAAGAAGCTTCGGAATTGCACCTTCCAAGGTCGATCAAAAGTGAAGGTGATGTTGACAGTTTTTTTCGATTATCGCGGTGTTGCGCACTCGAAATTCTTGCCAGAAGGTGAGACAATAAATAAATAATATTATCTGAGCGTTATGCCCCGTTTGAGAGAGCAAATCCGTCGAAAAATACCAGATTTGTGGAAAGAGAACTAATGAATTTTGCACCACGATAACGCACCATCTCACAAGGCTATCATTGTGAATGAATTTCTGACCAAAAACTCAACAAATCTTATGGAACAACCACCGTACTCCCCTGATTTGGCTCCGGCTGACTTGTTTCTCTTTCTAAAACTCAAATTACCACTTCGAGGCACCCGTTTTCAGTAGATAGAAGACATAAAACGGAATTCGCGGCGAGAACTGAAGTCGATTCCTAAAAATGCGTTTAAAAAATGTTTTGATGATTAGATTATTTGTTGACATAAGTGTATTATTTCGGAAAGAGCTGACTTTGCAGGCGATACAATAAATTTTGATGAATAATACATATTTTGTGTTTCATTGACCAATTCCTGATACCTTTTTGACATAATGCATTTTTATAACTATGTTTAACATGAATCTATACGTTTTGATAACAATTACAGTTATCATCCTCAGTAATGATAATTCTTTAAGAATTGTTTAAGATGTTAGAATAAATAGGAGATATAATAACGCAAACATAAGCGTGGTATTAATTTAACAGTTTGATAAACGTATAAAGCCAACTATGACATCTAATTTAGTAAAGAATAACTAGATCCTTAATAAAATTAAATATTATTACACTGCTTTAAAGATGACAAATCAGAAATCCTCTAACGAAGACAGCCGAAGACATACCAAAAGCTAAATTAAAATTAAGACGTATCATTGTGCCTTTTGTTTAAGTTATAAGATGCAAAAACCTATTACACGAAGACATTCTTGCCTATTGAAGTTATTAGGATGTTTATATATCTCAATGGCTTCACGTGGTAAGCAAACATAATGGTGAGTTTGTCTTGGCAATGTTTCCATATTATCAAATTGAATGTTATGATTTAAATTATTTCAAGCATGGTCAGCTACCGCAGATTTCTCTGGTTAATCTAATATACAAAATCTCACATGTTCTTTGCATCTTACATCACACTTACGTTTTGAGGTTCCAATGCACACTTCTCCGCCAGAATAAGATAACTTATACACTCCGAAACAAGATAATGGGTTTGAAACATATTTAGCTGACCTTAAACTTCTTTAATTTTTCTTGTAGGTTTAATAACAGTCCTAATCCCTTGATTAATTAGGATTTTTTCAATTCTATCTGAAACATAAGTAAATGGAAGAAACGCTGTACCCACTAGTTTTTCTTTATGGTGGTATCTAACAGATGTAATAGCATTAGTAATACCTTCATGTGAATATCCATTCGTTTGCAGCGGTCTTGTTAAATATTTATATTCATCTTTCAAGAATTCAGGATCACAAATTCGTTTTGCTCGATCAACTAAAGATTTAATTACACCAATTTTTTGGCGTGGATTGTTGTTTGATAATTTATGAACGTATCTATCAGTGTGTGCCGGATTTCTATAACCTTCAAAGATAGTGAACTATTAGTTTGTACTACCTCTTGTTAATACAATTTTGTATTTTTAATGATTTGTCTTTTGAGACCTCAGGTTGTTCCCTAGCTTTCACTACTTGGCGGTAACGTTGGTTGCCTATTGTAAAAAAGATTCAGGGAATCAATATTTACAAATGAAATCTGTATCTTGGAAAAACAATTAAAATAAAATTTTAGTTAACAAAATGAAAATAACAATAATTAGCGTACATAAAATGAACATGGAATTTAATAAATCGTTTGTTGGATTTTGGTTTTTATTGCGCTGGCGGAGATATGAAAACCCGCATCTGAAGTCGTCCTTGGCTTTCTTTAGGGTTCGGGGGCTATCGGCTGGTGTCGCTAACTGGAAGTAACAGATTACAAGCACGTGTTTATATGACATGTAATTTTGAACGTGAACGTGGCCTTGTGTATTTAGTGTATTAATTATGTCAAATTTTATGGAAACAAAATGAACGTGGATTTTAATTTAATTTCCGATTAAATTTTATTGTAAGGACGGAAAAACTAATGTAATGTAAATATTGGGTGACTACGAAAATATACGTTGGATGAACAAAAGTTTACAGTGAATAAATTGTGGTTGTTGTGAATTATGAATTTGTTACGAATGAAATGTGGTTTTGTAAAGTATGCAATTATGTAAAGATGATATTTCTGATCTGATGTAATTATAAGAGGTGGTATGGTGACGGATGTCCGGGAAGACAGCCAATTACCGGAACTGGTGGTGAGGATGGTGGATCACATGTTTAAGTAGGTTTTTTGTTGCATTTTGTACCGCGAATTTTTCAAATTTTTTAAATGTAAAAATTAGCTATAACAAGGCTAAGAGGGCTACCCATTGCTACACCATCAATCTGTTAGTAAAATTTATAATTCCACTGAAAATAACTCATCAAAAAGAATTGTTATATCCTTTGGAAATATATGATCAACATGTTCAATAGTTTCTTTTAGAGCGACTTTTTCAAAAAGCGAAACAACTTCAAAACTGACCATTATATCACCCTCTTTAATTTTGAAATTATGAATTTTTTTAATGAAGTCGGCAGAACTTTTAATGTAATGGGTTGTTTTACTTACATGAGGTTGTAATAATAATGTAATATGTTTTGCAAGATTGTATGTAGGAGAACCAATTGAACTAACACTAACACTTAAAGGGACTTATGTTTATAGATTTTTAGTAGACCATATAGTCTTCGTGAAAGACTATAACTAGTTTCTTTTTTGTTTCTTTAGTAATAGGAAGCGCTTATTTGCAAAACTTGCTATTTGTTCTTTATCAAATTTTTCAGGAAACAAAACAAAACGTTTTATTCATTAGCCGAATGAGATTTTTATGCGATTTTTTTTGTGTGGATTGTTTTGCAATTGCAGATAAGAACTTACTATTTATTTACCGACGAAACTCGGAGGTAGTCCACAAACTTAGAAAATGCTTGTTTTAATCCTAGTCTTTTACTTCTCAATATAAATACCATTAACTCATGTAGACTAGATTTACTTCAAACTGAAATTTGTAAGTTTGATAACCTGTATTTTTGTGTTTAGTTGAAATAGGTGTAATGTTACACGTTTTAGAGAATTGTGTCATAGATGGGTAGGAACTAGTAAATTTTTGCTGTAGAAAATTACATACTTGCGGTGGTATGGGTATCTACAGTAAAAAATCTATTAATGCTTCATGAATTGATTTGAATGAGTACTGTGTTGAAAAACACTTTGAAGTAATCAGAATTACACACTTCTAAATTGTTATAGACCTCCTTCTGGTGAGGAAAACATTTTCTTTAACAACTTAACGTGTATTCTCGAAAATGTTCAAGTAGTGATTAGGGGCCGGTTCTGGGCCAGTTCAAGGTCGCTCCCCCTCTGGTGGTGAGAAATGTAAGCTTTTGGATCTCTTCAAGGTCAAAATTTTGGCGGGAAATTAAAATTTTTTGAACTCGCTAAAAATAGAAATTACAATGTCATCATCATCATATTACAAGGTCACTCTGCGGTCAAAAGTTTTCGAGAGAAATTTGTATGTCAAGGTCAAAAGCTAAAAATAGAAATTGCAATGTCATCAACATATTACAATTCTTAGAAGTCTAAAAATATAGTGGTCAAGGTCAAAGATTATTCACCTGTAGAGGTATCGTATGACATATTTTTAGAAGTGTAAAAATAGAATAAGTTCATGGAAAGAAGAAGAAATCTTTGTATAGGTTAGCGGTTTTGAAGGATGTGGATTTATAATAAAAGGCTTCCTTGGGTGCGCACGATTAAGTACACTTGTATTAGCAGAAATGACGAAAATGGTAGTATGCAAGATAGGATGCGCAAGAAAAGTACAAGTATTAACTGTTGTTGAGCGAAAGAAGAGGTTGGAGGTGTTGATACGAAAAATAAAAGAATTAAAAGTAGATTTAGAGGTGTATGAGCTTCGAGTTTGAAAATAAAAAAACATTTAAGCATATTTGGTATTTATATGTTGTAGTATTTAAATGAGTTATTGTATTTATATGTAATAAATAATCAAAATTTTGACGTTAGGAAAAGCTTTTAATTTTAAAATGCATCATACATAAAGTGAGGTATGATGAAGTGAAATTTTGTATTTAACTTTAAATGAAATATTGATATGCAATAGTGAATAATTAAGAATGAATAAAAATTGTAACATTAGAAAAAGCTGTTAAGTGTAATGATGGAAACGGTAGTACGCATAAGGTAAGAAGGGCATAATAATAAATAAGTTTTAACCCTGAAATATTATGCAACTAACCATACTCTCGTGATATTTTGCGTAAATTTATATTTACATTTTAATAATGTACAAAATCAATAAATTATTAAGATAAATACTAATATAAAATAAAATCCTTTATTTATTTCGGAAATATTTGTAATACGTTGCTTATCTAAAAAATTCTAACTATTTTTTAATTAAAGAAAGAGTCCCTTAGCTCTGAAATGTTATACATCACAATACGATATAAAACGTAATTGTATCTTTACATTTTTAATATTTTCCAAATGAATTGAGTATTAATAGTAAATGTGATGTAATATAATAAATGTTTAATATATTTGTAAAGTATTTGTAATGTTTTTTTCTATTATTAGTATTATTTGTAATATTATATTTAACTTGAAATATAAGTATTGTTCTAGAATGAAATGTATAATTGCAATTATTGTTGTGTAAACAATAGACGTGTACTTGAACTATAGAAGTGATGTATGTTTGAAGGTGTGTGATGGAAGTAAAGATATATGTGCATTTCTATGGAAAGAGATAAAAGACGACTCAATGTGGACGTCCGTATTCTAAAGGTGTAGGTGGGGATGCGGGGGAGAGGGCATAAATAAAGTCCTACAAAAGATGCGCTCCTGAAAATTTAAAATTTGCACCTAATTCTCAGAAAAATTTTTTTTTTTTTCAACGCAGTTGTGTTTTATAAGTGGCAATTTATCCATTTCATGTACAAATTTATCAAAACATGAAAAAATGACTCTTAAATTAACCAATTCCATTTTGAAACAACAAAGAGTACTTAAAACACAACTTTTGTACTTACGAAGCTCAGAAGAAACACATGTATGCAATTTATTCATTTCATGTATAAATGTATCAAAATGGTCCTTAAATCAACCAATTCAATTTTGAAACAAGAAACAGCACTTAAAACATGACTTGTTTTTTAATTTAGTTTGATTAGGACTTTAAATTATTAATATTACTGCTTCAAGAATTGTAGGATAGTTATTTTGCTTTGAAAGCATTGTATGCAGGTGTGAATGCGAACATTCTATGTTTATCTTAGTCACCAATACACATTACAATTTTTAAACGGGATTTGTAGATGTATGAATGCAATTGTGTCATTTGTAATGCATAAATACGTGGCGTAAAGTATTCAGATTTATGTGCTTTTGGGAAATGTTTTGATTTTTATTTAACGCAAGCTTTTTTTCAATTTTAACTGTACTATATTTCACACTTTCTTTATATGCATGATATTTTACAATAAATAAATTTGTAACGCAACATGCACTTAAAATTTGCAAAAAATGACTGCTCTACTTTGATGTAGAAATTTATACATGAGTACATGAGTAAGTCAGACTTCCAGATGTTTTCAATTTTAACTGTACTATATTTTCACACTTTCTGTATGTGCATGATATTTTACAATAAATAAATTTGTAACGCAACATGCACTTAAAATTTGCAAAAAATGACTACTTTACTTTGATGTAGAAATTTATAAATGAGTACATGAGTAAGTCAGACTTCCAGACGTTTTCAATTTTTTTCCTTAACGTAGATCATTTCACTTTTAGCGCATATTGAACTATCACTCATATTTTTTTAGCTGTAGTAAAATTTCTTTGGACTGAGAATATTTCACAAGAAATAATAAAAATATAAAAAAAAAATTTACATTTATTTTTTACAATGAAATACAATAAATTCCACAAAAAACATATTAAACAGATCACACATCCATCCCTTCCAACGTACACAATATATTTTCAGTCTTCACTATATTTGGCCGCACACACTCTAAATGTTGATTAGCCTCCACCAGTTCTTCATTCAGTCTTTCCACTCGCCCCATCCCCGCCACCTCACTATTAATATAGACACTATAACGTTTTCGTAACCACCGAATACTTGTTTCCCTAGCGGCCTGAACGGTTGGTGGGTCCTGTTCATCATCCTGCTGCGTGAGGTGCCCCTCTATAAGGGCCAAATTTATTCCTCCATATTGTAGGTTTCGCAACGGTGGTGGTTGTGGGGGTGTTGCTATAACCGTGGTTGCTGGCGTTATGCTGAAGAGATGAATAACTTTATTTGTACTAAAAATTCTCTATGAATTAATACAAGGAAACTATAATATTAATTAAAATTATACATACCTCTCGAAATACTTCGAAAATTCATCCTCTACATCACTATCCCTTATGGAGATGATGGGGATGGTCTCTTCAAATGGTGCTGGTTTTGAGGTGTTATTTGATGGGCGCACCAAAACATCATGAAAAATACAAGGTTTTGCCTGCATTTTTAGTGAAGTTTGATGGTTTTCTGGATGAAGCCATTACTAATGGTGAGTAATTATGAGCATTCAATTAAAACTTTAACATTATATACACATAGATCTGTTAACGTTAACAAAATTGATAGCAAGTGGAAGTGGTTAGTACAATGAACTGACCTGAGCAAGCAAAGGTGACGAACTCTAATTAATGCAGCATAATCTAGATATGAGAAGGCATTTCGCATGATGTCAGCAAGGTTAAGTTAATGAATATTCTCAGTAAACGCCACAAAGTGCAATGTATGACCTCTGCAAGCAAAGGTGAAGCAGCATAAGCCATGAGAACAGTATTCATGTCAAGGTTAATAGATATTCCCAGTAAACGCTACAAAGTGAAATCTATGCATCTGTCTATGTACACTGAAGCTCTTGCAACAAGTTACAACCAGTTTTGACCTTGAATGCTGGGATTATATTACTATATAAGCAGATAAATAGCAGTTTTATAAAAGTCAGTATATTGCACTCTCGACTAGAATTGCAATTGTATACCTAAAGTACTTCTATAGTTACTTAAATTGTTAATTTTTACATATCAGTTATAATAAATATATTTGTTTCCATTACTATATAATCGACAGCGCGTGTACTTCATATTTTCTTGCAGTGTTGGATACAGTTTTGAAGGTAACTACGAGTAAGGGTATACCAAGTAGTAGTGATATTGTTAATTTATCAAGAAGTATTATTCCATTGTTGAAAACCAAAAATGAATTTGTAAAGCACATCCGTATAATTAACACTAATATTAAGCTATTGCAAGATATAATTCAAAATAACATTTATTGAGAGAGAAAATTTGCTTAAACTCGTAAGTAATTTATCATTGTTAAAGTGTTATCTTATAAGAGTTAAACAGTTAAAGAATTCTTCAGAGAAAACAGGTAGTAGCAAACATCAAGGACCCTCTTATTTTTTTACAAAATGCATACAATGATTTTGCACGAAAGGTTAAATTAATGCTAAGGTGATCGATGCTAAAGGTGAATGTCCCTTTAGTTTGCAATTTTATCCACCCTCAGAATCACGTTATCGAGTTGAAGACTTTTACCATAAAAAATTATGCCATCTATATTGCGACCAATTTACGTAAGTGGTATAATGAAAACGTTTATTGTAAATTACAAACAAATTAAAAAAGTTTTCCAAAAGGGATTCGACTGGGCATTACATGAAAGGTGAATATTAATAGCTATGTCCCATTTAGAGGTGGCCTTCCAACATACGTTACAGTTCCCTACTTCATAGCAGTAAAGCATGTGGTAGTGAATGTTAAAAATGACGATGAGTATTGCTTCCTGTAGGCCGTTGTTTCGGAACTATATCCCCTGAAACATCATTCAGATAGAGTTTGCAATTATCCTCATTTGATGGATGTTTTGAATTCTGATTCAGTTCCCTTCCCCATTAAACTAGATGACGTAAAAAAATTGAACAGTTAAACAACCTCTCCATTAATTTGTTTTGCATTCAGGGGAAAGTTATATTACCATTTGTATTAAGTGAAAATCAAAATAGTGTGAGGGGACCTATAAATATTTTAGTACTTTCTGATAATTATCAAGCTGCGGGTGATATTCATACAAAAAATAATACCGTTTATCATTTCACGTGGATTAAAAATATGTTGGTCCTTTTTTCTAAACAACTATCGAATAAGGAGCACAAGAAATTCATTTGTTATCGATGTTCGAACCATTTTTTTTCACGTTCTACAAAAACACATCACTCACTGTCAACTTAATAGATGTTCCGTCAAGCTACCTACTGAAGCAGAAAAGTTTCTGCAGTTCAAAAATTTCACATTCCAAGAAAAGGTACCATTTGTAATGTATGCAGATTTAGAAAGTATTTTAGAAAAGTGTACAAATTTAACGGACATCGATAGTAATACTATGTTTCACTCCAAACATATACCCTTCAGCATTGCTTACTACTTGAAGTGTTCATATAATGATTCTTGATCACGATTTAGACTTTATAGAGGAAACGATTGATTTCAATAGTTTGTTAAAGAGCTTTAAAGTATTGCACATTGGAATACCGAAATAATCAATAAAATAATTCCTATGGATACTTTAACTCCCAGTCAAGTTGAGCACTTTGAAAGCACCACGATTTGCCACATTTGCGGAAAACTATTTACTGATAATGATATAAAAGCTAGGGATGATAACCATTTTACTGGTGCATTTCGGGGAGCATCACATCAGAATTGTAACCTAAACTATAAAGACTACCACATTCTACCAGTCGTATCTCATAATTTGTCAGGTTATGATTCTCATTTCATCATTAGAGAATTGTCTACTGTTCCCGGTGCGATTTCACTGCTACCCATAAACAAAGAAATATATTTCTTTCACGAAAGTAATACAAGGCACTAAAATTAGGTTTATAGTTATTGGACTCTTTCAGATTTATGAGTAGTAGTATTGAAAAGTTGGACTATTTGAAAAATAGTAAAAAAATTATTACCCACGCTAATTGTAACAATGCCGAAGAATGTTCGCTACTAATTCTCAAAGGTGTGTTTCCTTATGAATATCTCGATACTTGGGATAAATTAAGCAATACCAGACTCCCTCCCAAGGAAGCGTTTTCCAGTCATCTCACTAATGAGGGAATCAATGATACGAGTTTCGCACATGCAGTTAATGTTTGGAACAAATTCAATATTAAATCGTTAGGGGATTACTCGGATTTGTATTTAAAAACGGACGCCCTACTGTTAGCAGACATATTCGAAATCTTTCGACAAACTTGTTTAAGTACTTACAAACTTGATCCTCTGCACTAGTATACAGCCCCCGGTTTGGCATTCGATGCTATGCTTAAAATTACACAAGTAGAGTTAGAACTATTTACAGACATTGATATGGTAATGTTTATTGAGAGAGGAATTAGAGGTGGTGTGGCTCAATGTTCTAATCGATATGCTAAAGCTAACAATAAGTACATGGAGGAAAAATTTGATCCCACTTCCGAAAGTGTGTATTTAATATACTACGACGTAAATAATTTATATGAGCCACTATGCCAGAATTTCTACCATTTGGCGATTTTCCTTTTGTTGATAATTTTGAAATTTTCTCAAAATGAATTGGATAAGATTTTTTATAAATTAATGATTAATTGCGTTCTGGGGAAGCTGATGGAAAATGTACGTAACCATAAGGATATACGTTTAGTAACGAAATGGGAGGGTCGCTATGGTGGTCGTGCTTACATAGCAAAACCAAATTTTCATAGTTGTACAATATTTGATAATGATATGCTTATCATTCAAATCAATAAGCTAGAAGTATATTTCAATAAACCTATATATGCAGGATTCAGTGTTTTAGACGTTTCAAAAACTTCTTTTATACAATTTTCATTACGGTTACACGCTACCCAAGTTTCATAATAATGCTAAGCTCTTGTACATGGATACGGATAGCCTCATATACGCCTTTTCAGTTCCCGATATGTAGGAATGCATGAAAGAGGACATTGATAAATTCGATACATCTGATTATAGCCCCAACAATATCTTTGGAATTCCATTAGTAAATAAAAAGGTCCCTGGCTTAATGAAAGATGAAAATCATGGCGCAATTATGTTGGAATTTGTAGGACTTCGTCCAAAAATATATGCTTATATGGTTGATGAAAGAGTTGTAAAAAAATGAAAGGGTTCTACCCGCGCAAGCATCATACAGATATGATTATAAACATGTTTTGTTTGATGGTGACGTAATAAGGCGTTATCAGCATCTGATAAGATCAAAGAAACATGATATGTTTACAATCAAACAGAATAAAGTAGTACTTAATCCTTGTGATGATAAACGATTAGAATATTTCAATTTCATTGCTACTAGATCTTGAGGATTTAACTTTACATAGCATTTTATTCGTCTTTTGTTTCAGAAATGCTATTTATTTGTACTGAATATATTACAATATATTGTTATTCCTGATGAGTGTCTTTACTGGTATACTATAAATTCAAAGTGTGCAAATGAAGTTATTGTTAAGACATTATCTGATAAAAAAATTAAATTAGACAATACCATTAAAAGTTTTATGAAATTGTGTACCGATAAAGGCTACAATTCATTAACTTTTGATGAAGTAGATAGGATGTTAGACGATATGAATGTACTTGGTGGCATACTGCTTAGAATGTATCTATACAATTTATTACGGGTTTATGATTCAACAAATGTTAAATCTACCTTAGAAAATATTTCTCACAAAGACACTTTATTTATTATAACTGAATGTATTGAGAAAGCTGCATATTATGCTAATTACAAGTGCCTCGATATTTTTATTGGAATATTATTAGAACAAAATATCAACTATAAGTTTTAACCGTGGGAAAACGATGAGCACCACAAAATTTATTACTGGATACTAGACAACATCAATAAAGGTGAAACAAATTCAAATTCCTACTGGGGTTGGAGATGTGGGCCAGATTCGGGGATATGGTCATCCAGTAATTTAAGTGATTATAGAAGTATTTTAGGTTCACTTTATAAGATAATGAAATTTTAAAGACAAATATAATATTCATATTTAAAAAATAAAATACTATTTTTTTTTGTGCGTTTTGTTTCATCTAAGAGCTACATCCTTTTATACACACTATATAACTAATATAAGTAATTTATTTAACAAATTACAAGTTAAACGTTATAAAACAATAGCATCCTTATTGATCCATGATCTTTCATCCAATCCCCACCACTTTACGAATAACTTATTATTCTTGGAGCGAAGCTCTTTTTCTACTAGATACACATCAGGATACTTTGTTTTCTGTAATTCATGTTCATAAAACCCTCCCAGTACAGGTTTTACCTTCATGTCTTCCAGCATGTACGTAGTGGGGTTAGTAATGCGAACTGTCACAATTTTAAATAGTTCCTTTGGCGAAAATGCTTTTAAATTTACTGATTTGTACTATGCCACCCACAGAATATCGATTCCTATGGAATATTTTTATTTGAGTGTAAGCCTCTAGCTTTGTATGATTACCGACATCTTTGGGTAGTAATGATCGACTCCATAACTCCGCATTAGTTTGCATCTGTCTGCAAATTTGTAGATTTCCGTCCTTTTTTTAAGATTGTTTGCATGGCCTTGGTAACTTCTTGACCTGTTTTCGTTTTTAACACTTCAGTCCATAAGTATTTCGAAAAATAGTGGATAACCACTAATATATACTCTTAGTTCTTATTTTGTTTGGCATATGTGTTAAATTCAGCCAAATCTGTTTGCCAAAGGTCACCAAACCTCTAATTGTCGTGCGCCTTCGTTTAAAATTTTTTGGTGCAGGTTTATGCATTTCGTTGACGAGTTGTAATTTGGACATGGTACCAATTTATCAACAATTTCTTTAAGATGATATAGTTTTTGTTCCAACGCTAAATAAGCGTTAGGGTTTCCTTTAAAAGCTTTCTGAACTGCTTGTAGACAAAAATCAAGGTATCCTTTACTTATAGCATCACCATCCTCTTCAGGGGCTGCCAACTGCGTCAAACGGTTTCCTTCCAAATTGAACCTCGTTGATAAATAGTATTGATTCGTGATGACATCTTGAGGATCTATTGGATTGGTAACATTGCTGAGTCCCTTATTCTCGATATCAAATTGATTATTATCAATCGCTTTAAACTGACGGGTTAATTTCTTGAATTGATGCTGGACATGCGAACGTCCAAATTTGTCAAGGGGCATTTTAGTTGTGATATGTCGACATTAATGCTTTTGCATTTATACTGTTTAAAAATCGATTGTTTGGTTTTTAAATGTATCCATCTTCATATAGTTCTTCTACAATTGATATTATGTCATTTACGATACCTGTGTTTCCCGCTAATTTTCCTGCTCACAATACCTCTAGATCACGAATTAGTTCATGTATATCATTTCAATGGGTCTGTTTGTTAATTCCTTAGAAAACATAACTCCACCTCCCTCGATTGTGGGTGATGATGATGATAGCAATGGTCTGATTATTTGTTTATACTTTTTACTGCGGCTTCCTCGAATTTGTCCACCTACATCATAATCTCGCCTTGCAACATGTGTAGCTTCTAAAATACTTCTATAATTTTTTCTATCCTTTGAATTTACTAGCTTTAAACCTGGTTCATTCATAAAAGCAGATCATATAAACTTGGAGTCCCTTTATATGTGACACCTTTAATAATTATATCATCCCCTTTAATTGTAACGGGAGTATTACCAATTGTCCATTTGTTTGTTTTTGAATCATAGTGGACTCCATATGTATGATCGATAGCACCTTCAGGATCCCTCATAATACGTTCAACGTATATACGAGGCAATTCATTGTACTTCTTGAGAAAGATGGGTTCATTATGGGTAGTAGAATCATCTGCAATACTAACAGGTTCTTTTTCTTCCTCAGTATTAATCTCTCCCGCGATAGATGTATCTAAGAAAGATGGTGTAAGAAGACCTGGAGGACTTCTTTGAAAAAACGGAAGCTGAGGTAATGGGCTGGTAGCATCCTTATCACTAGTGACACCGAGAGTCTTTTGAACTAGCGGACTAGTGACGGTAGTAGCGTGCTTTCTTGAAAATATGAATGGGGGTGGTTTTTTGGGTTTAACATCAATGGGCTCCTTTTTAGGTGTTTTTTATCTGGATCGATTTTATTTACTATTTCAGTTAGAGGATCTATTAGGGGCTTATAAGTACTTTCAAATGTTCTTTCATTATCAACGCGAGCAGTTTTAAAACTGTTATATTTCTGCTGTATTATTTTACGAGCCTAAATAGTTTTCTTCTTTAATATCATCTCATTGTTATCCATTGTAGCAAAACAGGTTTACTCAACAGGTACCGGTTTACCTTGAACAGGTAGCTGTTTACACTAAACCGATAGCTGTTAATACCTAAACAGATCAGTTACTACTGAAACAGGTACCGGATTACTTTGAACAGGTAGTTGTTTACACTAAACCGATAGCTGTTAATACCTAAACAGATCAGTTACCACTAAACTACTGAAAGCAGTTTAAGGTATTATATATTCATCAAATCTTTTCCTACAGCGACCATTACTAACTTCAACATCCTTGTTTATGAGCATGAAACCAAACGGATCTACCTAGCACTTTGAACACATGTCCCGAAATAATTTCATGCTTAGGGTGGGACATATATGATCCTAATTCACATGTTTTAGGTTTAATTCATCTTGCTCAAATAATATAATTAGATTCGCATTATCACGAATTAGTTGCTTTGGAATTTTACTGTAAGTTTGACCCAAATAGAAACAATCAATATCGTTAATAGAAAAATATGCCCTTATGTTATTTTGCTTTTCACAAGCGATATCATCGAAGATAAAAATAAAGTTTGATTTTGCACAATTAAGCTCAATCACATCAAGATTGTCACTGAAGGTAAACTAACCTATATCCTTCACTGGAAGTAAGATTTCCTGTAAAAGTTTGTACTTGTTTTGATTCAATGACTTTGAGTATACGTATACATGTTTAAATTTTAAACCATTTTTCTCAGTAAGCAGACTAATCATTGCGTTTTTTTTACCGCAATTGGATGGGCCGCATATAATTCCACGTATACTATTAGGAAGCAAATCACCATGTTTTGGAGTACTAGATTTTTAATCAAAGTCATGATTTTCAATTGGAGGTTCTTGTTTCTAAGCAACTACTTTCATCGTTAGTGGATGAAATAAAACTAAGCGAATAATTATAACATTTTTATTTATATACTAGAAATATACAGTGTACATTACAATAATTATAATTTTTTCACTTCTCCAGTGAGCGGGCTGTACTACACAATAGCATCATGAAGAATACGACAATCTGCAAGGAAACCATTATCGAAAGGTGTTAGAGATTCCATTTCCAATTTCCATGTCCACTGTTGAGTTTTTTAGGGATTTATTTTGTTTAGAGCAGTTCATTACAAATGCTGGACATGATTTGAATACGGAATAGTTGAATAATACGTCTTTATCATATTCACCATAGTAATCACGTCGGAATTTAAAGAAATTGTGATAGGCAGGTATGTATTGGTTAGCATCAAAGTACAAATGCATTGTTTCATATGGATAATACTCCGGATTCAGATGTACTTTAAGGATTCTGATGTCATGTGATCAAAATTTCCTGCCCTTGCTAACTTTGTCTACCTTTTACCTTGTTGGAATGCAACAATTATCCAACGTGGTTTTTCCAGTTGTGTTGAAGTTTTTATTGGCCATATGTCTGAGGTTGCTTGTTTTAAAGCATGGGACAGTAATAATAGAATTTTTATTGATTCCTTGAAACAGGTTAAGTTTCGCAGCATCAATAAGTATTAAGTGTGGTACTTTTCATTGAATTTTGTTTAAGGTTATTGCAGCATCAACTTCACCATAGTAACAGTTTGTATCGCTTCTAGATCGATTTAAAACCAACTGTTGTCGCATATTCACGATTACCTGACGATAATCCTCAATTATTCCAAATATGTGGTTCAATGGCGTGCATACTGTAAAAGATTTTTCTCTATTTTGCTCATCCAATTCTACTTGTAACGGTTATTCATTCTATGGTGACCATCCTACATGGCTTAGTGCTTTGCTTTTGATTGCCGTATAAGAAATATATCCCTTAAGCGTAGATGTTATACCTGAATTTCTGCAAACATCCACTCTTTGACCACCTAACTCAACAAATTTCTTCGAAAAGAAAGTTCAGGAAATTGTTGGTTAAGCTGCATGCCTTTCTTTCATCTTCCTTTTGAGTTCAAGTTTACCTTCTATGTACGGAAAACTATCATAAGTAGCCGTAATTAGATCTTCACTTTGAATTAAGATGCGCATTTCTTTGGAAGGTCCATATTTAGAAGATCCATACGGAAGATAAGTGTGAATATCTGATTTAATTATAGTATCACCAAAATGTACGTTTTGAAAGACGTTTAACGATTCTACCATTGTGGGTGAGAACTTTTAAACCAATTGACGTTAAAAAGCTTTTCTCTCCAGATGTTAACCTCAATGAAGGTTGATGTCTAATTAATGACTTACTATATTATGTTGATATCAAAATGTTACTGTTTGATACCTGATTTAACCTCCCTATTTCACATTGTCACACATTAAAATAGACATTGAAATAAACTTAAAAGACACATTAAAATTTTAGAATGTAAGTCACAACTCATATTTGAGAAAAATTGAGGTTAGAAAGGACCAAAATGCACGCCAACGTGAGAACAAATTGTCGTATGTGACGACTTCATTGTAAGATACGACATATTGCTTTAACAGACTTGGATACGACAATTTCTCTTAACATTAGTGTAACATTTTCAGTTACAATATATTTTCAAACTTCTGTTTTGTCGCATTCTTAAGCAATTACGGCATATGAGCTTCAGATACGGATGGATTTTGTAGTATACGCCTATACGTCTATCTAAAAATTAGCAAAATTGCAGTTACGACGTTTGAGCTTAACACGGTAGACCAGACAATACAGTTTTGCATTTATAAAAATTATTCTACTTAAATCGTTACGTCCAACACTTTTAAATGGTTGTGCACAACTAGACACCTTAAATTGTTTTAATAGCAAAGAATGTAAATAGTCTAAATGTATTTCAAGGACCTTTCACCTTTATCGTAATTAGCCAATTAAACAAGTTGACTTTCATTTCCAATTTTGATAATACACTTTTAATTAATATCAGGTCAGCATGAGTATAAAAATCCCTATATGGCATTATTACCCCGATATTTAACTAATCGGCCTTTATTCGCAACTTAAATGATTACTGATTCTGTAGATGTTCAATTAATTAAAATACCTTTAGGGTTTTAGCTTCGTAAGATGATCAAAGTGTTTAACACGAAAAACTATAGCAAGATCATATGATTGAGATTGATTGATCTGATTGATTGATTTGATTGAGATTGATTAGATTGAGATTGATCATCATGAATCCGATGTTGAATCAAGCTGTAGGAACTGATAACTAAAGCAAACCAACCAAATGATCTTTCTCGAGTTTAAAGTTTTTATCAGTTCCAACAGCTTGATTCAACATCGGATTAATGATAATAAATCTCAATCAAATCAAACTCAATCGAATCAATCTCAATCGATCAAATCAATCTCAATCACATCCATCAATCAGATCAATCTAAATAAAATCAATGAATCTCAATCAAATAATCTTGCTGGTTTTACGTTTTAACCACTTAGATCATCTTACGAAGCTAAAACCCTATAGGTATTTTAATTAATGGAACAACTGCAGAATCAGTAAAAATTTAAGTTGCGAGTAAGTGCTGATTAATGAATTACATAGGGACAATGATATCAAATGGGATTTGTATACTCACGCTGACCTGATATTAGTTAAAATAAAAGATGAAGCGTCAAAATTGGAAATGAAAGTCAGCTTGTTTAATTAGCTAATTACGATAAAGCGAAACGTCCTTGAAATACAATTAGTCTAATTATTGGCTATTAAAACGTTTTAATGTTTCTAGTTGTGCGCAATCATTTAAAAGTGTTGGACGTAACGATGTAAGTAGAATAACTTTTATAAATCAAAAGTGTAATGTCTGCTGTACAAGTGTGTTCAAGCTTGTTTATAAATCCAAGTAATGTTCAAAATAAATGTTATATAAACGATAAAGTGTATTATCAAAATTGGAAGTGTAAGTCAACTTGACATTTACCCACAGGCGTTTGTCCATTTTCAATAACGACTTAGTGTGTTTAAGCTTGCTTACCAAGCCTGATTTCGAGTTTGGTTATAAATATACACGGTGTTTCAAAAACGTCTGCCAAAATTTCTAGGACGTAGTTAAGTCAAATCGGTATTTTTTAAGTGAAAGTTGGTTTTTGCAAGCTGTAAGTTAAACCAAACCAGTATTTTCGATCTGACAGCTAGTTTTTGTAAGCTGTAGGTTATGATTTGATTGATTGAGCATGGTTGATTGATTGACTGATTGATTTGATTGAGATTGATTTGATTGGGATTGATTTGATTGAGATTGATTTGCTGATGATCGACTGTTTCCCACGCCGATGCTCTCACGTTTAGGGAGAGTACTAACTCTGAGCGTCGGCAATTTGGACGTAGCTTTTCTACAGTTTCTCTAAGTTGATGTAGTTTGTGTGGTGGTGCTTAGAGAGCGTTCAAGTGACCTTCACTAATTGCTCAAATTGCTTGTATACAAAAGTCAAGATACCTCTATTTATTGCATCACTCATATTCAGGATCATCCAGCCGTGTTAAACGGTTCCCGTGAGAATTAAGTCTTTTCGATAGGTAACGTGAAGTGAGAACACATTCAATAGAACCGGCAACATTACTTAATCTCTTATTTTCCACATTTAACCAATACTCGGTGACGGAAAATTGCGTTCCCAGCAGTTTCTCGAACTGCACATGAGTATGAGAACGTCTAAATGTATCCATTTTACCTCTAACAGTGCGACGGAGTACTGCTGGCTTACACATTTTTCAGCAGGTCTCTGTATGTACCCATCCTCGTACAGTTCCACGACGCTGGATATTGTATCGTTTACCAGTCCAGTGTTACCAGAAATTTTCAGTTTGTGTACGCTATTCCAGTATTTGTATTCAATCGAGCTTCCTCTTCCACTGGTACCTTCTTCCTCGTTCATTCGTAGAGGCCTAATTATTTGCTTATACTTCTTACTGCGAGTACCACACGTATACGGCGGTTCTTCGATTCCGAGGAACAATTACGTGTTCCTCGGAATCGAAGGACCACCACGTATGTGTGATCGATGATACCTTCAGTATCCCTCATTATACGTTCAATGTATATATATAATGTAATATCTCATACTGCTCCATAAATTTGCTTGTAATGAACTCATTAGGTACAGTAGTAGCAGTGACTAACGGTTTCCCTGCTTCAGGTTGAATCTCACCTACCATAGAGGTCTGTAGGAATTGTGAAGGTGGGTTTTGTTAAAAATACGTCTTTGTCTAGCTAAAGGACAAAGACTGCAATGGAAGTGTCTTGGTCTAAAATATGGTATCCAAGGTGTACTCTGCAGTGATGGTGGTGACCTATTTTTCGGTTTAGGGCAAGATTTCGTACATATTTCATCCTCCATCTCCATCTCATGCTTCACAATCTTTGATAGTGATTGCATGAGGGGTTGGTAATTCTTCTTTGCTAAATCGAGTTTTCAACTGAATCGGTCTGCTTTAAGACGATTATACTTTTGCTGTATAGTTTTACCAGTCTGAACTATTTTACGTTTCAACTTGATTTTCTTGTTATCCATAATAACACCTAGCGGAATGTACATTTAATTTTGCTAATTAAACCCCATATTGTTGTTCCGGAACTTAATCAAGTCTCGTAATGCATTATTGCATTTTTTAATTGCGTAAACTAGAGTTTCGTGCGCTAGACTATTAGCATGTAAAACTGTTGATTTAATTTGTTCCACCAGAAACATTACTGCTTCCATTATTAAAGTATGTAGAATACCGCAACCTCTTCGAACAAAACCTGCCTCAAAGATGGATAGTTGCTCGGCTAAATAAGCAAATTCCCAAAATTAAAGAGACACGGATACTTAAAAAAAATCAATCAACAAAATAATCTGTACATTGAAGGTAAGGCAAGATGAAATTACGCAACTTTATCAATAATTTTTTTCATTGACCTTGACGGAGGTTTACTAGGAATATATCGATGTACAGTTTTTTTCTGCTTGTATTTGTCTTCTTACTCCAGCTCTTGTTACCACATTAACTTGTTCTACTTTTCCGGCTAATTCTTGTAATTGTTTCGAAGTTATTTCCAACAGGAATAAGGTATCCGCTACGACATTTTTATTTCCAGGGATGTACACCACTGCATAATTATAATCTGATAAAGCCATTCTGTTGAGTCGGCTATCGGAATAAACATAAAATGTTTGTTGTATATACAAGGTCCAGCAGTGACGCGGGAAATTTGGAAGTGCCAATTTTTTCAGAAAATGTTTATTATCAAAACTTTTTTTACAGGTTTGAGTAAAGGAAAGTATGCCATTTTATGTCTTAAAAATAATTCCGCTCAATTGAGAGCCATTTTTGTGTAAACACTGTAATCTAGATTGAACATTTTCCATTACTCGGCTGAGCAGGACAGGTTGAATTCGCGAAATTTCTTGTGTAATATTTATTGCTAATTCCGGTAAGGATTGTGGTCTATTACTGTATACTCTGCTCTTCAGAAATCCCCAAAGGAAAGAATCGGATGCTGGAAGATCGGGAATCTTGCGGGCCACGAAATTTCACCATGTTTGGAAATGAGTCGGCCCGGGAAAGGTTCCCTTAAGGCAGTCATAGGCACGCGAGCAGTATGACTTGCAGGCCCGTCCTGCTGAAAATAATTGAGGTCCGGAAACCTAGGTAACCTTTCCCTCACAAATTTTCTGATCATGTGTGTGTAGCGGTTTGCCGTAACAGTTGTGGTGTTTCCTCTATCGTCCTGGAAAAACTATGGCCCAATAATACCAGATGATGAAATTGCACACCACACTGTAAGTTTCGGATCATGTAATGGATTTTGGTGTATCTCTCCTGGGTTTTCGTCATTCCAATAGCGACTATTCTGCTTGTTTACATATCCATTTAAATGGGCATGTGCTTCATCTGACATAAACATGTGGTGAATAAAGTTTTCATCATCATGTACACGTCGCACTATTTCTTTGCTGAAAATCCTGCGAGCAAGCATATCACCATCTTTTAACTCTTGGACGGCTTGAATTTTGTAAGGGTGGAAAGATAAGTCTTTATGTAAAATTCGTCGTAACGATGTGTCGCTAATGTTTAGTGCAGAAGCATGTTTCACTGCAGAACGCAGTGGACTACGTGTTAATGCTACTTGCACTCTATCAATGTATTCCTCCGTTCTTGCAGACCTTATTGCCCCTTTATGCTTTAAGTTTAATATGGAGCCAGTTTCTTCACACTTTCTTATCCACTGTATAATTGCATGAGCGGACGGCACACTTCCATGCCTTGGAACATTGAAATTATTACGAAACAACTGTTGTACCGAAGTCACACACTCACCATTTTTATAAAACGATTTTACGCAAAACACACGCTGAACGCCTGACGACTTCTCCACGTTTCTGCTTAAATGTCAGTAACTGTCAAACAGTAATCAAGTAATGGAAACATTGACCTTTGGTAAAAAAAATCGGCCGCAAAATCTCTTGATCTTTCGGCATGCGTTTTTTTTCCGGATTTCTGAAGAGCGGGGTATAGAGTAATAGACCAGAAGCCTTACCGGAATTAGCATCGCACATCAAACAATAAATTGAGCGAATTCAACCTTTTCTGCTCCGTCGAATAACGGAAAATTGTCATTATAAGTTAGAAAAGTGTTTACAAAGATATTGTTCCCATTTGAGCGGAATTATTTTTAAGGCATAAAATGGTATACTTTCCTATAATCAAACATGTGAAAAATTTTGGAATTAAACATTTTCTGAAAAAATTTCCCGCTTCAGTGGCGGGTCTGTATATGTACGAAATTGTTGAATTGAAAAATGAATTGCTATCAATTCGCATTCCACCTGCCGATATTAATGACCTACTTACATATTCGATAGCATATTCTTGATTTAGAGATGCCCCAACTGATATTTCACTGGCATTTGTATAAATGACAAAATCACGATCAAAATCTGGATATTTTAAAATTGGTTCACTCAACAGGGTTGAGTGGTTAAAACGATTTCTCACAATTGTCATCCCACAAAAATTTTGCATTCTTCTTCGACATTTTACGAAATGGTTCGATAACTTTATTATAATAATTTTCGAAAATAGCTACAAAATACTATAAAACGTACTACTTGTTTGCAGTTTTGAGGCGTTAGATAATTCCTTATTACGAAATGTTTCTCTTTATCTGGTCTAATTCCATCTTCGCTTGCCCGATTCCAATTCTTGTTTTTCTATTATTTTATACAATTTATCATTCCAAAACAATTAATCAATTTTTTTCAAAACGTCGGATCTTGGAGGTATGATTTTCACTATAATCGATAGAACATGAAAATTTCTTGAGAAAATCTCTACTAAGAATTCTATCGTTTACTAGAGGAAATGATGAGCTGACGATGTGAAATTTGCAAGAAACTTCAATTTCATTTTCAAACATTACATTTGTATACGTTGTTCCTATAGACTGAATTGATTGTTCGCTTATATCTCGACTATTACTTGCATTTCCAAAATTTACAATTTGTTTGGATTAACGTGTGTTTTTTTAATCAAAGAAATGTTTGCGCCCCAATCAACGACGAATGTTAAGTCTCTGTCACCAGTCATACGAGTTTTTACGATTATAAAGTTACTCAATGCTAAGCCCAAGTTGAAACATCTTAATTCCTGCCTCCCAGTGGACCAGTTTGAGAGGGGTTCAGGCAGTTTTCCGATGGTTGCGGATCTTGAGATTGTTGCTCCTGAACGTTATAGACATTACGCTGACGAAAATTTTGATTTGGTCGTTATTGATTAAAATTTCCTTGATTCCAATTTCCACGTTGTCGATAATTACGTGATCGAAAAGAGTTGTTATTATTATTATTATAATTATTGTTATGATGGTTATTCGTGTTGTAATATTGATTGTTATTGCTATATCCACTAAAGTTTCCACGACTAAATCTGCTTGATGAGTAGTTTGGACCTCTAAAACTGTTTTGGTGAAAAAAATTTCCTCTGTTTGACATGCTGAAAACATTAGCTGCCGATTTTTCAGTAGATAACTTACGAATCTGTTTAATAAGTTGATCGGTTGACGTAAATTCAGATAATTGGAAAAAAAATTTTGCTCGTTTGTCTGACACATTTTCTTTAACAGCATTAACAGTAGCATTTAGAGTAAGTTTTTTAGCTAAATTATCAGATACTCCTTCAATTCCACTGCAAGATCTTCTATTTACATGGCATATTTGGTACTGTCTTTATAACTCTGTTTACATTTCTGAACAGCATTGGTTATCGATTCAATAGTGTCTCTTCGTATTCCTTTCTTCAATTTACTATAATTGTGTTAATATCGTCTGTATTACCTATTAAATTACTAGCACGACCTGAAAGTCTTGTTTTTACCAAAGCGTTGACTATATGGTCATGACATTCGATGTTTAATTTTAGAAGTTCGAGACCATTTAAAAACGAATCTAATTCGGAGTCATCGCCTCTAAATTTTTTTGGCAAAATATAGTTTGCCATATCAAAAAATTCTTTTCTTTGAAGAGGCATTGTAGCTGCTGTTTGAATTTGAAGATTTAGCATATAATGTTGTTGCCTTGATGCTAATAAGGAGTGAAATATGCGCTTGGGAAGTTTGTGTGCGATTCCCTATTCATAATCAGCGTATCTGCCGTTGGTGTAGTTTCCATAACCTTCGCGAAACTATCCTGAAATTCTTCGTCTAATTCTTCATCTCCTTTCTCTGTAATGTGATCAACTATTGTTTTTAATAACCCTACTTTGATAATATGAGAGCCAATTTGTTCAGGTGTGCTATCTGAATATTTCATATTTGCAAAAATATGAACAAGTTTTTGATAGATTTCTTGAAATATAATTTTAACAGGTTTGTTAACATTTTTGTCACCTAAGTGACCTTCCTAATAATATTTAAAAGCTAAACTTGGAAATTGATTAAATAGATCTACTAATTTATTCCTAATCTCTTCCTGTTTTCTCTCACTACAATTATAGGTTTCTTAGCACTTTCCACTAATCTGTCTTGCATAATTTTCACTTGCACACTTCTTGCTGTGGATTAAATGTAAATTTGAACTTGATGTAAAGATATTCCATGACACTATCATTACCATATTAAAATTTTAGTTAAATTAATGTTGTATTTATATTGCTGATTATTTTAAACTTAAACCTTATTCAGCATTTCACTGCTTTTAATAACTTCCTTATGAATTCTTTTGTTAACGTTGTAACGTTTCACTGAGTATAACACTATTATGATTATAATTACAGATTATGGCAATAATTTTCCCCTTCCAAGTAAAAACTTTTCCACCTTGGTTCTGACTAACGCCATTTGTTAAACCACCATGATTTCCAGCTTGATTAATCAAAATCTCTTCTTTCTCTTCTTTAGAAATATTTTTACACATTTTAACACATTATATAACACTTTATTGCACTATATTTAAACTAGGTACGTCGACAACATAAAAAATACTGATTTTAATTTTTAAATTAAACTTTCTGCTGATATTTTAATTATATCCTACTACCATTACTTCCACTATCTTTCACCATCACAAATACGTACGACATGATTTGCGTTCTAGGCAGGATCGCCATGGTGTACAACTGGGCCCTTGTTCAGCTATACGTGGAGATTTCAATTAACAGATGTATATTTTTAAACAACTAACTTTATTTAATTGAACGTACATTAGTAATTCTGGTTAATAATTGCTCACAATTGACGTCAAATTACTTGTAGTATAACTTTATTGATTACCTATACATGCTTCTTATTGTCTACATGGTCTACTACTCGACTAATCTTACTACCTAACTAATACTAACACAATTATTTCTATAACGTTTAACGTAACCTACTTACTTACTTACCACGGGTTACTTACTTGCAATTTATTGACTCATATAAGCCTAATGCTAATTCAGCATTCAATTGGCATTCTTTTACGTTTAATAAATATAATTCTTTTATCAAAAGATTTCAACATGCAACTATTTTATTATATTTAAATTCTAATCAAAAAAGGGCTTATCAACCTGTTAACACCTCATATCAGACCACATGTATCAAGTTGGGAGAGCTACCTCTTACTATAAAAACTGCCTTTATCAGTTTTTTGAAACAAAAAAAAAACAATTTTCTCGAAAATGGGTCAGAATTAGCCAAAAATAAATTAAAACCCCTCTGGACGACAATCTCATGTCGACTTATTTACATATCTACCACATATATCTAATTGAGGGAGCCACCCCTAACATAAACACTACTCCTATCAAATAGCACAAACTATAGTTTTAAATTTCAAGAAAATTATAACATACCTTTCAGATGCGTAAATAATCCTTAAGTACTAACTGCACTAATCAATAATCCCAAAGAAAATCGAAAAACTTCAATCACGCATACCAGATGTTAAAAACTCCAAGGCAACAACTAACATGAAAATTTCTTTGCGAGTTGAGGCTTTTATTATGAGCTACCCCCCGCTATTTGCTTATAATGTCAAGGTCACACCATATTACAATTCTTAGAAATTTAAAAATAGAATTTTCAAGATCATAGGCTATTGAGCTGCTGGGGTATCATTTTACAATTCTTAGAAATCAATGTTCAAGGTCAAAGTTTATTGATCTGCAGGGGTATCATATTACCATTCTTAGAAATCTAAATATCCATGAACTGATTCGATATTTAGATGTATAAGAATTGTAAAATGATACCCATGCAGATCAATAAACTTTGGCCTTGAATACTGATTTCTAAGAATTGTAAAATGATACCCACCAGCAGCTCAATAGCCTTTGTACCTTGAAAATTGTTAGATTTCTAAGAATTGTAACATGGCGTGACCTTGAAATTTAAAGCAAATGGTGGGGGGTAGCTGGAATAAAAATCACAACGCGCAAAGAAACTTTCATTTTAGTTGTTGCCTTGGAGTTGTTAACATCTGGTCTAAGTGGTTGTCGATTGTCTTTGGGATTAGTGATTAGTGCAGTTAGTAGTTGAGGATTATTTACGCATCTGAAAGGTGTGTTTTTAGTTTGCGCTATCTGATATTGCACTTATATTAGGGGTAGCTCCCACAATTTGATATATGTGGTAGATACGTAAATAAGTCGACTGAGGGTGTCGGGGAGGTTTTTTAATCTATTTTTGGCTAATTCTGGCCCGTTGTCGAGAAAATTGATTTTTGTTTGTTTGAAAAAGCTGGAGTAATTCGCTTAAAAAATATTTGTCACCTACTGATAGGGACAGTTTTTATGTTAGGTGTAGCGCTTAAGATCAGCTGAAGCCTTAGACATTAGTTTTACAAGAATTATTGGGGCGGAGGTTTTGTTGTTTGTCCATCAGACTAGGGTTATGAGGACCCTAACCTAACATGCGTAGCCTGGTAAATTTGATTCTATAATACCCTAACCCACCCACCCTCTTTAACTACATCTGGGGTTGGTAGTTGTACCTGATTGTAGGTATGAGAGGGAGGTATTTCGAACGTTGAATAAATAGGGGATTAAATTTGCAAAATGAAGTGTGTGTAAGAGGTTAAAAATTTAGGGGATGAAATTTTCAAAATAAACCTCCATAAGAAATAACATGAGGTTTTGGTCTCGAACCGACATAGCTTATCTACTAAGGAATAGGGGATGAAATTTGCAAAGTAAGGCGTGTTTAAGGAGTTGAAAAAAAATAGGGGATGAAATTTGCAAAATGAACCTCGATAAGAAATAACATGGGATTTTGGGCTCGAACTGCCCTAGCTTATCTACTTGAAACACAATGTTAAATTTGTTTTATTACTGTCTTCTTCTTCTTTCACTTATAATGTTATCTTTACTTTATATTGTCCTGTAATTGGATCATTGGTTCTGTTGGATAAATATTATTATTATAGATGCGTCTCAAATCTAAATCATCTTCGTCGAAGAGTACAATGATATTAGGATTGTCTCTTATAAGTTACTTAAGGATTTAGGTATGCGTCTGACACAAGTAAAAACAGTCGAAGACATTATATCTCCCAATTGAAAAATATGACCTAATGTGATACTGCTTCTCGCAAGCAATATCGTTAAAGGTAAAGACCGAATTGGGTTTTGCGACGCTGGGTTCCATAGTATCTGCATTATCTCTAAAGATAATGTAACCTATACTTTTCATGGGATGTAGAATTTCTTCGAATAACCTGCACTTGATTTGATTGAGGAATATCGAATAGACGTACACGTCCCTGAATAGAAGAGCGTGAGGTTCGGTTAGAAAGCCGAGAATGTGTTTGTTTTCGAGTCACTACCTTCATCGTCGATTGAAGTAATACCATGAACATTTTCAAACAGAACACTTTACTTATACCTTATAATATAATAATACATTCTACAATAATAATACATTATAGCTTCTTTACCTCACCAGTAAGAGGATTATATTGTACCAATACATCGTGCGGAATAAGCGACGATTCCAGCTTCGAGTGCCTCAAACGACTCTATTTCTAGCTACCGTTGAATATTTTAGTGATCACAAAGATTGGGCAAGTTTTAAAATGTGAATAGTCAGACCAGTCATCCTGTTCATCGGCACCACAGTAGTCTCAACAAAAGTTTAAGTAGTTCTCATATCCCGTTATGTGCTTGTTGGGGCTCAAATCTAAATGCATTGCTTCGTATGGGTAACTTTTCGAGAGACGTAATTTTAGATTGCAAATTTTCACATAACCAATAAAAATAGTGTGTTTCTGGGTTTTTGTATACACTCTCTATTTATATATTTCTTGATTCTGTGTATACTGCTCCTTCTTACTTCCTTACGTGTCGGGGCAGCAGACAAATAACTGTCCGGTGGTAGGCCGATACCGTACGTAGGGAATGCTACATCGTCCGGGGCACGATTTGGTTAGTAACCGGTATGACCGCTATGGTATTACTCGAGAGAACAATATAATTGCTTCAGATCGACCTGGCTACAAGGGGGGTTAAGGTCCAAACAGACAGGCCTTGTTGCTGACGACTGTGCAAGGAATGAATGGCGAGTCGGTACGTGGAATGTTAGAGGTATAAATGGTAAAGAATTTGAAATTGCGAATGTAATGTATGAAAGGCAGCTTGATATTCTGCGTGTATCGGAGGAAAAGCGCAAAGGAAAGCATGCTGTGTAGATGGAGGATGGCAGCTTAGCACTGTGGTCAAGAGTTGAGACTGAAGTACATGGCGCAAAAGGAGTTGGGGTGATCGTAAGTAAAAGAGTCAAAAGATGTTTTAAACAGTAACAATTGGTAACTCCCCGGGTAATGTGGGTTAGAATGCAATGCACCGGTAAATGGAGAAAGATACCAAGAATATGAGAACTTCTGGAGAACGTGTTGAACGTATGGAAGCCAAACGAAAGAGTGATGATATTGGGAGATATGAACGGATGGGTGGCTGTACAGAGAGAACATGTTGAACGCGTTCTAGGAAGGTTCGGAGACCAAAGAGAATGGTGAACTCCTGGTGAACATCTGTGTGGAGAGAAGCCTGTTTGTATCTAATACGTTGTTTAAAAATAAAAATGGCAAAGAGGTGAATCTAAAAGTATGATTGACTGGATAGTGTATGATTAACGACTTAGAAAACTGGTAAGAGACACAGAAGTAATACGCGGATCGGAGTGTGGATCGGGCCACTTTTTTGTTTAGGGAAAAAGTGGGCTTGGAGAAGGAAAGCAAACGTAGTGGAAACGTCCAGAATTAGGGTATACAAACTAGTAGATAATGGTGCGAAAATGAAATACGCAGATGCTGTGAGTAAAGTATCGAATGTGATCAATTAAATGACACTGACGTTGAAAGTGCATCGATAAGCTTGAAAAACTGTGTTTGCAATTGTGCGTGCGGATATTTGGAAGAGCGACTGTAGATGGACAGAAAAGAATGTACTTGGTGGAATGAATTGGTAAAAAAGAGATGTGTACATGGCAATGATTGCTGCAAAAAATGAGACTGAAAAAAACGCAATTGTAGGAGGTGTACAGATTAAGAAACAAAGAAGCGAAGGAGGCTGTGACCGCAAGTAAAGAGGAAGTAATGGTTGTCGAAGGAGAGAAAATGCAGAATGATTTTGAAGGAAACAAGAAACTCTTCTAGAAATGGGTCAAAAATACAAAACGTGGCCCAAAACAGAACGCTGCAGGAGTGTGAGTAACGAAATAGTATGGGACGATTATGAAGTGAGGAAATGCTGGCAAGAATATTTCGGAAAACTGTTCAGTAGTGAGGAAAGTAAGACTGAAGGGTTAAATAAGGAGAATGTAGCAGGAATGGTGAATGAAGCTGAGAAGGATATTGGGATAAATGAGGTAGAGAAAACCGTTGGAAGGTTGAAAAACGGCAAAGGAGCAGGCGTAGATGAAATCACTGGTGAAATGATAAAGTATGGAGGTGCAAAGCTTAGACGAAGATTGTGTGAATTATTCAATGTATTTTTTTTGTTTATAGTACTCCCGAACAGGCCAAGATTTGTCTAACGTGCTAAAGCATTCAGGAACACTGGGAGGGTTTAGGGATATTAGTACGCTGCCGAGACATGTTTTTGAATGGCTACCTTAAATTGACTTAATTCAAAGTTTGGAGGAAAACAAAAACTGGGTAGTGCGTTCCACAATTTGGTGTAGAAACGTGCTGAGGGATTGGAAGAGCGCGATCATTGTACCACTGTATAGGCGTAATGGGAACAAAAGTATGAGTATGAACTCAGAGGAATAAGTTTGCTCAGTGTATCTGGTAAAGTGTTTGGAAGAATACTGATTGATAGAGTACGAAAAACTACACAAACTAAGATTGGCGATGCGCAGGGTGGCTTAATGCCAGGGAGAGAATGTGTTGATCAGATGGTTGCTCTCCAGCAGGTGATTGAAGAGTGTTTAAGCGTAAAAAGGAAGCTGTACTGTGCGTTTCTAGATCTGGAGAAAGCATACGACAGAGTGAATAGAGAGAAGCTGTGGGAAATATTCATTGAATATGGCGTAAATAAAGGTCTATTCAACGGAATAAGGGCAGGTGTTATTGTGGGAAGAGGTGTGAGTGAATATTTTAATATTTAGCAAGGAGTGCGGCAAGCCTTTGTGATGTCACCGTGGTTGTTCAATATAAACATGGATAAATGTGTTAGGTAAGCGTGTTCCCATACAAATGGTGTAATGGTTGGTGACGTAAATGTAGAAGGTCTAGTGTATGCAGATGGCATAGTCTTATTAAGTGACAGTGAGGATGAGCTACAAACTGCTCTGAAGAAGTTTGATAGTCTGTGAGAGCATGGACCTAAAGGTAAACGTGAACAAAACTAAGATTGTGGCGTTTAATCGGGAAGGTGGAAAGGAGAGTAGAGTATTTAATCTGTAAGATGAAATCGTGGAACAAGTGGATGAGTTGGTATATCTGGGTAGAATGTTTACTGCAGATGGCACAATGGATGGCGAGATTGGACGAAAGGTCAACGTTGGAAGGAAAGTGATTGGAAATATGTGGAGGATAATGAGAAACGAAAGCATGAGCCTAACTGCGACAACGAGCTATATATAAAGGCGTGTTTGTCCCGTCAGTACTGTATGGAACTGAGACATGGGTATGTCAAAATAAAGCACGAAAGAAAAATAAATGCCGTGGGTATGAGATTCCTGAGAAGCGCATGTGGTAAAACGAGAAGGGATAAGATAAAGGAGTGTGGCGATGATGGATAGGTATAAAAGTAGTACATTACGTTGGTTTGGTCACATTGAGAGAATGAACAACGCAAGATTAACGAAGCAAATATACGTGGTGAGGCTAAAGGTAAGGCCGGGCCTGGTAGGCCGCATAAAACTTGGCTGAATGTAGTAGAATGTATGATAAAAGAAAGAAAGATGAGTTTTAAAAATAAAAGGACATGTCAGAGACAATGTATGAATCTTGCGGAAGCTAGGGAGGTATGCAGAGATAGGAAAACATGGAGAAAGTTTGTGAATGAAAAATAAATAAGAGGCAGGTATTGTTTTGCCTACCCCGCAAGGGAATGGCGTGAAGGTTATGTTATGTTATGTTATGTTTATTTTGCCGAGTTTTATGGGGCTGCAAATTTTCGTCGTGTCTAGAGAAAACCGCATGAATAGCGAATGAATGGCATATCCTACTTTCACAAATTATTAAACTTAGACCAATCACGCATACAACAAAGGACTAAAAAACTAACAAGTATGGACTAAATTAAAAAAAAGTAAAAAAATCGAATTACAAATGAAATTACAAACTAAATACCAGTCATTCAGTTAATGCATTATTAAATGTTTATTTTAGCAACCTTTAATTTTCCCTGTTGAAATGAATGTTACATACGCAGTAATGATGTTGATTTATCTCTTCATATAGCAGACTTCCTATTACAGTTTTCCAACAAGTGAGTTAATTGACCTAAGTGTATTTCAATTTGCAACTGATTGCTACGGGTAATTATTTGCTTTTCATATAACTAATATTTTCTATTACCGTTGATCGTCCTAGTTGTACGTTGTATTACACATTGCTGAATTTAACAAGTTTTAAACAGAATTAGTGAATAAAACTTTACCACAACAAAAAACTCATACGCTGAGAAGCTGATTAACTCGTTATATCCAGTTACCAAATGTTTACAAAATAATCAGTACATGTGTATTAAAACTAACTAAGGCAATTACAACTCTATTTTTGTTTTTTAATTTAAGTTTCAGCACGTAGTGCTTACAAGCTATGATGACGTGCAAAGTTAACTAACAATGTATATATGAACATGTCTAATGCGTATAATCCAATTGTCCATAGTAAGAGATTCATAAATTCCATTTTCACAGTTATTAACATGTTTCATTGTTTTATGTTCATACCTTTGCATTAAAGAATTAGTTCCAGCACATTTAATATTTAGGAAAAACATTCGTAATGTTAACTCCAGTGTGGATGATATAATATTTTCAGTTTAACGTTGTATGTTCTTAGTCAAAGTAAAACCTTTTAGTTATCATGCTGAACATATTGTCCTTGGAGAGTTATGATTGTTTTCACAATGGTTGACGAACAGATGAACAATTATAAGTGTAGGGTAATAAGAAGGCCGTAAGGGGGAAAGCAGCATTTCTTTGCAAATAGATGGATTATTAAACCCTTTAGTTACGTGACTTGAGTAACAGTAATTTATTCAAATGTTCTCTTATATATATATATATATATATTATATATATATATATATATATATATATATATATATATATATATATGTATATACACATAAGAATATTTTGTCCTATGATGATTTTTGAAAAACCCTTTTGTTTCGAAGCTACAGGGTGAACAAAATTTGCGACAACCATATTCGATATTTGTTGCAATCGAATCTTTTTTCACTATCGCTAAATCGACTTATTAGCTCATTTTACAACTTTTGGCCAAGTTTCGTCAAGATCGGCCGTGATGTCTGAATGTCTGTGTGTGCGTGTGTGTCTGTGTATGTATGGATGTATGTTAGTATCCACGATAACTCCAGAACGAAAATCGAAAATCGTACGTACTTAAAATTTTGTATTTAAGCTTGCTTTAATTTGGATTAGAGCTGATTAGGTTTTGGGAGAAATCCAGCGGCGGGGAGGGGTTTTGTTAAGGGCAGTTTTTGGTTTTTATCAAATATTTATACCACAGCTGCATACTTCTAAGATATAAAAATACCTGGATATAGACCTCAAACATGTCGATTAATTATATTCTATGCAATTTTATCATACGACGCGTAATTTAGCGGCAAAAAATTCCTAAGGTAGAATTTGGAGAATTTGGACGGCTTGCGAAATCGGATAATTGTTGGGTGTAACTTAATTAGAAACGACCCTGGTGTGTTTGAAAGAGTTTGGCAGCAATGACGAGAAGATAGAATGGTTGTATCTAGGCTGGAGGAAGTCATTTCGAACATTTATTATAGATTGAGCAACTTTACATGTAGTTTTTGATAATAAAATGTTGTTACGGTCGTAAATTTTGTTCACCCTGTATCTTCAAAACAAAGGGGTTTTTCAAAAATCATCATAGGACAAAATATTCTTAGAATAGGACAAGAAATAACCACTTAAATTTTTGCAGCATGTTTAGCTACCACCCTGTGTATATATATATATATATATATATATATATATATATATATATATATATATATATATATATATATATATATATATATATATATATATATACACAGGGTGTTCCAGTTCTTTGTAGCAGGGCTTTAATAATCAATAGAGCTTTCAAAATTAAGACAAAAAGTTCCTATAAACATAGGTTGCCAAACGCTTAGTTTTGGAGATACAGGGTTTCAAAGTTTTCATTTTTTTTAATTCTTTTAATTTACCTTCAAAACTATTTAAAATAATAAATCCAAATTTAGTACACATATTGCACTCCTTAAACTCAATATTAAGAGCAGTTTAACGTTTATCAATATCTACAGGGTAGTACATTTCCTGGGGTGGTACACCCCCCCCCCCTTCCCGAACTTTTTCATGCTACGCCTCTAACTCTTAAAAACCAAAAATTTACATTGCCCATTTGATTTAGGAACTTTTTTGAACTATGCGTTTTTTTCGAAAAATGCATAGTTTTTGAGGTAAATTAGCCGTAATCCATGAACAGCTTCCAAATGGTAAGTAAAGAACGTCTGATGCTCCCGCAAAAAATAGTGCGCCATGAAAAGAGCAATAAAAAAAAAGAACAAAATTATGTCAAATCTCACGTTTTATTTTAAATACGACTTGTGCACAAGAAATAATGTAATTTATTTACGTATTTTATTGTGTTAATTTTTATTGCAAAAGTGATCTTTTAAAATGCCATTTTTGTTTTCTAATCAAGAAATAGCGGATATCCATTTTATTTATGGCTTTGTAAATGGAAGTAAGCAGCAGCAGCCCGTGAATATAGGCGAAGATTTCCTTTTAGAAGAGCTCCGCATCCTTCAGTATTTGTAAGAGTTCATCAACAAATTATAAGTCAGGGGTTAAATAATGTACATGGTCGTCAAAATAATAATCATAGGCAGCAAAGATATATTGCACAACTCCATTAGAGGAGTATCCGTAGCTTTAGGTGGAGTCTCAAATTCACCGAACATAAAGACGGGATCACCGATATCCTTACCATCTACAACCTGTTCAAGGACTACAACCAGGGGATGCAGAACGTAGAGTTGCGTGTTGTCGACGGATTCTTGCTGAAAATAATAACAATCCAGGTTTTCTAAATAATGTTTTATGGACCGATGAATCCTGTTTCACTCGCCGTGGTGTGGTAAATTTTCACAACCAGCACGTTTGGGCACATGAAAATCCACATGTAGTTCCCCGAGACATTTCCAACAAGAATTTAGTGTGAACGTCTGGATAGGTATTTACAATAATCACCTTTTTGGTCCAACTTTTTACCACCTCGGCTGTCTTGGAATTCTTAGGGAATGAACATGGGAATATGTGGGAACGTATACCCTTAAATTTACGGAGAACGGCTTGGTTCCAGCTTGATGGTTGTCCAGCTCATTATAGCAGAATCGTTAGAAACTGGCTGGACAACTATTATCCAGGAAGATGGATCGGTCGTGCAGGCCCAGTTCCCTGGCCGCCAAGGTCTCCAGACCTAAATCCCTTAGATTTTTTTGTGTAGGGGTATTTAAAAGAAAGGGTGTATGCAACTCCTGTGACTACAAGAGATGAACTCATTAATAGGATTAGGGATGCGTGTAATGAAATAAGACAATTTTTAGTTAATATTTCACGTGCAATTATTCCTCGGTGTGAATTATGCACTCAAAGGAATGGTTCACATCTTGAACAGTTTCTTTAAATTTATTTATTATTACGATAGCGTTTTTGTTTTGTTGTTCTAGGTTAAGTTTATTTATTTAGTTTATTTATTTCGTTCGTTTAGTTCTTGTTAAAGTCTTAAATAGAAATTCTTTCCAATAAATACGTATTCTTTAATATTTATGTTGTTGTTTTACTTTTATTTTCCTTTATTTAATTCAACTGAAAAGTTAGGAAAAAATCAGTGGACAAAGAGACAAAAAAAAACGTGAGAATTGACATAATTTGATTCTTTTTTTTTCATTGTTCTTTTCATGGCACACTATTTTTTTGCGGGAGCATCAGACGTTCTTTACTTACCATTTGGAAGCTGTTCATGGATTACAGCTAATTTATCTCAAAAACTATGTATTTTTCGAAAATCAGAAGACGAAAAAGTTCCTGAATCAAATGGGCAATCTAAATTTTTGGTTTTTAAGAGTTAAAGTCGTCGCATGAAAAAGTTCGGCGGGGATAAAGGGTGTACCACCACTGTAGATATTGATAAACGTTAGACTACTTTTAATATTGAGTTTAAGAAGTGTAACATGTGTACCAAATTTGGATTTATTATTTTAAATAGTTTTGAAGATAAATTAAAAGAACTAAAAAAAAATTAAAACTTTGAAACCCTGCATCTTCAAAACTAAGCGTTTGGCAACCTATGTTTATATGAACTTTTTGTCTTAATTTTGATAGCTCTATCGACTGTTAAAGTTCTGCTACAAAACTGGAACACCCCTATATATATATAATATATATATATATATATATATATATATATATATATATATATATATATATATATATATACGGGTTAGCCAAATGAGGAGAGTATGGAAGATTGTATAAAGACGAAGTAAGTTATAGAGATGATTTTTGGACCACGGGTGGATATTAATAGGTACATTTTAAAAATATTTTTGATTGTACTGGGTGTTTCATGTTGTTGGAGCAAAGTAAACTTACATTTTTTAATGAAACACCCTGTATATTATTGCATTTTTGGAAATCCCATAAAACACTTTCATTTGATACCAAATTGTATGAATCTATCTCGTTTGGTTTTAGAGATATTTAATCGTTTTTCGAAAAAATATCCCACTTGCGGTCGCCGCCACTGATTTGTTAGGGACTTTTGTTTATTTTAAAATGGCAGAAAAATTTTGGGTGGTCCTCTAGTATTTTGAAATATCTCAATTTTCAGATTTTTTTAATAATGTACAGGTCGTGTCATTGTAAAGACAACTTTTTTTTACATTTTTTTAAATGTAAAATTTGTTTGATATTCTTTCTTTTTCATCGAGCACGTCTTATACCTAAAGTTAATAATTTTCAAAATATTTTCTGTGTATTTGTGAAATTGCGATTGTAATACAAAAAGTCTGAAAATAGTGTTATTAAGTTGGAATCTCTTACTAAAAAATTTTACAAGTAAAAACAAGCGTTACTAAACAATTACAAATTGATTTAATGAATTATTTTAGATCTAACAGACGTTTTTGAACAAAATTAATGCATAAAACACTCTTGGTTCTAAACAAATTTAAATCAGTCCTTCGTGAAATTTCTGAAGTACTCAATTTGATTATGTTCAGACCAACGATTTCATTTTTTACATCCTTTTGTAAATGTAAACGTATAAAGATGGTCATGGAATTGTAGTTTCATGATAAAGAATTTTTTAATCAAGTTGTATTAATTTATAAAAGAAATATTGGCTTTCTGAAGTATCTATCACTTACAAAGTTTTGAGATACTCTCAATTCCTCTGTAAAAATTCGAATCTTCGAATTTTTAATTTATTTGTTTATCTATTGGCATTACCAAATTTGTTTTAATATTGTAAATTAACTATGCATTGTTTTCAGTAAATTAGGCTGCTGAAAATAACGGTAAATATAGACTATTTACGATAAGTTTAAAATGACGTCATACAACAAGCTGATTCACTCCTGTCATGTAGTAATATTTTTCATTAGTTTACAAATGAATCAGTTTTTTTCGTTTCCTGAAAATTACGAATTTTGGACTTACACCGTTCTTTCACGCAACGGTTCATGTATAGATGGGAATATATTTTTAATTTTATAATAGGATTGTAACCATCCACCATTTTACAAATTTTAGCTGATAAAGGTTTGGTTATAACCCAGTAGATTTTGTGCCTTTTGCTCAGTCGGAGATTAAAGTAGGTGGGATTCATAAATATTATCAGATGTTGCTTTAAAATAAGTAAACCATGAATTTAATAAAGTTAAGAAGATTGAGAATAACAAGCTTTATTTACTACCTTAATTTTGATTATAAATGAGAATATCATAGAGCTAATGTTAGTAACGATTTTACTACCTAAATCTTGATTATAAAGAAGAACATCTTAAAGCTAGTGTTAGTAACGATTATTTAACTTAAGTTAAACTAATTTATGGAATTATTAACAGAAATAAAATGCCTTATTTTGATTGTACTGCACTTCTGTTTGTTCCGAAATGGCGGCTTACTGAATCGGGGCTTGGAACATTTAGTTGCGAAAGTTTTACATGAGAGTTGAAATAAAATTCGGATGCATTAAAGTTCCCCAAATGTATACATTTCTTTCACTGGTTTAATGGATATTAAAATTCCACTTTATAGTAACAAAGATTATTGCGTCATTATTGGTTGAACGTGAATATACCGTAAAGTAACTAACGGTAAAATGCAACTGGTTAAGTAATTTTGCGGATAAATAAAATAAAGTAAAACGTAAAGTAGAAGTAAATAAAAGTACCTGAAGAAGCAAACGTCTCAAACTCTATATAATAGTTTTTAAATAACTTACCATACAAATTATGCAGCACTTATTAAAAAATTTAACAAAGCAACAATGGATGTGCTACATCCACCTTAAAAATATCACAAAAAAAGAGTCGCTAAAGTAGTCTTTGCGCATGAACATGTGAATCAAATGTGCGACCAATATGCGTACGAGTTTATTTTTACAATAATTAAATGCATGTTTTTATGCAACTATGATATGCAACACACGCTGCACGCAATCCATGTTAAGTTGCCTAAATAAACGTAAATTTTATTAACAAACGTCAAGAGTTTGTTACAGGATAACCCAAAACAAAATTATTCCTCATAGGTCTTGTAGTTCCTGAAAATACCTTGTGGATTGGGTTCATCAATATAAATTTAAAAACGTTTATTAACAAGAAATAAGTATAAATTGATAAATATAACATATATTCACATTAGTTTAATTTTAATTTGATATGACATACAAAATGAATTAATTAATCATTTATGATAAACCGCTCAACCTTGCAAACTGTTGCCAACACTTAAGAACTAAATTTTCCGGGTTGCACTGGGCTCTATATATAGTCTTGTTTAGAAAATTAGAACCGTTATATTGGTTGTATTCTTTCACCAAGTATTACGTCATTTTAAACTTATCATAAAAAGCCTATATGTATTTATATGCAATACTGTGTAATAAAATTACCAAATACAAATTATAACAAAACAAGAACAATGAAATGAAAAAGAAAAAAAATCAAAAATCAATTTCTCATTAAATGCTCGAATGTTGCTGCTTCATCTTCAATACATTTATTAACACGTCGCACAAAACTATTGTTCACTAACTCTAATGTCGGCCATGTAATATTTTGAAAAGCATTTCTGATTTTTTGCTTCATATTTTCTGGTGTGGTTGGAATTTCTCTATACACATAATCTTTTACGTAACCCCACAAAAAGAAATCTGGTCCTCCTCGACCTATCCACTGATTTTCTTCCCAGTGGTTTAAAAATGTTCGTACATCTCGGTGGTAGTGGGAGGGTGCACATCATGCTGGAACCACATAAACTGCTTCATTAATATTTTCAAGAAGGTTAGGTAGTACATCTCTTAAAAAATTTAAATACACCTCGCCGGTTAGAGTATCTTCAAAAAGATAAGGACCTATAACATGGGACCCAATAATTCTCCCAACATATTTAGTTTTTTTTTTTTTTTAATTACATTATTGCCAATTTACAACTAGCCTAGAAGCTAACAAGCAAATGTGATCTTAGATTATGAATGACATGAAGGGGGAAGCCATCCAGCGGCGGGACCCGCATGCTGCTTAATACTAGTTAGCTTAGTCCAAAATCTTACATCTACTAATCTTCTAATTACATTTGTGTTATCTAATAGGTTGAGTACTAGCACATTTGGGTGAGAATGAATTCGGATCACATAGTTAATTTTAAATCTGTCGATTTCATCTCTAATCCATGCTATCTTTAGGTCGTCGTGCAGAGTAAGGTTTGAGATGAACCATTCCGCGTTGGTTATAGTGCGCAGAGTTTTATTTTGAAATCTCTGCAAGATTGCAATATTTGAGGGTTTCGAGCAGCCCCACAGTTGAATCCCGTAAGCCGACACTGGAATTATCACTGTTTTGTACACTAGCACTTTGTTGTTTAATGATAATTTAGATCTTCATCCTAGTAGCCAGTTCATTTTTTTCATTTTGAGATCTAATTCTTTTCTCTTCTTAGTGATGTTAACTTTCCATGTGAGCCGCTTATCCAAATGTATGCCAAGATATCTTACTTCGTCCTTGGTTGGTATTTGAGTGCCATTCAGGTAAAGCGGAGGCGTGGTACCATGTTTGGTCGTAAAGGTTATGGCTGTCGATTTTGTTGCATTTATTTTTATGCGCCATTTGTGTAACCATTCTTGCAAATTGTTGAGGTAGCTTTGAAGTATATAAGAAGCTTGTACAGGATCGGTGTGAGATACTAATAGAGCAGTATCATCCGCATACGTGGCAGTAACAATTTGTTCTTGTTGAGGAAGGTCAGCTGTGAAGATTAAATATAGCACAGGTCCCATGACGCTGCCCTGGGGGACACCAGCTTTAATAATATGGAGGTTAGACAGGCTTTCTGCATGTTTGACCTGATAGTATCTTTCACTTAAGTAGGATTTAATGAGATGGTAATATTGGTGGGGCAGGGATTGTTTAATTTTGTAGAGTAGACCGGGATGCCAAACTCTGTCAAATCCTTGACTGATATCTAGAAAACTCCAACACAGTACCTTTTTTCTTCGAAATCCTGTTCTATAACGCCAACTGCCCTATGTACCTGTTCTATGGTGGAATGTTGCTGTCTGAACCCGAACTGATGTTGGGGAATTAGTCCTTGTTCTTCAATTATAGGTAGCATTCTTCTCAGTATTAATTTCTCGAGCACTTTAGATAGAATAGGTAATAGAGTTATTGGTCTGTATGATGTGGTTTCGTGTGCAGGTTTGCCCGGTTTAGGAATAAGAAATATTTGACCAAACTTCCATTGTATAGGAAAATATTGACACCTTATGACTGCATTACATATTTGAGTGAGAGCCATTATCGCCTTGTGGAACAGTTCTTTCACAACTTTAGCGGTTATGAGTTCATATCCGGGTGCTTTGCCATTTTTCAGATTTTTGATCACATTTTTTATTTCTGAAGGCGTGAAGGGTTTAATGGGTGGGCTTAGTTGATAAGGAGTCTGTAGGTAATTCTGTATTTCACTTTCTTCTGCAGCTGTAACAGCCATAGGATGAGGTTGACATATGGTTGAGAGGTGATTCGCAAATAATTCAGCCTTTTCATCATCTAATCTTGCCCACGAGCCGTTGTTTTTACGCAGTGGTGGAATAGGATTGTATGGGCGTTTGAATTTGTTAGTGGCCTTCCACAAGGTATACTCACCATGTTCATAGGGAGAAAGGTTTCTGGCATTATCATTGAATGTTTCATTTCTTCAGTCCTGTAGTGCCTGTTTTAGTTCCCGTGTTAACCTATTTAATTTATTTTTGTCTGCTGGATGCTTAGTTCGTTGCCAAGTATTTCTGGGTCTTCTTTTTCCGCAAGCTTATTTTTGATGTGTAGTGGATAGTTATCGATGATGACGGGGTTATCACCTCTAGATGGTGTCCATTTCGTCTTCTGTCTTTAGAGATACCTGAATTTCTAAATTGCTGGTTAGGTACTCTTTGAATGCTTCCCAGTTTGTGTGTTTATTGTAGAGTGAAGGTCTCTTTTGTTTAGTAATGATCGACGTACTCATTGTGACGATTATAGATGAATGGTCAGAAAAGAGATCAAAACCGGTTTCTACTTTACAGTACCTAGGAGATATGGCCTTGGTGACGAAGAAGTCCATAGCATCTGGAATTTTGTTTAAATCAGATGGCCAATATGTGGGCTCACCTGTTGATAAGTGGCCATAGTTGTTTGCCTGCATCGCCTTGATTAGTTGTCGGCCTTTAGTATTAGTAATTTTAGATCCCCATATTGGATCTTTTGCATTGTAATCCCCACCAGCAATAAATTTATTCCCTAGCTGTTGAAAGAACATTTCATATTGATGTTGCCGTATTGTATGTCTGGGTGGGCTGTATATAGCTGCTATCGCTAGGGAGCCATTAGAGCATTTGACATCTACGATGGTGCTTTGTATAAATTCAGTGGAAAACTCTTCCATTACGTGATGTGATCTTATTACTAATGATGATAGCTGAACCGGCATGGGCTGTACCACCCGGGTGGTTGGTACAATAGGTCGAGTAGTATGGTATTTTGAAGTAACTGTATTCAGTGAAGTGGGTTTCAGAAATTAACAGAATGTCAATTTTTTGCTGTTTGAGAAATAGCTCGACTAATACACGATGCTGAGTTAGCCCATTTGGATTCCATAAACCAATGCGTAGGGTATTCATTATTTTAATTTGTTAACTAACGTGGTTAGTAGATTTAGCATCGTGCTGTTCTGATTCATTAATTGACTAAACATTGTTTTGAATTTGGACAAGAATTGTGATAATGAAATGTCATTGGTGTTTGTATTCTGGATTTGGTTGTTTATGAAGTGGGGTGATGTAACCTGAGCATAAGTTAAATTGTATAAGTTGGAGGTATATGCTTTTTGTTCAAATATTGGCGTGTTCATATTCTTTATGGCTTGCGCGGATGGAGGAAACGCTGTTTTGCCTCTGCTAAATTGTATTTGCTGATAAATTCGGCAACCTTTATAATTTGCAGGGTGCAGGCCTCGGCACAACGCGCAAGTGGCGGGACTGTCTTTAGATTTTGTGCAGACGGCAGTTTGGTGTTTCTCTCCACATTTAACACATAGGTACGGTTTAGTGCAGTAACCTTTGCTATGTCCATAGGCTTGACATCTTATGCACTGAATAATTGTGGTTTTCTTTCTCGGAGGTTCTATTTTTATCTGTTGATAGTTTAGGTATTTTATTTCGTAGACTTTTTTGTTGTTCTGGGCAGGCTCGAGATCGACAGAAAACATAGGTAGAGGGTCCTTGGATATTTTGTGTCTGATGTTAGTAATGTTACGTACAGTGTGGCCATGCTTGAGTAACTCGTCCTTGATTTCTTCGATGTCTACAGTATGATGCAAGTTTCTAATTACCACCCTATAGGCTCTTTCATCTTTAGTCTGATAGGTATGATACACAATTTTTACATTTTTCAAATGTGAGATTAGCTTTCTGTAGGAGTCTGGGGTATTTACGTTAATCTTAATTGTGTTGTCAGACAGTACCTTAGTGCTGTATTGTTCTCATTCTAGAACTTGAGTTAGATCTTCAATCATTTTATAGTAATTAGTAACTCCATATATAAATATAGGAGGGGGTTTGAGTATTCTCTGTTCGGAACTTCCACTAGAATTTTGAGTTGTCTCATTTGTGTTTGAGTTATCCAATGCGCTAAATTTGTTTTGAGTGTTTGTTTGATTTGCGTTATTTTGTTGTAACCTTTGAACGTTTGAACGTTTTGGAGTGATTCTCTTGCGTTTTTTAATTTGTTGCCATGGATGTGGTGATTCATCGTCGGATTAATCGATGATTATATTCTGTGATGTCTCCCATTGTTGAGTGCTAGGTACTTGATTTAGTGTTGGCTCAGGAAAAGCTATGTTTGCATTAGGGTAGGTTTGGGGTGAAGATAAATAATTATAATGTTGAGTTTCCGATGTAAAGGTATTATTTTGAGCATATGGCATAAATCCATACTGGTATGACTGCTGGTTTTCGTATGCCGGTTGTGAATTATAAAGTACTTGCGGTTGAGGTAAATACATATTTTGGCTGTTATTTTGTAAATTCTGCATAAATGCAGACATTACTGAACTGATAGTTAGTTACGATTAAGGATTAGAAGTAGTTTAAATGTTTTTAACTTACACATTTAGTTTATGTATGTTAACTGATATCAATAACAGCGGGTCAGATGTTAACGTGCACTGATAATAACTTACAGCGATCGCAGTACACACATCCACACTCACTCGCTGTTCACACGGGGTACTCAACATATTTAGTGACCACCGATTTTGTTGGTCAACATGCCTGATCCAATGAGGATTTTCAGTTCTATAATAATGCATGTTATGTCTGTTCACTAAACCATTACTGGTGAAGGTCACTAAATAATGTAGAAATGAGAAAATTAGGAACTTCTGCAATTTTTTGCAAAAACCAGTTGCAAAGTCTTGACCATATAGTTGTTGATGAAGTTCTATATGATATACAAGGTATTTATGGGCATTTAATATACTTTTCACGCTAGATTTTTTTTTATATCAGTCATATGTGATATTTCTGAAGTACTTACATGAGGATTTTCTTGGATTTCAAGTAAAACTGTAAGTTGGTTTTCATTGTTTGTCACTGATTTATTAGCTACTTTCCGTTTTTTTTAAATTTAACACTTCCTGTTTGTTCAAATCTTTGCAAAAGACTTTGAAACGCCTTAGGTCGCGGCTTTTTTTCATCATCGGGATATCTTGCTGCATAAATTCTACTTGTCAGTAAGCAATTTTTTTGGCATTCTCCAAGAATAAAAATCATTAAAACCATTTCTTGAATATTTAGTCATTTTGAACTCATTGAATAAATTAAAAAACAAATTAGGTTTAAACAATAGAACCAATTGTTACAAACCATTTTTCTTTTTCAACGCAATGTTGTTTTTTAATTGCGAGTTTAAACATGAATTCCAAATAATCTTTGTTATTTGTTTCAGCTTCGGGATATTTTGGTGCATAAATTCTACTTGCCCGTAACAATTTTTTGACATTCCCAAAGAATAAAAATCATTAAAACCATTTCCTGAATATTTAGTCATTTTCAACACTTTGAATAAATTAAAACACAAATTAGGTTTAAATTGAAAATAACCAATTGTTACAAACAATTTTTCTTTTTTTAACGCAATATTGTCATGGTACCCTTGTTTTTTAATTGCGAGTTTAAACATTAATTCCAAATAATTTTTGTTATTTGATCAGTAACCAATTTAAATCTCCAAAAAAATATAACTTTCCTGTTTGTATAGATACACCAATTTCGTATAGGTCGCTGCAAAATGGATCCACTCGATGAGTGTTGCCCAAAATTTAAATGATTTCTTCGATGGCTATATATATATATATATATATATATATATATATATATATATATATATATATATATATATATATATATATATATATATATGTGTGTGTGTGCGTGTGTGCGTGCGTGTGCGTGTGCGTGTGCGTGTGTGTGTGTGTGTGTACAGAGTGGGTGTCTACTGCGTGGACGGATGATTTCTACTTAACTATTAGAGATCAAAACCAATTTTGGTGTGGTAATACACGATCATTAGATCTACATTGTAAAAATATTTAGGTATATACAGGGTGATTGACAAAATATGCCAACCCAAACCTGTGTTTTTTTAATGGCACACCCAGTATATTTTTGAATTTTTGGGATTCACTGTTACATTTAGAATAAAAGTGTAGAAAATTGTATGTATATCTCTAACTGTGCTGCAGATATCGTCACTTTAGTACCAAAATAGAGTTAAGTTTGGAACCACGATGTGAACAAACTGGGAAATTTTTCGAAAACACGTAAAACTATACAGAATGATTATCTTACGCGAAATGTAATTTTTCTCAATTTTTTCAAACGCAACATCCTGTATATTTTTTCACATTTCGATTCCCCGTGAAAAGGAGATACTAATTGATAATAGGTTTCATAGCCATAAGACGGACCCTTCTTGAGATATTGACGCTTTTTCGTATAAATATTCTAAAATACAAATTTGCTATGACAATTGAATTCAACAAAACTAATCAGGTAGACTAGCCGCTCGTAATAAAGAGGAACAATTGCATCTATTGTTTTGACGTTTGTATGGTCATTAAAATATTGTTCCATTAGTTTGTGTGTTTTTGGATTGTCGTTTTGTCAATTTTTGTATAAAATGAATTTTTCCAAAGAAGAAATGGTCGATATGATCTTTATTTACGGCGAAGCTCAAAGAAATGCTTTGCTCGCTACCCGTTTGTACTGTGAACGACAGCCAGAGAGAAGACAGCCGCGGAAAAAATCGTTTATGAATGTAGCTGAGAGATTTATAAATTCTGGAAGTGCGTGTCATCCAAAGCGCGCAAGAATAACTCCAAATGAAGAAATTGAGTTTCAAGTTGTGGCATCTCTTATAGAAAATCTGTGAATTAGTACCAGAGAGTTAAGTACACACCTAGACCTAAATAGAAATATAGTTCGCAGCTTTATTAAAAAAAAAACAAATTGCATCGTTATCATATCGAGCAACATCAAGCTTTAAGTGAAATAGATTTTCAAAATCGTGAATCTTTCTGCCAATGGGTAACAATTAAAGTCAATGAAGAACCCAATTTTGTTAATAACATTCAATTTACCTTTCACAATAATGGTAATATTAACAAACATAGCTATCATCGCTATTCAGATACTAATCCACACACCTTAAGAGTTGTTGATCACCAGCATCGATGGTCAGTTAATGTGTGGGGTGGTATAATCAATTTTAATGTGGTTGGTCCTTTTTTATTTGATGGAAGTCTTACTGGAGAAAGATATTTACAGTTTTTGGAAAATGATTTACCCAAGCTTTTGGAAATATCGAGGAAGATAATATTCGTACGATGAGGTTTCAACTGGATGGCGCCCCTCCACACTATACAATCAATGTTAGGCAATATATCGATAGAAATTATCCAATGAGGTGGATAGGGCGAGGTGGTGTGCAAAACCGGCTAGCCAGATCACCGGATCTTACCCCCCACAATTTTTTCCTTTGGGGCTACGTGAAAAAAAAAGTTTACCAACATCCTTCTACCACAAGCGAAGAAAGAATTAGAGCTGCGTTTCAATCCATTTCGCCCCTAATGTTGTGGCGAGTGAATATTTCGTTTGTCGAACGAATTGCAAAGTGTTTAGCTAGGCGTAGTCAACATTTTGAACATTTAATTTCAATTTATGGTTTTATTCGTTTATGTTTACTTGTTCAACATATTTTTAGGTGTAGAGAATTATTTTATTGTTTA
>JARFJB010000046.1:360000-370557 GCA_036346205.1 Vesta saturnalis
AATTGTAGGCTCTGCTTTCAGGACGAATATTGTTGTTTTTAAAACATGTGGGATCCAGAACTTAATTTAGAAGTGTAAAAGTTTCATTATTATCATGAGGAAACTTGTAAAGGTATGTTAGGGACAGAAGCAAGCGTTCATTAATAATACTTACTTTAGGTGTGTTCCTTAACGCTAAAGTGGCGATAATGATAGTGGTAATTACACATTCTAACTTGTGCTGAGTTGCTTATAGCTGTAAGTGCCCTTATCAGGATAATCCTAACGTATCGTATCCATTGTTAAAGTGCCATCTAGATGAGAACAAATTAGTGTATTTGTGAAATCTGCCGACATTTTACTAATTTACGATTAACGTAACTGGTTAGTTTACTTATCTCCTTCTATTTATTCTTACTTAGTTTGTATCTCGTAAGGTTACTCATTAACTTATTCCACGAGAAATAAATGATTTTGGTTTAAGTATTAAATTGGTAGATTTTGTAACAAACTGGAAACTGAAGTGCTTTCTAAGGGTCTCATGTTCCAGACTACAATTGAAAAACAAAGGACCCTTGGACTGGCTAGTTGAATATAATACCCTGCACATGTTATATAAGACAAGTTAAAATTTAGATTTCCACCAAAAATCAAATAACTTCAAAGGAAAGTTCGTGACAAAAATGGAGTTGCTTTCGATTGCTCGTAGTAAATAATGATGAAGTTGATATTTGTGAGTTGGTCGATAGTATAAGATTATTTTCATTTTAAGCCGACATCTTCACAAGTTCTTGGTCTTACTTGTAGACGCCAATTATTCTCATGTCTCATTCCTCCTGATCATTAAGAGACACTTCACTGAAAGACTTTAGTCGCGGCATTTGTATCTCTAATGTAGCTGAAGGGATGAACTTCTACTTCAACGCGGTGTTTTATACAATCTACATTCTTTCTAACTTATGACTAAAGTACGTACTATAAATCTCAAAAATACTCAACTAAATTTCTTACCTAAAAAATTCTAAAGTGCCTTACTATTTTACATTTTGGATCATAATGCTAGCTTTTCACTTAAGCTTGAAAAAAGTATGATTTATATACTCCAACCGAAAACAGAACAAAAGAATCCGATGTTTCTTTATATCTACTAATTCATTTTTACATTATATTGTCGTATTGACTTAACTTGATTCAATTAATACTATTTTAGTTTAGTCATTCGTCATTTTTAGGGGATTGCTTTTAGTAATGAGCAATCCAAAAAACCATTTATTACAAAAACGAATTTACTATTTTTGTTTGACAAATGGAATCCTGCCCTACAAACATATGCGATAACAAAAGCTTGTTAGTTGGAAATTAACAGTATTTCGCGAAGACATGATAATTAATGAAGAGTTTTGTTGGATCTTGACAATTGCCCGATAACAGCACGTTATCAGACAATTAATGAGCGGCCAGATTGAGTTACTAGGGTATCTCGTCTAACTTTCACATTACGCCGTTAGAGTTTGAAACATCTTCATTTATATTATTAATTACGTATTCTTCGATTCGTACTTACACTGAATAATAATAATAATCGAAATAGTTATAATGTAACATAATATAATATTATTTTTTGTTGTAGTCGATGTTACTAATTACCAATTCCTTAATTAAATTAATTTGACAAATTAATAAAATTAATAAATATTTGGTTACGCAGATGATAGAAGGGTTATACTGTAATTAACCAAAGCATAATGGTGTTTGTGTATATAGATTTCTACATGAGTAAATAGCGCCATTTTTTCTACTGACTTTTTCTAAATTTAGAGATGTAAGGATTATTTATTGCATTAGGGTTCTTTGAAAAATGCCAATACGTTTATAGGCATAATAAATTTTTATAAATTTACGAAATAAAAATAAGTAAAAAAAAACACTTTTAAAAAAACGGCTTTATTTCCAAATGTACTAAAAAGAATGAAATAATTTTTTTATCTACCCAGTAACATCAAAAAATGTGACTAAAAATAAAAGTGTGGGGCGCTATTTGTAGTGCCTTGCACTTCATAGTCTGAATGTAGGTGTTGATAGGCTTTGTTATAAGTAGGTATAAGATATAATGTATGCCCCACACTTTTATTTTTAGTCCCAAACATTTTTTATCCTACTGGGTAAATAAAAAAATTATTTTATTCTTTTTAGTACATTTGGAAATAAAAGCGTTTTTTAAAAATGTTTTTTTTTTACTTATTCTTATTTCTACTATTTAGGCGTTTGGGTGTAAGTTCCAACAAAGAAAGAAACTCAATTTTTCAAAATTCTAGTTAGAAATGTAGCCCAACCGGAGATCGGAAAATAGTTGATTTTTTTTGACCGAATACAATACTTTGAGCCCCCCGGGCACAACCCCCTGATCTTGAACTCAACTTGTCGTATATTTTTGTGCAAGGTCTTATGGTAAAAGCTTAAGTCCTGAATTTGAAGGCCCTAGCTTTATAAACAAAAATCTCGATCATATTTGACCAAATTTTTCCGCAATGCAGCCCCCTGACCTTAAAACTCGATTTGTCGCATATTTGTGTGCATGGTATTATGCCAAAAGCTTAAGTCAAAAACTTCGAGGCCCTAGCTTTATAAACAAAAATTGCGACCATATTTGGCCAAGTTTGGCCGCAAAAGTCAAATCATAAAACACATATTCGTGTATTGTCATCAAGAATACGGATTTATACCAAATTTCAGCTCAATCGGAGATCAGGAATTTGTTGAAAATTCAATTACAAGATTTGAACCGGACAGACAAAATGAGTTGAATAAAAGCGTTAAAAAAATATTTTATATCAAAATAAAGACGGTGTTGTCTCTCTCTTTCTGCCTTTTTTTGTTATTCCGAATTCGTATGAAGGGACTGAAGTATTTATGTCGTACTTATCTGGTGTTTTTGATCGTATTGTTACTATAAGAACAATCATTATTTTAAGAATGGTGGGAGTTCTTATCTTTGACCCGAGCGGCGCGGGTATAAACCTGGCCACGGTAGCCGTTTTTCTAAAACGGAGAAAAACGGAAGTACTTATTTTTCTCGTATAAGAAGTACAACTGAAGGTCCCACATAAAGCAATACGTTGTTTGACACGTTAAGGGTGTTGAGCAAGCAAACTGAAGGCTAGTTCTTCGTTAGATGTCTCTTCTGTCCAAATTAATGCAGATTTTTTAAATAACTGTGGTCCTGAACAGCTACCTTGCTAGGAGGATGAATAGGGGGATATTGAATTGCACATGAACTAGTGAGATCATGCAAGAGCTTGTAGAAAAATGTAGATTGAGCGCGTTTGGTACGACTTTGTACGGCATATTGATGATGTGAATTAGCGAAACCAGAATTCCTAGCAAGCGTGGTATCCAAGAATGTAATTCAGTAGCCCAATAACTATTGTATGTTAATACCAATAATACAAAGAAAGAACTGAAACGATTATTCTATGCTCAAGGAACTATATGTCAAAAGTTAAGCTCCTTTTTGAATACGAACAAGGATATTGAGGGCGTATTTCGGAGCACCAACTCAGATATATTCTAGATTCTAGACCTTATATAACAGAAAGAGTTGTGAAGAGTACTGCTTAGTTCTGCACAAGAAGCCTACTTTACGAGCAGCTGATTTAGTAGCTGACAGAGGATGGTCAACCCACGACAGATTTGAAGATACAGTCATTCCCAGCATAGAGTTTGAAAACTTAAGATTTGGGCAATTCATGCTTAGAACAGAAAATGATCGGCCTTTTTAGGCGGACACAAGGAAACACCAAGTTTTATTAGCATTAATTTCAATTAGGTTATCACTTTCCCTTTCAAGGATACGTAGAATATCTTCGTTGACTGAATTTGCCATTTCAGCTTAATTTGAGTTAGAAGCTGGACCATTGTGAATATATTAACAACGAAGAGTGCTGTCAGCAAAGCAATGAGCCGGGTTAGTCGTTGAAGAAATAAGATATTTTATGTATAGCCGAAAAGGTGTAGGCGTAGTAATTGACCCCTGTATCACGCCCGCGTTAGTACCAACTTCTTTGGAAATAAGCTATTAATTACGACGCGTATTCGTCCTTTATCAAGGCAACTAGAAACCCAATTGATGGTCGCATCATTTAACCCAAACGAGGTGATTTTGGCAAACTTGATTAAATGATTTTGAGATATCTAAAGCTACTTCAAATGTTTCACTGGATTGTTCTAATGTATTGTTCATAATTTGGGCCACACATGAAAGATCACCTGTTGAACGATTCCGCAAAAAACCATGTTAGTGGCCACTAAGGAGTTTGTTAGGTTTAAGGAAAGAGAGCAGTTGCTAACTTATGGATTTTTCCATGATTACAGACAAAATGTAAGTGATCTCAATTGGTTGGTAGTTGCAGGGATCGGTCTGATCGCCTTTTGTGGGTATACTTTGAACATTTGCTAACTTCAATGATGAGGGAAGTTCTTCAGAAGACAGAGACGAAATAGAGCTTAAATGGGACTGGTACTAGTTCGGAGGAGCATTTCTTTAAGAAAATAGCTAGAATACCATTTGGGCCAGTCGCCGTTTTGAGATCAAGCCTACTGATGCTCGATTGCAGGAGCTTGCACCATGTGTCCGTGTGTCCGTGTGCCCGTGTGTCCGTGTGTCCGTGTGTCCGTGTATCCGTGTGTCCGTGTCTCCGTGTGGCCGTGTGTCCGTGTGTTCGTGTTTGCCCATGTGTGTCCGTGTGTCCGTGTGTCCGTGTCTTCGTGTGTCCGTGTGCCCGTGTGTCAGTATGTCCTTGCGTCCGTGTGTCCGTGTGTCCGTGTGTACGTGTGTCCATGTGTCCGTGTGTCCGTGTGTCCGTGTGTCCGTGTATCCGTGTCCGTGTGTCCGTGTCCGTGTCCGTGTGTGTGTGTGTGTGTGTGTGTGTGTGTGTGTGTGTGTGTGTGTGTGTGTGTGTGTGTGTGTGTGTGTGTGTGTGTGTGTGTGTACGTGTGTCCGTATTATTATTTTTATTAATTAATTAATAATTATATGATTAATATAAGTTCGGAATGCGAAATGATACAAATGAAAGATAGACTTGTAGTAGTCTTAACAACTCAATGATGTAAAAGTTAAACTAATTTAAAGGATGTGTGATGTGCATGCGTAAGTGTTATTGGGTTTTCTTTAGTAATAGTTTATTTTAAATTTAAAGAAAATATGTTATGTTCAGCAACATTTGAGAAATTAAACACCCTCCCCATTAATTTGTATTATATTCGGGGAAAAGTTTATTACCATTTGTAAAGCTAATAATTCACTTCAAACATATTATTATCATCAAAATTGCACTTAACATAAAAGTGAAAGTAAGATTTTGAAAACTGAATTTACCAGTTTTAGTTGTTTACAGTGAATGGGGCGGTTTAATGTATTTCATTAAACCTTTTCCTATAGCAACCACTATCGACTTCAACATCCTATCCAGCACTTTGAACACATGCCCCGAAACAATTTCATGGTTATGTATTGTTCATCTATCCTCATCTTGCTCCCGCAAAAACGAACACTAGTTAAAAATAGATACAGTTATAAACTTTTTAGCACATTTAGTGTATTTATTTTGATGCACCCTAGCCAAAGCATTCGCTACACTGGTACCTTACTGATGTCCATTCCACTTCACATACTGTTTTTACCACACATAAAACGTATACGCCACTAGCTAAAAATATCTACACTTAAACGTTATAGCACATTTTGATGCACCCTCGCCAACCACTACACCTGCCACGTGAGGGGTCCTCGCTTGACCTTCATCCAAATTCGGGGTTGGTAATGCTAAGAAACAAAAATCAAATTAAGGAAATTATTTAAAGCATATTTACCTGAATTTTGCAGAACTCGAGCTCTCAGCGCTGCAGTTGTAATTACACCTAACAAGCTACCCTTTTGTGTTCAAATCACCATTTTCCACGGTAGATTTTAACCACACCTGGTTAATCAAATGACACATCTCCTTCCGCATTAAATTCGTTTATATCGGTAACGAGCGGATCATCACGTACAACTTCTTGCATGACGATATGCACTGATAATAAAACAGAATTGCCGTAGAATGAAAAAGCAGGCATATGAAGACATCACGTTGTTCTTAGGTAAATGTATTCCTATACATACAAGGCGAGCCACAGCAAAAAAAACAACGTTGATTTAACGAATGCATAGTAAATGTATTTCTACATTACTCTTTTAATGTATATAAAAACTTTCTGTAAGCTTTAGAGAAAATTATCTGCATCAATAAAGTATACTAAAGTTAAGAATTAGATTTGATATTTACATATAATTGAAAACGTTTTAAGTTTACAAATGTTATTTAAGCGACATTCAAGTTCCTATGTCTATTTTAGATCTATACATTGCATATGATAACTAGCACATTATCAAAATACGAATGGGGAATGTCAATTTAAAAAGCTTACTTGTTAAGGTACATTTTTTAAAAATTACATATGAATGCGAGATTGTGGTAATGATTTAAAACAATGAAAACACATTATAACGCCTTCTACAATAAAAACCATTCATTTATATAAAAACAATCCGTTTCTTTGTCTGGAGATCGGCATACATTAAAACCAATAAATCTATAAGTAAATCGATTTTCTTATTTCGTTAGAGATCGTTTACAACCTTTCATATAAAAATTGTATTTATTTAATTGACCGAAACATTGAGCATAGTACATCAAATTTACATTGTTAACTCCATTTCTATGCTCTTTTAAGTCCAAGTATAGTCAATTTAGGAATAAAAAGGACTGAAATTTATGTTTTTTTAGGACTCTGAACATGAATCCGAGGTTTGAAACGTCCAAATTTGGCAATTTTTTAGGTTTTTGGGCTAGATCTCGATAATTATGCATTTTTTCGAAAAGGCCATGCTTTGCAAAAAAAGAATTTAAATCTGCTTTATACAAAGTAAGGTCATTGTATTTTTCATTAGAACGCTTTACTAATAAAAGAAATTTTAGTTCACATATGCATAAATGCCATTTAATGATTAAAAACAATCACGTTTCTTTGTCTAGCGATCTGCATGCATTAAAACCAATAAATCTATAACTAAATTGCTTTTTTTTATTTATTTAGAGATCATTTTATATAGACGTAGTACATCAAATTTAAATCTACACTGTTAACTCCCTTTCTATACTGCAATTTATATAGCTGTTATTGTTTGTTCTTTTCCAATAAATCTGTATACTCCTTTTTTATACGTTGTATATAGGTCAGTTTCACCTCTTTAAAGCCTGTTCCAACGTACGTCAGGCGTTCCATTTCCTTATGGAAGATTACAATTCCCTAATTCAGTGATTCGATAAAGCACATAATATGTATCGTCTTCTCATTTGGAGGAAGAAGGTCGATATCAGATAAAACTCTAGGACAGTACTAATAACTAGACGTTTACCGAAAAGTTCCCGCGCCCAAACATAGATATGCAGAGCCAATAAGGAATCGTTTAACCAGTATGGTTTGGAGAAGAGAATACCGAAAACCAGTACTACAAAAGCTTTTTGAAGTTATTTTACTGTCTACGTCTCTTTAACTTAAAAGAACAACATATTCACAACACTTAAAGTTTTTATTTTTTAATTATACAATACAGTTACTTAAACCTAATACATATAATTGTGAGATACTTATAACAACATTTTACACACCCTTTGTATAGTTCCGTAAACTGATTCTAATTAAAGCATGGTTGGGTACTATTAAATGTTATGCTTGTTGTTTTTCCGATTGCAGCCAAACTGCTCATAAACACACCATTTGTGTTTAGCAGCGTCTTAAATTCGATTTTCTTCTTCATTCATATTGTTACTACAGCGGTATGAAGTATTCGGCAGTGAACCTCCAGATCGTTCCAGGAGTGATTTTATTGCTGCTTGCATGACTTTTCCACAACTACACTACGACTAAACACTATTTTCGAAATGAGCATGCTTATATATGGTTGGATGCACTAAATGCTACGTTTGTCGTTTTTCCGACTGCACCCAGACTACTCATGAATACATCATTTGTATTTAGCATCGTTTTAAATTAGAGTTTGCAATAGGTGCTTAAGTTTAACCCCTCTAATTCCATGTTTAACAACTTACTAACCAGTTGATCTCAACACACTGCGACTTATATGTCCTTGACTTTGAAGCATCAGTCTGAACAATGGATTGCCTTTGTTCATGAAAGTTGATTTCTCAGAATCGAGCCTGAAATGGTGGGGGTAGCTGGATAACAATCTATTTTTAGAAATTATAGCTCGGTCGGAGCACTGGATCGCCTTTGTTATTTTCTCAGAGGTGTGACGTTGAAAATTGTAAGCATAGACTTTGAAGCGTCGGCTTGAACTATGGATCGCCTTTGTTCTTGAAAATTGATTTCTCAGAATTGAGCCTGAAAAAGGTGGGGGATATTTAGATAACACTCTATTTTTAGAAATTATGACTCAGCCAAAACAATGGATCGCCTTTGTTCTTCTATCAGAAGTGTGACCTTGGAAATTGTAAGCATAGACCATGAAGCGTCGGCCTGAACAATGGATCACCTTTGTTCTTTAAAATTGACTTCCTAGAATTGAGTTTGAAAAAGGTGGGGGGTATCTAGGTAACAATCTATTTTTAGGAATTATGACTCGACCAGAACCATGAATTGCCTTTGTTATTCTCTCAAAGGTGTGACCTTGACATGGGGGGAGGGAAACGGTTACCTGTGTTGCGAAACAGCTATCTGTTTTGGGAAACGGCCCCCCTGTTTTAGGAAACGGCTACCTGTTTTTAGGAAACGGCTACCTGTTTTGGGAAACGTCTATCTGTATTTGGGGAATGGAACCACCTGTATCCAATTTCAATATGCGTATCGTTCGATAGTTTACAGAAAGCACAATTGACTAAGTATTCATTAGCTGCTTGTTTATACACCTCATCCCTATGTTGAAATGGTGATGACCAGTTGGAATAACCATCATCTTGTTTCCCTTCATTTTTACTACTACTACTACTATCACTATTTTGACAGCATGAACAACAAAATGTTAAGTTATTATTCATATTGTTACTACAGCGGTATGAAGTATCCGGCAGTGAACCTCTAGATCGTTCCAGGAGTGATTTTATGGCTGCTTGCATGACTTTTCCACAACCGCACTACAACTAAACACTATTTTCGAAATGAGCATGTTTACATATGGTTGGATACACTAAATGTTATGTTTGTGGTTTTTCCGACTGCACCCAGACTACTCACGAATACGTACTTTGTATTTAGCATCGTTTTAAATTCCTCAATTCGATTTTCTTCTTCTTTGAAATACTCGTAAAAGCGCTGAGGTAAAACACATTTAAACTCCTCCGCTTCTAAGAGTATACATTCCCCACACTTCGTATTAATTACTATCACATTTATAACTTTATATTTTTTCGATATCTCTAGGTCACATTCATTTTTATAGAGTTTGCAATAGGTGCTTTGGTTTAACCCTGCTAATTCCATGTTTAACAACCTACTAACCAATTGATCTCAACACACTGCGACTTATATGTCCTTGACCTTGAAGCGTCGGCTTGACCAATGAATCGCCTTTGTTCTTGAAAGTTGATTTCTCAGAACTTAGCCTGAAATAGTGGGGGCAGCTAGATAACAATCCATTTTTAGAAAACTACGACTAACTCGGTCGCAACAATGGATGGCCTTTGTTCTTTTCTCAAAGGTGTAACCTTGAAAATTATAAGCAGAGACCTTGAAGCGTCGGCTTGAACAATGGATAGCCCTTCTTCTTGAAAATTGATTTCCTAGAATTGAGCCTGAAAAAAGTGGGGGTATCTAGATAGCAATCTATTTTTAGCAATTATGACTAACTCGGTCGGAACGGCTACATGTTTTTAGGAAACGGCTACCTGTTTTAGGAAACGTCTATCTGTATTTGGGGAACGGAACCACTTGAGTTCAGTGAACTTTGCTGGGAAGGCGTGACCTTACAAAGTAGACTTCCAAGAATTGCTTGATGACCTTAAAACATGCTTAGCATAGACAACAACCTGAATACCTCAGGGCTTGAGACTGAGGTCAATGAACTTCCTAGAATTAATGGGGGGGGGGGCGTGACCTTGAAAATAAACACTCAACCAGATGATTGATTGGTGACCTTGACCACTTCCTGACCATGAAGACTGATGCAGGGAGCGTGGCCTTGAAAAACCTTGTAGTTTTTAGGTAGGCAATGTGATGACCTTGAGGAATATGTGGAGGTAATTTGTACGATGACCTTGAAAACCATTGACCTTTATGTCCACAATCTGTACGGGAGCGCCAATGACCTTGAAAACCAATCTAGTAACTTTCTAGTGCCTTTATCAGATATAGTTACTTCAATGACCTTTCGTAATATACTTTGATGCAGGCAATGTGTATGATGACCTTGAAAAACTGTACTTGTCCGTTTAGACCGTGAATCGGGGAACGCGTGCGAGCACGGATGACTTTGAAGATAAGCAATGTGAGCGACCTTGAAGCGGGTGTGTGATAAGAACC
>JARFJB010000047.1:0-107500 GCA_036346205.1 Vesta saturnalis
TTGTTTGGCGTGTTTGTGCGTATGTGAGTGTGTGCGGTTGTACGTGCGTGCTTGTGTGTGCGTGTGTGTGCGTGTGTCCGTGTGTGCGTATGTAATTAAAATTTGGTACTTAATTTTATGTATATTCATTATAGAGTTGATTAGAGTTTGGGAGAAATATTGTGGCGGAGGTGAAGTTTATTAGAGACAGATGTGTACCAATGGATTAATTGTGATTAGCTATGATCAGCAATAATCTCTCTGTGTATGCATGTGTGTGATTGAGTGTGTATATGTATGTGGGTGTGAGGATGTATGCGTGTTTGTGTTCGCGCACGGCGCGTACGCGCTTACCAATTCGTATCTAGGTGAATTTTTCTTGGGGTTGAGTAGATTTTAGGAATAATTGTGGTGGAGAAGGAATTTTTGGTTTTATCAAATATGTCCGAACGAGAAAAAGGATGCGTGCGTGCGTGCGAGCGTGTGTGTGGATGTATGTTAATATCGAGAACATGTACGAGTTTAAAATTTCGTACTTGAACTTGTTTTTACTTGTCCTGCAGCTGGGTAGGTATCGGGTGAAATGCTACGGCGAAGGGAATTTTAATTTTTGGTTTTTGTCAGACATTTTTGTAACAGCTGCGTATTTGAAAAATATAAAAATTTCGTTATATAGGCTTTAGGCATATGGAACAATTACGTTCTATTCTATTTTTTGATAAGACGGGTAATTTATGTGTTAGTTCAATTTTGTTAAATATCTAAATAACGACCAACTTTATCAAACAATGTGTAAACATATTTTTTAAAGAAAATTTAAATTTACCTAATTGTTCTTTGTTAGGTTGCTTAGAAAAAACGAAATAAGTGTATAAAGTAATTAATTAAGATTGAAAATGATTATACTGCATTATCGATCATTTCTGCAATTTCTGTATTTCTGTTAACCTGTAACCAACTTAAAGGTTTAAATGTCTATTTGACATAGATTCTTATTATTATTATTTGAATTTTTTCGTTTCTTTTAATTTCCACTTTGTCCATTAACCCTTATCTGACGTGAAAGTTTGAACGTCAATATGACATAAAGTATTGCTGTTGGTTTTACAATGTTGCCAGGGTTTGTTATGAACGTATTAAGAAAACGGTTACATAGTAGCATATATACTATGTAATATTTTGAAATACGTAAAATAAAATAGTTTTATTCACTACTAGCGATAGAATATGCCATTAGTAGGCCGATTTTGGAAGCGAGATTTCGTTTTTCTCGACCTGCTTAATTTTTCTCTCCTAGTAGTAGATAATGAAATTGATAGTTGGGTTGCCTATCTAATACCAATAACAAAAAGTCGCGTTCATTTGAGGACGTGCATGTTTTTAGGATCTGCGCATTCTTTTTCTTTATTTATAAAAGAAAGAGAGGTTAAGTTTTACTTTAATTCGCTTGCGCAACAGAAACTTTAAGAACAATGAAATGGAAAAAACAACAATTAAGAAACTAATGATGAAAATGGTAATTAATTGTACAATTATTGTACGTAATGTTAATTCGTGTCGCATCTGCATTAGAAGTAAGACTTCTTATAGGTTTGTTTACATTCGATGATGATGAAGCACAAGGAGTAGTAGGCACAAAATGTCAACAAATTGAAACATGTGAAAACCTCAGGCCACTTAATTTTTTATGTAATAATAAGATTATTTGAATTGTGTTTATTTATTGTCATAGTTACAGAATATGTGTGCTAGTAGTGAATAAAATAATATATAAACCATGGTAGAGAAAACCTTCTGAGCTTCGTACACTTATTTCAAATAATGCACCTAGGCTCAGAAAATTGTCTTCTCTACCTTGGTGTATAATTACTAAATTAATATACGCGTGAAATTGCAAAAAGACGAAATGTCTAATAGTTGTCAAATTTTTGCCAAGATGTTTTAAGCAATTAGATGTTAGTAAAATTATATGCGCGACATTTTGTAACAGTATATTAAAAAATAAGTTTCATAAGACCAGCTTTGAAGCACGAATCCAAGTTTTAAAAAACGAGTGTCGTAGCCACGAATTTTTTTAAGAATGATTGTTTTAAGGTCTTATGAAACACGTGTTTCATTCTATTTTTTGTAATTTGCCCTTTTTATGCCGTTTTTAAACACAAATTTTGACTTTAGTTGATTTAGAGATTTTAGTGGCGGTTGATAATGTCTTAACTTTAAAAGTGAAAATTTGATCTACTCGCCTTTTGTTTTATCTAAATTCTGTCACAAAACACGAAAATGGAAGATAATCAATATAATTTTGCATGTACGCCCCCTGAAATACGTGAAATTGCCAAAAATACGGTCGCGAATTCGCTCACATCAAAGTTTTCCACTGGATGCATCCTGTTTATGAAACATTTTGTGAGAGAGACATGCATGACATAATTCCGGATTACGATTTGCCAACCTATAATGTTGTAATAGCTATATAATGACATCGGAGATAACGACGCGTTGCTTAATATGTCTACTAAAGAATCAAAATGAAAGCAAACTACAAAAAAATTATTAGGATGCGTTCCAAATGTACTAAACTTACGTAAGCTGCAGAGATTTATCTTTTGACTACGGCTTGAGTAATTATTCAAAACTTATTTATAGAAGTGGACGGTTTTAGAATTTTGTTACAAGTTAGCATTTCGATGTCTATTAACCTTTATCAAGTCTTAAAGATCTGACATAGATTGTTATTGTTTTTACAGTGTTGCCTATTTTCGTTATGAACGTATTACAAAGGAGGTTGCATAATTATCCTAAAAAAGTTCATTGTTTCATTTCCTTTAACTACCATTTTGGACCACTATTTAAGCTAAATATTTTATGCCAAGCAAAAACCGTTGAACTGTGACCAACTTTTATCACTCAGACAATCTTGAATTTTTAATACTAAGAATTACTCAATCTTACCAGTAGGGAGTGATTTATTTTGAAGTGTTCAAGTATCGACACTATAAATATGCAACCCAAGAACGTTATCAATTAAATAATTAAATTAGTCAAATCTTGAAAATAATTTTTTGACAGTTGACGGTATTAAGAAATTTACCTCATAAATACCTCAAAATATGCAAAAAAATATTTTAAGGAGTTCAAGTAATGTTTTTTTTTTCTGCACGAAAATAATTTTAGTTGAAAACGTTCTCTTCTACTTCCAAAAAATGTTGTAACCATTTCACGAAAAAGAAAAAAAAACTACTTTTAATTTTATTTACATTAAAGCTTCCACAAGTATCAAAACACTTAAGATCTTATCACATTCCATTCATTCCCATATCTTAACTTAAAATTAACATTCCCAACTGATAATTTGTCTAACTTATGACCTTTCACTATAACTGTCTTAAGATTTGGCAGTTCCACTAATCGTTCCAAATTATTATGTTCAATCGTTGGTAAACTTACAAACTGAGCTTGACTTAAAGGAGTAAAAGCTCCTGGTGCTATCTCCATTAATGTGTTTCCAATCAACTTTATTGAATATAAATTTTCTAATCCAACTGCAAAATCTTTTGGCAATACTGTTATCTTGTTATTCGACAAATCTAAATTATACAAACTTTTCAGATTAGCAAAAATTCCAACTGGTATTTCTTCAATCTTGTTATCACGTAATAGTAAATTCAATAAATTTGGTAATCCAGAAAAAATGTTTGATGGTAATGTTGATAAAGCGTTCCCTTCCAAAAGAAGCGCTGTTAATAGGTGTAGGTCTTTGAAAAGATCAGTATTTAGAATTGATAGTTTGTTCCCAGTTAAATCAAGAATCTGCAAATTTTTAAGCTTGTGGAAAGAAGTGGAGTGTATTGTGGTAATTTCGTTATGAGATAAAGAGAGTCTTTCTAAATTCCGTAAATAGGAGAACATGGTTTCATCTACTTCTTTCAGTTGATTGTTGTCTAAAAATAGTTTTGCTAAGAATGGATTGTGTATGAATACATTGTTTGAAAGAGTCGAAATTTGATTGTTTCTCAACTTCAATTCGTCTAATCTATAGAGTTCCCTAAACGCCAGTGGTTCAATATTCTCTATAGAGTTATCGTCTAAATTCAAACTATCTACTTTAGCCATATTTTTAAAGAAATTGTTTGTTAAATTTCCTAGCTCATTCTTGTTTAAATCTAAAATATTGATTTGAGGAGCAGTAAAATTCAGTGTTCTCAGTCTATTTTCACTTAAAGATAGATATTTTAATGATTTTATTTTGGCAAATATGTCTATAGGAAGTCTTTCAATTCCATTATCATCTAACATAAGCACTTCTAGTTTTTCAAAATCATCAAAAGTATTTTCTTGAATTGTTTCAAATACATAACTTGAAATAATAATCCTTGTAATTGAAGATTTATTAAATACGTCATCCGTTTTGATAGGAAGATAGTAATTTTTGTTCAACATTGTCGTCGGTTTTTTATTAGTTTCAATTTCTTGTAATGTTAAGATATTATTATAGTCAAAAACGTTTAACTTACGTTGATGTGAAAGATGGTAAACGCACAATATTAAAAACACTCCAATTTTCATTTTGATTTGTGTTTAAAGCACTGATCACTCTCAAAAATAAAGAATTGTGAAGGACTCGCTCGATGGCTTTTAAACTAGTGTAATGTCCCGATTACTAAAAATGTGGCATTTATGGTGAAAGGGGATTTTATCTTTACGAGAAAATATTTAATCTTGGTTAATAAACATTAATAACTTTCATTTTCCGCGAAGAAAATAATACAACCGTTTACCATGAAAATGAGTACGGTTCAATCCAAGAAACGTGAAACGGTTTATATTTATAATCCAATTTGCAAAGCAACAGGTTAATGAAAGGTCAAAGATTTGTGTATCCAAGCCTAAAATACTTCTATAAAAAAAATAGATAAAACTGACACTTCTTCAATAAAATCGAGTTAACTTAATGACGTAGTCGAGACATTTAGAGATAACCTTTCTGTTTACGAATTCGTTTTACAAACATATTTACATTAAAAGTCTTGGTTTGAGTCCGGTTACGTTTGGCTTCCAAGGTATTTATTTTTATATATATTGTTTTCCTTAATTTCGACTAGTTTATGTTTTACCAACAAGTTATTGCTTTAAATGTTGATATTAATTATTTTAATGTTGTTAAACAATATAAAAGTTTGAAAATGTAAACTTTCACCATTATTATACATAATTAAAATACTTAGCTTTTGGGTTTTTTAAATGGTGTATTTTTCTATTTATATACACATAAATCTATACGTTTCGACGATTACAGTTATCGTTCTCAGTAAATGTTGATATCTTGAAGAATTATTTTAGATGCCAAGATAAATTTATGAAGTATGAAAAATATGAAAACGCAAATATACGCCTACGTTTGATAAACGTATAAAGCCAACTATGGAATACAATTTCAGTAAAGAATACTAGATCTTTAATATGTAATTAGGAATGTGAATTCACGTCAGTTCTAAATCCATAAAGACAGTGGCGTACCGAACATGGTTCCGCGGGTTCCGTGGAACCAGGGCCCGGACCCCGAAAGGGCCCGGTCCTCTCCGGGCTTTTTTTTACAAGGTCCGAAATGCTAAATTGCTTTGCACATAATATTGGGACCCTCGGGGCCCGTGGTTTACCTCTCGTTCTTTTACAAGAATCAATGCGCCAAACAGTTTTGTACATAATGCATGTTTATATTTCACTAAATTGGTGCATTTTTTCTCCAACGTTTAGTAATTAGAAAATAAATCCCAAAGTTACTTTATACGCTTATATTTTGACCCACTAGGTCTTTTTCGGTGACCACTAATCCTATCAATACAATAAACTATTATACAAATTATAAACTATACACAGTTTACTTAGGCCCAGTTGTATAAAGCCCACAGTTGACCGACGGTTGAGCAACCCCTGGTTCACTGTCAACCAACGGTTGAGTTACACTTGTGTTGTATAACCGCCAGTTCAGCTACGGTAGACTAACCTTCGGTTGAAAAATCTTTGTAATAGTTGGTATACATGGGATTTTCTTGCAGCCAATCAGAATCAGAATAAAGTTCGTCACTGATATGCAATAACCTCTAAATTAAAATTTTACCTCGTTTTCTCTAAACTCCTGTTTCATTTGTAATCTGTGTTTTATCGTTTTTATTTTTGTTATTAGTTTTTGTTAATATTACTGTTATTGTTCTGTGTTATTATAAAATATGGCTTTACGTTCGAAATCGAAAAGTAATTCAAAACGCGTGGTTTTCAGCGATGGTGATGTATGTACGTTAGTAAATTTGGTTTATAAACATAAAAATACAGTGGAGTGTAAAAAAACTGATGTACATACGTGGAAAGAAAAGGTAAAAGATAGCTACTATTTTAACGAGAATAAATTAATACATCGATATTACAGGATGAAGTATGGAACAAAATATGCGAAGAATTTAGTAGCGGTGCTACTGAACCGAAAACAGTGGAACAGCTGCGTACTAAATATGATAATTTAAAGAAAGAAACGAGGCGCTATTTTGCGAGACAACGACAGAATTTGTATAGGACAGGGGGTGGGCCGGTTGAAGATAACGTTAGAGCGATCATAAGAGATATTTATGAAAAGATCAAGGCAATTATAAATCTATCAGTACAAGGAATGGAGCCTCGACTGGGTGATAGTGATAGTATAGGTATGTAACAGAAGTTTTTGAAAATGTGTACTTTGTTCTGTTCTTTCAATGTTTAAATTACAGCATTAACAGCTAGTGAAATACCATCTACAGATGTGCTGCTATGTAAAGGTGATCCAATGTTTGAATGTGAGCCGCTGCATGGAAATTCGGAGAACTGTGCACCACCTGCCACTGGTGATATTACAGCTACAACTATAGTAGAAAATCAGTGCAACATCACTAATGTAAATATTAAGTTTCAAATTTCACAATTTTACATAATATTATTGTAGGTTGATGATGCTGATAATGCTAACAATATACAAATGGATGTAAACAGTGATGGTAAAAAAAATTCAGAGCTATGTGGCGGTTATAGGATTATCTTGTCAGGTACTAAAACCCTCCCTCGAAGTACTCTCCGTCTTATACTATGGCACGTGATAAACAGAGATGGTTACACACAATGCCCAAGGCGACACCTGCTATTGTATACGTAGGTGCAGTAGTTCTCAATACAAGGTTTGTATTTTATATTCGATTACATAATATTACGTCTTTGATAGAAAGTTAATTATTTAAGGGGAATTACTTTCAAGAAATTAACAAAACTAAAGTAATGTAATTTAATATGCGTAATTGTTTCTATTTCATGCTATTTACATACATTTTAATTACAACTTTCTACTTTTCATTTTATAAATGATTTCAAATCAAAATTTAATTTATATTTAACTTGTAATAAGTACAAGTTTTTATAAAACATTACTCATAATTCTAAATTAAAATAATACCTATAGGTAAACTAAATAGTGAGTTTAAAATTGTTTTTACATATTATTCGTTATTATATATCACTCACTTGCACAATTTTCTTCATCAGAGTCACTGAAATTGTCTAAAATGTCTTCGTCTTCACTATCTTCACCGTTGACAGTAAAAATAAGGGGTCGCACTTCATCAATTATTTTTTCGCGGGTAAAAGTATGTTTTATTAAAGTTTCAGCATGCTGGATGCTTTTTTCCATGTTTCGGCGGTTATTTTGTTTAGTGCGTCATCCCATGTACTTAAAACTTGTTCTTCTCTTCCGGATGTAGCGCCGATATTTTTGTCATAATGTTCCTTACAAATGCCCCATATTAGTTCAATAGGATTATATTAACAATGATATGGGGGCAAACGTAGAACCTCGTGACCATAGTACAAAGCTAAATTGTCGACGAAGTATTTATTGCAATCATCGGATGCACTATTTTTATCCAGATGAAGTAATTCGGATTTTAACATGAAATTGTCAAATTCTATATTCTTGCTAACCAACCAATCGATAATCTGCTTTTTATTCCAGGAAGCCGCGGGTGTTTGGTCGGCTTTTCTAGAATGGTAGCTTGCATTATCTAGAATAATGATAGATGATTCTTCTAATCTGCACAATACGGATTCGTCAAACCATTTTTCAAATAATGCTGAATTCATATTGTCGTGGTAATCATAAGATTTATTGTGTGTACCGAAAATTAAACTGCTTCCCTCAATAAATCCATTTATGTTGCCTGCGTGTACAATTATGTAACGTTTTCCGTTTGATGATTTCGTTGGTTGCTGTAACGTCTTTGAACTTCCATCCTGCCAACTACGTTTACATGTTCCTTTACTGAACACCCATGTTTCATCCAAAAAAACAAACTGCTTTGGATTTTGAGAGTTCATATTTTTCAAATATTTTCTTAAAAATACGTTCCTCATGGACACAACATGACTTTGTTCGCACAAACCCAGTCTATGGTTTGTTTTCCTAAATCGGAAACCCATATTTTTTAATAAATAAAATAAACTATTTCTTTTTATTTCACAAACACATCGCTTCTTCATTAAAGCTAGTAGAGAATCCAAGGAAACGTGTTCTTTTTTTGCATACATTTCGTAGATGAGTTCACGAATGGTTTGTTTTTGAGCATCCGGTAGATCGATTGAACGGATTTTAGTAAAATTCCTTTTAACTGGTTCCAAATCAACACCATCGTTTCTTAGAAGACACAGTCTTTGTACTGTTCTAAGCGAAATTTGTAACGTGTCCGCTGTTCTTTGCTGAATTGCAAATACAGATACTAGAGGACCGCCATTATTTTTTTCTTTAGAAAAATAGTCCAATACGTTGTAATTAAAATGTATGTAAATAGCATGAAATAGAAACAATTACGCATATTAAATTACATTACTTTAGTTTTGTTAATTTGTTGAAAGTAATTCCCCTTAAATAATTAACTTCCTATCAAAGACGTAATATTATGTAATCGAATATAAAATACAAAACTCTGGTGGAATTGTGTTGAGAACTACTGGATCTTGGGCATTGTGTATAACCATCTCTGTTTATAACGTGCCATAGTATAAGACGGAGAGTACTTCGAGGGAGGGTTTTAGTACCTGACAAGATAATCCTATAACCGCCACATAGCTCTGAATTTACTTTATAAAAATAAATGGTAGGTAACTGGCTATTATATCTTCATGTATTTTAATATATGAATGTTATAGATTGGAGTACATATAGTCCTGCACTTTTAAAAACTAAGAAACAAAAAATTCTAAGGGTGCAAAAAAATGCAGAAACGAAACAAAGTTGCTATATTTACAAGTGCATTTTAACTGTTCATTGCTAACTGTTTTGTAGCTGGTTCAGTATCTATGAAGGCATTACAAGAAGTAACAATTGCGAAATCAGAACTATTAGCACTGAAGAGCAAGTTGTTAATAAAGGAAGATAAACGTAATGAAGAATCATACAAGGAACGTTTATTAAATGAAAAATTAAATCTGCAAAATATTGAAAGGAAGTTGAAAAATGAATTATCTTTACAAATACAAAATTAAACAAATTACTGTAAATTATTACTAATCTTTTTATTTAAAATAAATGTATTGTTAATGTAACTCTGCAAAATAATTTATAAGCGTTTGTCGAAAATTGTGTTGTGGTGCAGCAGCAGGTATATTTCCATTGGAATTTCAATATCCTCAGGAGGTACAATTACACCTGGATCTATTAATGGCTCTTCTTCATTGTGATTCCTTGGTAAATTATGTAACACTGCACATGCAACTACTACTGATTGTGCAGTTTCTAAGTTTAATCGGATGCCATTACTTAAAATTGGAAAACGTCGTTTCCATACCCCAAATAATCTTTCTATTGGATTCCTGCTTCTGATTTGTGATTCATTGAACAACTGTTCAGTAGGTGTTGCAGGATGTAGCCTCTTTCTTTACAATAATTAAATTTAAAAGGGTTCAATTTAATTTACCTCGGTCTAGCTCAAATCGGGTCTTGTTAATAAGACGGGAGTGGTTCGTATCGTGGCGCTCAACACTGTACTCTTTGAATAATACAACAAAACTATTTTAAACGTATATTACCTATTGTTGTATAAATCTAAGGTAACCTAACCTACAGGAAATAACATTAATATAACGAAAAATTACAATAGTATAACAAAACAAATCTGATTGGGTGTTCCTCGGGATGTCCTGGTTAGCAGCGCCCGTTTGGCTGGTCCCCCGTGGACGGTAGTGATTCTCACTGGATCCTGAGCCGTTTCTGTGGAAATATAAATTATTGTGGTTCAATGGTTGGTGTGTTATGACCCCAAAAATCCTACTAATGACAATTTAATTTTGTCTGTTACGACTGCTCAGGCCTGCCCTGTACACGGTAGCCGGGGTTTTGTTCAGGTGGCGCTATGTAAAATTCTATATATTTTAGATAAGCTGGGGCAACGAACGCGTTGGTGTCTTTAAGCAGGCCAACGAGAAAATCAATAATTTAAAGTAACCTTGGTGCGCATGACTATTCTTATACGTGATTTGGCACACATTGGCTGGATGAGCTCAGTACTGGGAATGCTTTATACAGGACAGGTCACTATTTACATGTATTAAATGCAAATTGTACGTACGCGTTTAATTATTTAACCTAACTAACAAGCTAATCTCAGGATTTTCTAATTAATGGAGAACGTATTTACAGTAATGAAATGAATATTTAACATTTAATTATGCCCGAAAATAAATGTATTAATTCCTTATTATTAGGCAAAACGTCTATTTTTGTTAAACGCGTATCCTTTTCGTATTAGCGAAACTTACTCTAATTAACAAATACAGGGAAGACGGAGTTTATCACCATCTTTTACGTTAATAATTATTAAAGATTGCTTCTTTATTAATTGTTATAAACGAATTAATCGGAGTCGAGTTTACACGACCTTTTAGGGCTGCGCGTAATAAATTGAACAATTCTGAGAATTACTATTAGTTTTTGTTATCAACGAATAAGTTCAAAGGTAAATATGTAATTAAAAATTATTATTAATTTTATTAAAATACATAAAATAAAAAGTTTACCTCGAGTAGGATTTGAACCTACGACCTGTACTTTGCTAGAGTACCGTGCTAACCAACTGCGCCACCAAGGTTCAAGCCCCAATCGATGTAAATTTTGTCTTTATGTATGTAGAACTGATGTAAATTCTAAACATAATGAGATTACAATCAAATTACTTATATTAATGGATTGTGAGCCTGCAATATCCTTGCGATTTGAATGCTATTGCGAGACGCAGAAGTCGTTTACTGTAATTTATCACGTAGACGCACCACGGGTTCGTCTTTATATCTGGAGGATCACGCGGGTGATCTCTACGAATGCGGCTTCTGGTATTGAGATTACCTCTAGGTCAAGGCGTCGCTTGTTTGTATTGCTATCTCCTCAGGATCAGGTCGGTGTCTTGTATGTGTAATGTATGTGTACTATCTGGTTAATGGAGAGCCCTTGCTAAAATTCTGGGTCCAAGCCCGTCGGCTGCTATATCAAGGGTTCTACCTAGGGGAGCGTTAGAATTTGAGCGAATTCCCTTCTTTACGCTGGAGTAAATGGAAGATGCCTTCTGGGCGTTAGCCCGAAGTAGCAACGTCCTGGTTTGTGTGTAGGTGTGTCGAAGGCAACTTCAGTCTTTACAGCCTGTCGTCTACTTCTAGTGTGTGTGTGTGTGTACTGGATCGGTTAGATCACTTCAGCCTCTGCAGCCCGTCGTTTCTCTAGGTGTCTGGTGTAATGTTTTAGAAACGTGGTGCAATAAAACTTACGTGCTGTTAACCCTAGCGTAACTCAACCAGCAGTTTGATTGTACAAAGCTAATTGACTGGTGACGGCGGCGAAGTAACACGACTAGAAATGCACGATGATTCAGGATAAACGGATGCAGTAATCGGCAGGTCGGCGACGTATACAACGACACTAACTACGGCAGGCGCGCGGTCTAGGTCTCGGTTCTGGCTGCTGAAGACGCGAGCGTATCAGGATAGCAGAGTCGCGAAGTAACAAGTAGCGGCAGGTGATCGCGAAGCAAGTAACAGAAAAGTAGTCGCGAAGCAAAGCAACGGGAAGTTTTTTTTCTTCCGGTAGCGCCGCGGTTTTTATAACTGACTCGCGGTGTGTGGATCCGGCTTCTATGCAGGGGTCCTCTGGCTGTGATTGGCTGAGGGTTCTCGGACGTAATAGCATTTTATGCTTTTTAACTTCTACGTCGGAGGGCATAGAAATTAATTATTTATGGTGCAATATCGCGCAATCTTTTGTAATGGGTTTTAATTTTAAACAACTGTACCTATCTTAATTACTGTAGGGCAATTAAAAAAATTAATTACATAAATTTTAGTAAAGTTAAGCTGGATCTTTACAAAGGGTGTAATTAAATACTTCTGTAATGCATAACCTGAATCGCCCAAAATTATGTTATCGTTAAATTCGTTTCTATCCAAGCGGGCATGCACTCGTGAATTATTCAATACTGTTTGGTCGTGAGTCAATCCAGGCCACCTTGCTACAATATCAAAAATACTAAGAGAAGCATCTCCAATGACTTGAACATTTAATGAGAAATATCCCTTTCTGTTCCTGAAATATTCAGCATTGTCGCCGCCTAAACATAATAGTAATAATTAACACTACAGCACAAACTTTTATGAACAGTTTTACCTGGTGATTGTATCCTGATGTGAGTACAATCAATTGCTCCTATGATTCTAGGAAATCTAGCAATATTATAAAAAGCGATTCTGTTTCTTGATATTTCCTCAGCGTTTCGAGGCATATAGATGTATAATCTGGACATTTCTAAAATGCCGTTCGTCACTTTTTGCACAATTCTGCTTGCAGTGGATTTATCTACACCACTAAATTCGCCTACTGCAATCAACATATTTCCTGATGCATACAATCGCAATGTTAACAGAAGCTGGTTCATTGGTGACACAGCGTGGTTTCTACAAACATATGTTTAATATTGGTTTCATAAATTATAACCACTACCTACCTATTAGTGGTATGCGCTAAGTAACCTTCAATTGCTGTTAATAAACTCACTACTGTAGCTTTTTGCAGACGGTATCTAACATCTACCATCTGTTAAAATTACCAGAGCGCACACGAAAAGTACGCGGAACCCGTAGTCTACCTATTATTTCTAATTCTTCTTCCGAATCAGAAGATGTACTGCTTCTATGTAATAACAAGGGTTGGTCATTGATACCCCAATCAGCGTCACTATCAGAACTGCTAGAGTTTGAGTCCATATTTATAATCACAGAACACCTACAAAGTTTATAATCACACAGAACTCCCTTTCATATTTAACTCACCTTATAAAATACAAGCAATGGATGTTTTAGTCTTGAAAAAGACTTTTTTCTGCAGGGAGAAAGCAGGGTGAAAGGTAAAATTAGGTATGAAAATGTGAAGAGTTGGAAAGCAGTGATAATGCGGTAAATTAATAGCAAGGATAATTGTTACTAATGATAAATAAAAAAAAATTACAAAGGAAAAAATTTAATACGGAAAATGCAAGTAAAGAGGTTAGGTAATGTAATGTGAAGTCGGAAGTGAATTTCTGATCTGCTGAAGTTAGCGTTATTCTAATATTTCTGCGCACACGCAACGACATCTACAAAGTAAAGCAGGAATTCCCTTTCAACCGTCGGTTAAATACGTTAAACGCTACTCGCACTGTCGGTTTGCGAAACCGTCAGTTCAACCTTCGGTTTGGTTCCAACCGTACTTTATACAACGCAATCCTGCAATCAACCGTCGGTTCAGTCTCAACCTGTGGTCAACCGTACATTATACAACCGGCCCTTACACATTATGAATTTCCTGTACTGTACAATCTAAAAGCAATTTTATTTTTGTACACGTCTTGCATCAGAGATATCACTCTTATTTTCTATAATTACTAAACGTCCGAGAAAAACTGCACTTTAGTGTACTGTGTAATTTAAAAATATAAGAATGAGTCCAAACATATTTGTTATTCAAAAATAAAAATATTGTGCATTAAAAAAAATGTATTAAAGGTTAAAGCGATTAACAATACTGCTGCATCTGCAACGGAAGTGCCAGAGTAGCTAATAGTACTATTAAACAAACAAAAATTGTTTTCCAGTTTATGAAGAGCATCTGGCCGGGTAAGTATTGGAAGCGGCATGCGTTCGGTCACGGTGTCTTTTCTATAGAAATCGGGCGAGATCTTGTCAATGGTTTTTATAACTTTTGTATTGTAAAAAGGGTGCTAATTTTATTACTTCTATCCGGCTTATGCTGGCTGCTAATTCACGATATTTGGCAATAGCGGGAAACCCCAAAACCTATTAGTTCCCCTTCCCATTCCCACTTCTTTATTTTTGCAGTTTGCACCCCCAACGATCATTTTCCATCTTATTTAACCGTCCGTCGGGCGCGGTATAAATCTCAACAAGATCGGGCGCAGTGTATCAAATTGATATCGTGTTAGTAGTGGACTTTATTGTTTAGTAACTGGCACAATGGTCAAATATTTTACTTACTTTATTAATATACCATAAGTACATACTCTATTGAACATGAATTTATTTCTACAAAAAATATAATTTACAAATACAAAGTAAAAATTAATTTTAGAGATCGTTTGAATCGCTGCTCTCCTCATTTGTACCTCTAGTGCAATCAATGCAAAAGCCTTCTATATATGTGAGGCAGATAGGTTTCTTGCAACTTTTACAAGTATACTTCGTAAGTCTTGATTTCGTTGTGCAAGTATTACACCTTCTTCGTTTAGTTTCCTCAACAATGTTATTCTGAGTTTCTTCTTGGCTTTGTGGCCTGAAACGTTTCAAACTTTTTTGAAGACTTCTATGTATTCCTGAAGTAGACGCACTTCTTCGAGTAAGGTGGGGCAGAACTAATTCATGAGCCATTCTCTTCAAAAACACTTTTCTTCTAATAACATTTTGATCATTACCGAAATAAAGAACTTGCGCATTAATGCCACACATATTTACCATGGCAAAATATATAACCATTGGCCAGCGGCGTATATTTCTTGCTACATTATATGACGCACACAATTTATCTGTAGTGTCTACCCCACCTTTGGTGCTGTTATAAAAGGTGATAATCGATAGCTTCTGCCGATCTCCAGTATCAGTATCTATAGATTTATCTTCATGCGAACTAGAGGCCAAGATCACACATTTTCCTTTTTTTGGAACATAAGACGCCAACATAAGGTTTTTTTGAAATGCAAAAAGAGAGCTGCCGACAGGTCTCCCAGCAGTTGTAGTAAATTCTAGAGGAATCTGCGGTTTATTTTTTTTATTGTTCCAACGTAGCTTAAATTTTTGCTTTTAGCTCTTCAACCAATTCAACACTAGTAAACCAGTTGTCTGCCGTTATGTTGCGCCCTGATTTATAATTGGGTTTAGAAAGTCTCAGCACAACATCCTTTGGTTTGTTACTGATACGATATATTCCCTCTGGCTGCAATCCAGCGTATATTTCTAAATTGTATAAGTAGAATACTTGAGAATCAACAAGGGCATATATCTTAATGCCATATTTATTCGGTTTGCTAGGTATGTATTACCTAAAGCTACATTTTCCTCGAAATCCTTGAAGTTTTTCATCAATTGTAACGTTCTCTCCCAACGAATAACACTTTTGACAATTTTCTATAAATTTTTCAAATATTTGACGAATAGCTGTAATCTTATCTGTTTGTCTCCTTTGCTCACGAGTGGTGCGATCATCAAATCGTAAACAGCGCATAATAAATTTAAAACGTTTTATATTCATTACCAAACGGAATTTTTCAATTCCATCTCCATCAGACCCCCAGAGATCTTCTAAACTTTGTCGGTTACTTCGATGAACCCCTGCTAAAATCAATAAACCTATGAAAGCCTTCAATTCAGTAATATCAATTGGCCTTGAATCCCTTTCTCGTTGATACTTTGTTTTGACGCTTTCAATATACTGATTTGTATATTGCACAATAATCTCTAAAATATCATTACTGAACAAGCAACTCCAGCAATCCAGAGGGGTTTTCGCCGTTTTCGCTCCACCTATAACACCAGGAAGCTTTCGGATTAAATTGTGAGCTCTTGAACGCATTCTTTGCGAAGGCGGATTCTTACTCCATTTTGTTACTTTGTCTTTACCAACAAAATAATCCTCATTTTCGTCAATATCTGTGTCCTCATCATTATCTTCTTCAGTGTCTGAATTTTCTTGACGTGTTTCAATGTTATCTTCGCCTTCTGTGTCAACTTCGTCTTGAAAATATTCTTGTAAACTTTCATCTTCGTCTTCAAACATTATTCTTTGAAGTTCCTCAATATCTTGAGGATTCAATAGATTATACTTTTTATTGCGAGCTTCCATGATTAGCTTACAACAAACCTGAAATATTAAAATCTTTAAACAATCCCTTATACAGACACACTGCCGAAGAAAAACAAACTTTGAATGAAATTTAATCATTGATAAATTTTATGTACACAACCATGTAAAATAAACTTGCCGGAACAGTTAATAAAAAAATACAACTTTTTATAAATGTAACTTGCACAGGCGCGGTGTATCAAATTGAACAAATTGTCAATATCTTTACCGTGGGACAACTATTAGAGCACTAAACACTATTCGAAGTTGCAACAAGAAAATACACGAAGGTATTGAGGAGTAGGGGTTGCTAACTTCATTTAGTAAGACATGCGCAAGAGAAATGGTCGACGTGTATCAATCTGAACAGCCGCGCCCGACGGAAGGTTAAGTTAAAACGCCGTGATAGAACGGTATTGTCTCGTACCAATATTTGTTTTTATTTAGTGTTTTGTGTAAAATGAGCCCGTACAAACATAAGTCTGGAAGTGCTAAACGCAAGCAAAAAGTTGAAGCAGATGAAAGAAAAAATAAGCTACAAAAAATTGATAAATTTTTTAATCAAAAAACTGATCAACTGATGAACCATCAACTTCGTACTGCTACTACTAGTTATAGTAGCGAAGTTGAACCGAGTAAACCCTCAACTTCTAGTTGTACCCCTGCAATGACCGAAATAATCAGTGAAACTGAAACCGCTGGTAAGTTTATTTATTTATTTTATTTAGCTATCTTATAAATATTATTCCCAAACTTCAAATTTGTCATTTGTCTTTACACTAATAAGTAAATAATAAAGTAATTCCTAATTTTCATGTTTGATTTTAATAATTTAGATTTGGAATTCCCGAATTCGTCAGCAACCGCTGAGCATGAATTAGAGACTTCATCAATTTCCAAAGAATGTAAGAACTTATATTATTTTTAATTATTGCTTAATGCATTAACTGTGTTAATTTCTAGTGAACATTGAAACTGTAACTGACCGTGGACATTTTCTTGGGGAATTAACAAATGACCAAAAACAATTTATTATTTCGAATGCCCTTGCAAACCTACTGGCCCTTTTCCCAAAGACCAAAATAACAAGTGTTTTTCTGATTTTTACTACAAAACAACTTCGAAAGTCGGCTTTACAACGGAACGAATGTAGTTGTGTTATTCTACAATTTTAAATAAATGTTATTGTCAACCCTGTTGGTTATTCTCGAAAAAGCAAACTTCTCTTAGTTTAGGTTTTGATGACTGGATACATTTAAATCGGGCTATAAACAGCCATGAAGTGACTAATGAGCACAATCAATGTTGTGCAATTTACGACAAATGGCGATTAAATAAAACTATTGATTTTGAAAACGAATCTATAATTCGGGAAGAAATTTCATTTTGGCGCAAAGTTTTAGAACGGATTATTGATGATTCACTCTTGCTAGCTTCTACAAATATGCCGCTCCGAGGGCACGATGAAACAATAAATTCAGAAAACCCTGGAATGTTTTTGGCTGTTATAAAGCTATTGTCCAAATATGACACTGTTTTGGAAAATTTACTTAAAAATAAAAAAAAAGGAACGATTACTTATCTTATCCCGAAAATTCAAAATGAGGTGTTAGATTTACTCGGAAATGCAATTAATTCACAAAATTAGTTCATGTCCGTTTTTTTCGATAATTATTGATACAACTCAAGACATTTCAAAAAAAGATCGGCTTAGTTTAGTTTTTCGATATGTAGAAATCGTACGCACCGAAGAAAACGTTGTGTCAGATGTCGTAATTAACGAATCATTTTTAGGATTTGTTTCCGTAACTGATCAAACTGCAACTACACTTAGCAATAAAATAATTGCCGAAATAAATAAATTAAACATTTATATAGATAAACTGCGTGGCCAAGGATATGATGGCGCAGCAAATATGAGTGGCGTTTATAATGGCGTTCAAGCCATAATTTCAAAAAAAGTTAAAAACGCTCCTTATGTTCACTGCGCTGCGCATAATCTAAACTTAATTTTAAATGGTTCCGTAAAAAATATTGAAACTGTAAGAAACTTTTTTGATTTTGTTGAAAGAATTTTTGGGTTTTTTGGTAATAGTATTGCAAGGTGGGGATTGCTATACCCAACTGACAAACACAACGATACAATAAAATTAAAGAGATTAGTGTCTACAAGATGGTCCTCTAGGCATGATACCTTACATGCACTACGATTTAATTTTTTAAACATATTGAGAACACTTTCAAACATTATTTTAACATCTAAAATAAAAAATGAAATTGTTGAAGCAAACTCACTTAAAAACTTTTTAGAAAAATTTGAAACTGTTTTTTTAGTGGTGTTTGAAACAAAGATTTTGCAATCCACGGATCTTCTGTCGAAACTACTTCAAAAAAAATCGCAAAGTATTAGTGAAGCTGCAAAATTATTCGAGAATGCTTTACGAAATATGAAGGAACTGCGGGAGCAGTTTCATTGCGTTAAAAGTGAAGCGGGGCAGTTGGAGATAAAATGGGGAATAAGTCCAGTGTTTCCAGAAAAACGGAGGTCTCGCCCAAAATTATTTGTCGGCGAAACCAAAAATCATTATTGCGTTGAAACTAATGAAGAAAATTTCTGAATAACTGTTTTTTTGAAAACACTGGATGTTTTAATTGTTCAATCAGAAAACCGATCTAAAGGTCTCTGTCACATAAATCAAACATTCAAAATATTAAATAAAGATAGGTATATTATTTAACAGTACAGACGATTATTTATTTGAAATGGCACAAAAATTACACACATTAAAGGATCTCTTAAAATTTATATTAATTGATAATTGTACATCAAGTAGTAGCTTTTCTGAAATTGTAACAGCCTGTACGATATTTCTTACCATTCCTGTAACGGTAGCAACAGCAGAGCGAACATTTTCAAAATTAAAATTAATAAAAAATTACTTACGAAATACAATGAGTCAAGACCGGCTATCTAATCTGGCAATCATTTTTATTGAAAAAGAGGTAGCAAAAAATTTGAATGTATCCAGTCTGATAACATCTTTTGCCACATCAAAAGCAAAAAAAAAATTATAATGTAAATACATTGATTTACTCTTTACTCTATTTTTTGTTTTTTTTTTTAATTTATTTTTGTATTAATGTTTGTTTTTCAGCTGTATAATCCCTCTATATTGTTTGTTTTTTGTTTTAAATGTTTTTTATGCATTCAATAATTATTAAAAAAAATTATGTAAGTATTTTTTTTTTATTTGTGGGGAACGGAGTAGGTTTAAATTATTATAGTGATGCGGTAACATATAATTGCAATACATTTACTTCAAGGTCTAGGGAAAAACACAGCAAAAAACCTATGCATACCAAAAGCTAAAATTAAAATTAAGATGTACCATTATGATTTTCTTTAATTATAAGATGCCAAAACCTATTTCAACGGAGATATTTTTTTTTGCTTATTGAAAGGATATTTATACGGGCTACTCCTTTTAAATGGTACCAACATTGTGATTTCTGAAACCGTAAGAGATTCGAGATAGGTTAAATGACGAAAAAGGTGCACGTGTTTCAAAACGTGCTTTAAATGTTTTTCAGTTTAAGAGTTATACGAGAAAAAAGTTCAATTTTGGATTTTTGCTAGCAATAAGTTTATTTTTGAAAATTTTAGTTGATTCAACATTATCTATCTCAAAAAGACGCTAGATTCTCTCTGCGACGTTTCTTGTCTTTGAGGATATCATCAACTTTTTTTTTAAATACGGACCTGTATTTTTTATTAACCTCTTTTGTACCAATGTATCAAATATGTTACAATCCTAAAATTAACCATATTTTAATATAAAATTAATAATTGAACCAATTTGGACCAGTGTATCTTATTTGTTACACACCATTTCATATTATTAAACGTGCCATGTGGAGACATCTATAACCAATAAATCAAAGTAGCTTAGTTTAGGTGCAGGTGTGTAAGTTTTCTGTTCTTATCACATCATTGAACTTTAGTGGCGAATTACATTGTATAAAAAACGGTAAGTCGTTGTTTTTTAAATTTAATCTTAATTCTATATACAATAAGCCACAATTGATGATAAGAAATCATGTGAACATTTGTCAGATTTTTGGATACGCCCTGATAAGTGTTTGTATCAAATTTGTTACTGTGGTACACAATGAATGATCGTAGTGTATCATATATAAGAAGACAACGGTACACATTGTATGTATGATAATACGTTGGTTTTATTTCCAGATGGACAATAAACGTGTTTGTGTACCACCTGTTGACAGCGATGACAATTGCCTTGATGACAGTGACGATGATCCTGATTTCGTTGAGGAATTGGAGAGTTTTTCTGCGGATTCAGGCACTGGATCTAATTATATAACAGATTCTGAGACAGAAAATATTTCCTCAAACAACCAGACTCAAAAAACGACAAAACTACAATGGACTCATGTGCTTCCTGAAAATAGTGCTAAAGTGAAGTCAATTTGGTTGAACAAGTTGGAATATGTTGGTGGAGTGGATAGTGCAATAACTTACTTTGAAATGTTTTTTGACGAAGAACTGATCAAATTATTAGTAGACCAGTCTAATCTATATTCCATTCAACAAAATTACAATAAACCGTTTTCATTTACAACTGCAGAAATGGAACGGTTTATAGGGATCTGCATGTACATGTCAATATACCATTTGCCAAGAACAAAAAGGTATTGGGCACAAAGTACAAGAATATCACAAATAGCTGACATAATGAGTCGTAATAGATTCGAACAAATAAAAAGTTCTTTGCATATGAATGACAACAATGAAATTGATGTCAACAATATATATATATATATATATATATATATATATATATATATATATATATATATATATATATATATCATATCTTTTTCAAGGTGAGGCCATTTATTGAGCACCTAAAACAAAAATTCAATAAAATACCAATGGAGCAACATTTATGTGTGGATGAACAAATAGTCCCGTTCAAAGGACGAAGTGGGCTTCGTCAGTATAATCCGAAGAAACCACATAAATGGGGCTATAAGATTTTTGCTCTATGTGACGTAAAAGGTTTTGTCTATAATTTTGATATCTACACAGGAAAAATAAACTCCAATCCAGACTTTCCGGATATTGGAGCGAGTTCCAATGTAGTTTTGAATTTATCAAGTATTGTACCAAGAAACGAGAATTTTCTGTTATTCTTTGATAATTGGTTTTCCTCACCTGATTTATTCCGTGTACTGAACAACGTAGGAATCTATTGTTATGAACTATACGCTTTCCACGATTTCAAGGATTAGGTACAACATTCTCATCCGACAAAGAAATGAAAAGAAAAGGACGGGGGAGTATGGAAGAGTGTGAAGCTGATGTTGGTGGGTGTAATCTTAGAGCAGTAAAGTGGTTTGACAATAAACCTGTTCTGCTTGCATCATCCTTTGCAGCTGCAGAGCCAACAACTGTAAAATGCTTTGATAAAAAAAAGAAACAATATGTTCAAGTACAATGTCCTGATATTGTAACTACTTACAATTCATTCATGGGAGGTGTAGACCTGTTAGACGGTCTAATTGCTTATTACCGAATACACATTAGATCAAAGAAATACTACCTCAAATTCTTTTTCCATTTGGTTGATGTGACTGTAGTAAACTCTTGGTTGTTATATGGCCGAGACTGCAATTTACATTATTTTAGTAATCGCAACATAGATGATTTGTTATCTTTCAAATCTCAAATCGCGGAAGTTTTGTGCAATAGAAATAGAAATGTACTAAAAAGAGGGAGGCCATCAACAGATCGAATTTCGAACGAATTTGAAAAAAAGACGAAAAGAGGCCCAACTAAACCAATTCCAGCAATGGAGATAAGAAGAGATGGAATTGGACATTTCACTATAGTGAAGGAAGACCGCCAAAGGTGTAAACTGCCAGGCTGCAAAGCACTTACATCATTTTATTGTCTCAAATGCAAGATACATTTATGCTTAACGAAGAAAAAGAATTGTTTTATGACAATGCATAGCTAAGAAAAATTGTTAGGCATGGATTATAATTACTCTTACTTGTTCTTTATAATATTATTGTATTATGTGTCTATTACATTAAATTTCATACCATTGCTATTTTTAGTGCAGAATGGCCAAAGTAACAAATATGATACATTCTGTTTTTCTGACGTAATCAATATGTCAGCAAAAAATAACGTTATTTTCCTTCCACAACCCTCTATAATCTATTTTCAAGAAAAACAATTTTTTTGATAAAAACTGATAATTTGGTACACAAGAGGTTAATTTGTTTTACAAAATTTGTAAAGCCTAATGCAACTATGTAGCACAATTTATCATGTTATGACGTTTTGTTTAACAAGTAACCATTATCAATAAAAGTGATGAAAAATGTTATTTTAAATTTGTAGAAACAACTGAATTATACACTAATATCAATTGACCTACATTGTTTTTAATGCACAGCTTACATCTACTTAAAGAAGATTTAAATTTATTTAATCCCACAAACTCTATCGAATTGTTCGCGTCCGATATTTTCTTAATTTCCCTATTCACTGCGACTGTTTGTAATATCTTATTTCTAACTTCTTTAAATTATACTATTTTCAAATTTATCATAATTGTTAAAATAACAACCTTGATTCTGCGTAAAATTCAATGTACTGTCTCTTTTTAACATAAAGGTGCATTTCTAGCGTGTTTTACTTTAGTAAAACCTGTACATCAACATATTAATTAAATGAATTGAACATGTTGCTATGAAATAAAAAAACATAGTGACCTATGCTATGACCGCTGTTTGATAGTATTTGACAGTTTTTTTTTTATTTTAGAATTATGTATTTTAAAAAACAGATATGTTGTTTTTATACGCAAAATGCAACATAAATCCTTTTGTTGCAAAAATAGTATGTTGAAATGTACTGTAGGTAGCAGACTGCGAAAATGTTATTATTGTAATAAACGTTTGTCAAATCGCCATTGTTACCGCGATAATTGGTGGATTTTTTATATCTTGATAATACGTCGTAATTTGCTAACGTTTTCAAAATATTTTATTTATATATTTTATGTAAGAAATGTGAGAATGTATGTAAATGATATTTGAAAAACACATGTTAGGGCCTGACTAGCAGATGTACGCTTAAAAGAATGCTTTACTAAAGGGGCGTAATGAATCATTGGAATTTCTTATGCACCGATCCTTAGTGTAAAAATATCACTAGCTGATTAAGTAATTGTGTCACTACTGACCGCGATCAAAAGATATCTTTGTTTGTTACTTGGAAACTCGAGAGAGAAATGTAGGGTTGTTACGGACGAATGCATATTTTTAAAATTAAGATCTCGTGCAATAATTAATATGAAACTGTTCCAATGCAAATTAATGTTTCTTGTATTTCTATTACTTTTGAAAAATGACGATTGATTGAGGGACTAAACATGGTTAGGTTTGAAATCGGGGGAGAGGTAGTTATAGTGTCAATCGAGCCAGATCGATTTTGGAGTTAATTAAATACCTTCATTGTAACAGTTTGTCTTTAAAATATTTCGTGCGTGTACATTTTCTTTCGAATTAGCCAACACCAAGTTGTCTTTTCTTTTGGGGTTAGTCGTAATGTATTTTTCAAATATTATTCAATAAATAACAGTCACCCTTTTGAAGTTAAAACGCGTATGTTAACGATTTGTTTCTGTGATCAATTAAGGGAATATATACGTAAGTGTAAGTAGACAGTTTTACATAAATTAAGGCTGGCTGCAATCGAGCATTGCCTTGCAAAGGTGCCTTATTCGCACGCGGCTCCTCAAGCTGAAAGCTGTGAAAATGAAAAATAGTACAGGGCTCCCATACTCTGGTATTGGAATGAATTAGGATTGTGTGTTGTTTATGTTTAAATTTGTGTAGAGGTGGGCTGATGAACGGTTACTAATTGTAAAGGAAATTACTAAGTGCACACACTCCCGAGATCAGATAACCATTAAACACCTTGAATTTTATTTTATTGTTTTTATTGTTGTATAGATGAATGTGTAACTTGAGAAAGGAGCACTGTGTTTTTCTAACGCCCTTAAATTTACATATCGGTCACGATGCGGTGATCTTTTTATAACTTACCCATGTAAGGTTAGGTAGAATTATTTGCTTGCGAGCTGATTTCTCTTTGTATGTGGTTTATTGTAATTTGACTTATGTATTTTGTGCTTTAGTGGTCAAAACAATTGGGTATGAGTAAATTCCTTGTCTGTTTTCGTTTGTCTTCTTTACTTTATTATCACCTGTGCAATTTTACTGTTGCTGTATTTTATATGTACCGTAATTCGCTTTATTGTTTTATGTGCTTATTTACTTAAAGACTGGCATGATTGGTTCTAAACGGTCACATGTTTGGTATTACGATTTTTATTATGATTTTTATTTGTATGATTTATGACGTGTGACTACATGTGTTTTTCTATTATTGTGTTTCTGTGTAACTAAACTGCTTTTTATTCATTTTCTCTTAATGTTATAATTTTATACGCACTTTAACCTGATTTAATGGTGTTTTGTTATATATTTAATTCTTTCATTGTTTTTTGTGTGTTATTTGATTTAATAGTGTAGTTGTGCAATTACTTATTTACGAATAAAGTGGGTTTTATTGGTGGTTCTTTCCCACAATAGTATATTAACGAGCTGAATCACCGTTGCGCCTAGCTCGTTGATTTTAATTTGAGTGGTTTTATTTTTTTACCTGCCCCTCATGATGCAACACGTACCTCATCGAGGCTATCTAATTCAGATAGCACAACGTACCTACCACCAGACGGCCACTTCGTTTGATCAGATTTGACGTTTGTGAGTAATTAAATATCAGACTTGTAAATAAATTCTAATGTTTGAATTATTGCCAGGAAAGTCAAAGTAAGGCAGGCAATCAATTTGAGTAACAGTAACGTTACTGTCAGTCAAGTCAAGATAAATCACTTAGCGATTGTTTGATTCTTGAATTTGCATTATTGTAAATAAGTTCAAATTACGCTTTTCAAGATAGGGTACCTGGGGGACGCTACAGTACCAAGGTCGAAGAATACCTATCATGATGTTATTTAAACAATTGGAAAGAAACTTACGAGAAAATGGAGCATTTTAAAAGAAAAATTATAGGATTTATTCATTATAAAAATAGGATAAATGGTGGATGTTCAATTCGGGAAGCTTCTAACGTATTTGGATTGAGTTTTGGTTCAGTAAGAAGAATTTTAAAAAGAAATATAATCCATACAAAGTAAGAAAAGTACACCATTTATACCCATGTGATTACCAAAGAAGAAAACGATTTTGTAGTTGGATTATAAGAAAAAAACGAGAAGTGGGAAATATCTTAATAAAAAAAAGTCTGATGAATCTAGGTTCACAAATAGTGGATGGTTCAATAGGAACATACACTACCAATGTTCAGATGTAAACAACCACCTCCTAGAGAAACAAACTTCCAAAAAAGATTTGGGATTAATGTGTGGATAGAAGTGTTAGATGAAAAAATTATTGGTCCTCATTTTTATGATTACACTCTAAATAGTCACACTACTTAAATTTTTTAGAGACATCATTTTAGGATTATTTAAATGAAATGCCTTTGAGTACTCGTATAAATAATAATGTATTATCAGCAAGATGAGGCTCCACCACATCACGCCGCTATTGTTAGAGATTATTTAAACAATATTTTCCCAAATAAGGGGATCGGAAAAAATGGGCCAATTTCCTAGCCAGCCCGTTCACCAGATCTAACAATTTTGGATTTTTATAGATGGGGGTTCATAAAAGACAAAGTCTTTTCAAGTTCTACGCGAGATTTCGACCACTTAAAAGAAAAAATTAAACAAGCGTGTGAAAGTATTTCTCAAAAAATGGTAATTGTTAAAAATCTTATTTAAGTGGCTGTAAGCTGACCATTAGAAGCAGTGGACGTCAATTTGAATATTTGATATAATTGTATAATTGTTGATGGATATTAGTGTATAATTCAGTTGTTTCCACAAATTTAAAATAACATTTTCTCATAACTTTTGTTGATGATGGTTATTTGTCATATTTTGAACAAAATCGTCGTAAAGTATGGTCAATTTGTGTTAGTTATGCTTAGTTAGATTGTATATACATTTTTTTTATTTGCTGTCAAAATTAAGTTTATAAGTAAATTTGTTTAAGTTAACCTTAGGATGGTAGGTGTATGGTGAGCTTAGTTTCTTTGTTTGTGAATTATATTTGAAATTTAATTTTTAAGATGGTATAAACAATTTTTAAATTTGACAAAATGTTTTCTAATCTTTACTTTTTAAAAACATTACTATGACGAAATAATTGTAAGTTTAGCTAAACGTTTAGATTGTAAATTTAGCACACATTAAATCAAAAAGATAAGTATTTTATTATGAGTGTTAATGGTGAAATTTACATTTTCATATTTAGTTTTTTGTTTGTGAATTTTATTGAAATTTAGGTTGTTTTTATTATTTCGTTTATCGAAGTTTGAGTAACGTTTATTTGATATAGTTGTATTAGAAATAACTTTTATTTCGTTTGATTTCTTAAAAATTAAGTAATTTAAATAAATATGGTTTTATGTATGATGTCAGTTGGCGACATAAAGACGCTTAAGTATATTGTTCGTGTAATATGAATATGTGGTTTTGAATCATAGAGATTGCATGTGGGCCTTATTGTTCGTACTTTAAGAAACATAGAGATATACACGTTACTTTTGGACGTTTAGATTTTGAAATTACGAGTCCTTACGAGAAACGAAATTTATGTATTGGGGCTAAATCTTCCCTTCGTTTTTTAATTGGTGGAATTAAAGTGATAAGATTTTTATGAGTAGATTTAAAAATTCAAAGATGGATTTTTGGTAATAATTTGTTGATTCTAAACTGATCGCGCTTCGTGTACTAGTACGGTGCCTTGTTACGCTTTCAAGGGTGGTTTAGAACGTTAATATTTTGGACCTTTGTGTTAACGAACGTACTTTTTGTAGTAAGGGTAGTTAAGCTACTTCGAAGAAGACCTGTAAAGGGATTTTATTAAAATTATTCATCACCAAAGTTTTTATGATTTATGACGTGTGACTACATGTGTTTTCTATTATTGTGTTTCTGTGTAACTAAACTGTTTTATTCATTTTCTCTTAATGTTATAATTTTATACGCACTTTAACCTGATTTAATGGTGTTTTGTTATATATTTAATTCTTTCATTGTTTTTTTTGTGTGTTATTTGATTTAATAGTGAGTTGTGCAATTACTTATTTACGAATAAAGTGGGTTTTATTGGTGGTTCTTTCCCACAATAGTATATTAACGAGCTGAATCACCGTTGCGCCTAGCTCGTTGATTTTAATTTGAGTGGTTTTATTTTTTACCTGCCCTCATGATGCAACACGTACCTCATCGAGGCTATCTAATTCAGATAGCACAACGTACCTACCACCAGACGGCCACTTCGTTTGATCAGATTTGACGTTTGGAGTAATTAAATATCAGACTTGTAAATAAATTCTAATGTTTGAATTATTGCCAGGAAAGTCAAAGTAAGGCAGGCAATCAATTTGAGTAACAGTAACGTTACTGTCAGTCAAGTCAAGATAAATAACTTAGCGATTGTTTGATTTGCATTATTGTAAATAAGTACAAATTACGCTTTTCAAGATAGGGTACCTGGGGGACGCTACAGTACCAAGGTCGAAGAATACCTATCATGATGTTATTTAAACAATTGGAAAGAAACTTACGAGAAAATGGAGCATTTTAAAGAAAATTATAGGATTTATTCATTATAAAAATAGGATAAATGGTGGATGTTCAATTCGGGAAGCTTCTAACGTATTTGGATTGAGTTTTGGTTCAGTAAGAAGAATTTTAAAAAGAAATAAATATAATCCATACAAAGTAAGAAAAGTACACCATTTATACCCATGTGATTACCAAAGAAGAAAACGATTTTGTAGTTGGATTATAAGAAAAAAACGAGAAGTGGGAAATATCTTTAAAAAAAAAAGTCTGATGAATCTAGGTTCACAAATAGTGGATGGTTCAATAGGAACATACACTACCAATGTTCAGATGTTAACAACCACCTCCTAGAAAAACAAACTTCCAAGAAAGATTTGGGATTAATGTGTGGATAGAAGTGTTAGATGAAAAAATTATTGGTCCTCATTTTTATGATTACACTCTAAATAGTCACACTACTTAAATTTTTTAGAGACATCATTTTAGGATTATTTAAATGAAATGCCATTGAGTACTCGTATAAATAATGATGTATTATCAGCAAGATGGGGCTCCACCACATCACGCCGCTATTGTTAGAGATTATTTAAACAATCTTTCCCAAATAAGGATCGGAAATAATGGGCCAATTTCCTAGCCAGCCCGTTCACCAGATCTAACAATTTTGGATTTTTATAGATGGGGGTTCATAAAAGACAAAGTCTTTTCAAGTTCTACGCGAAATTTCGACCACTTAAAAGAAAAAATTAAACAAGCGTGTGAAAGTATTTCTCAAAAAATAGTAATTGTTATAAATCTTATTTAAGTGGCTGTAAACTGACCATTAGAAGCAGTGGACGTCAATTTGAATATTTGATATAATTGTATAATTGTTGATGGATATTAGTGTATAATTCAGTTGTTTCCACAAATTTAAAATAACATTTTCTCATAACTTTTGTTGATGATGGTTATTTGTTAAACAAAACGTCGTAAAATGGTCAATTGTGCTAGGTAGCTGTATTAGGCTTTACTAATTTTGTAAAAATAGTTAATAAAAAATACAAGTCCGTATTTGAAAAAAAGGGTTGATATCCTCAAAGACATAAAACGTCACAGAGAGAAACTAGCTTCTTCTTGAAATAGCTAATGTTGAATCAGCTAAAATTTTTCTGTATCATTTTTTGATATTTTCAAAAATAAACTTATTACTGGCAAAAATCGAAAATTGAACTTTTTCTATAACATTTGAACTGAAAAACATTTAAAGCATGTTTTGATACAAGTGGATTGGCACTCTTTAAAAGGATCAACCTATATATCTCAATAGCTTAGATTGAAAACAAGCATAATAATGAGTTTATATTGACAATGACTCCATATTATCAAATTGAATGTCACGATTTAAATTATTTAAAGCATATTCAGCTACCGCAGATAGCCATCAGTAAAAACTTTGGTACATCTTCATTACCCCATGATATCCTTTGACGGACTGATTCTGTAGACCAAGCCAATCTTTTTGTGGATTTATTTGCATTAAAAATGTGCATACGCTATGAAACCAATTCATTTTCGGTATAAGCTCCTAGAATCACTGGGTTTCATCTCAAAAAGGCGACTGGTCCAAAGGTATCCCAGCTAGAGTGTTTAAGAAATGTTCCCCCGAAATAGTACCAGTCCTATCTAAACTTTATTCGATCTTTGTCTTCTACGGCATTTCCTTCATCATGGAATTTGCAAATATTCAACGAACCCCTTCCCAAAAAGGGCGATCAGATCGATCCCTCCAGCTACCGTCCAATTGTCTTCACTCTCATTTTATCTAAAATTATAGAAAAAGTAATCAATCAGAAATTGTTATCTTTTCTATAAAACTCAACAAATTCCTTAGTGGCCATCAACATAGTGTTAGGCTGATCGTTCAAAAGGCGATCTTCCTTCATACGTGGCTCAAGTTTGGAACAATACTAGAACGATCCAGCGTTTTTCCAAGTTTTGCATAAGTGTTTACTTGCCAAACTTCGTTTGGGTTAAACTATGCGATCATCACCTGGGTTTCTAGTTTGCTTGATAAAAGACGAATACGCGTCATTTTTTCAAAAGAAGTTGGAATTAACGCGAACGTGTTACAGAGATCAGTTGTAGCACCTACACTTTGTCTGTTATACATAAATGATCTTATTTCTTCAACGATTAACCTAGTCCGTTGCTTTACTAACGACAGCATACTTCATTGTAGTTCATCTCAGTCTACTCATAATGACAATCCACTTATCCCAAATAAAGACCTTAAAGCTGAAATGGCAATTCAATCAACAAAGGCATTCAGCTTATCCTGAAATGGAGAAGTAATAATCTATACTCCGTTTAACGAACAGATTCAGTAAATGCACCTCCTACAATTCTGTAGGTGCGTGCTACTAACTGCGCATAGACCTTGTTTACAACCATAAAAAATTAATACAGTGGTTGAATTACATTCAACGGTTCTTTAATGTATGCATATGAATTATTGTAGTCCCTGAAATGTATAATTATGTAGTTTTAACAGTAATCAAATAATAAACATATTTAGAAATATACATATTTTAAAACCACACATTTTTACGAATCAAAATTCTCCTGTCACCAATGAATCGGTTTGAAAACAAACATCTTTAGTCTATGGGAATGTTGACATGCTGTACATAACTCGTTAATGTTTACGAATCTGTCAAATCTCATATGAAGTCAAGTCAAATTGTCAGGGCACGTGCTTTGGAAATCGAAAATGGCATTAATTTATTTGCTTGTAGAAGGCCATAAGTTGGGCAGGTAAATAGTAAATGAATAGAAGTTTAAGCTTACATTTTATTTTTATAGGAATTTACAAGTCAACTCCTTGTTGATGTTACAAGTGTTCGTTTATCTAAACAATCTGCCTTCTTTAATAATGCCACAAAAATCATAAGTAGTGCCTCAATTCACAATTCTGCCTGTAGCTGCTTGTATCTTTTACTAAGTCTGTAAATAAAGCACAACAGGTCAGTCTTGTTCGGAGTCTGACGAAGAAGAGTCATCGCATAACTGGATGATCAACGGCTCCACTTGAACTTCTTTAGTGATATCCCGTTGCCACATATTTCCTTTCACACCTTGCACGTGTAACAACTCTTTTTTGTGTTGTATAAAATATACCTCAATTTAGGACCTTTCCTTCATTTAGTTCTAAATACAAGAAAATTTTAATTATTGAAATTTTGGTATGAGGTAGGCAACTTAATTTGCATATCTATATAGTGCATATTTTCGTAAAGATTTATATTCCCATAAACTGTTTTCTAGTAATTTTGAGTTGCGCAACGCATCGTGACTTAATTCTATACGCAACGCGTCTGCGTTAAGTTATTCTGCTGATATCTTGTGCGCAGAACCGCTTCATATACTTCGAAAGCCTCCATTTTCACTTCCTGTTTAATGTCGAAGCAAGAAGCTGCTTCTTTTTGATTTTATCTAAATTTATGTGAAAGCGCCATCAATTTGGTGGTAAGATATATTTTTAATACATTTACATAAAATTAAAGCATTTGTTCTTTTTAGGCGTTTTCTTTACGTATTTTTTATACCATTTTCACTTTAAGTACACGTTTATCATTATTTCAATTTACAACGTAATTACCTCTCAAGTACGCATTTGATTTCATTGTTGCGTACATTTTTCGTTTTATGATTGCAATTTTTTGAATGGAAAACTTCCAAATAATGCAATAAGAAGTGGATTAAAAAGTTTTAAGAAGAAATTTATACGGATTTTAGAATGATAATTTCAGTTTGGGGTGCGGTCGATAACATTACGTGAAGATTGCACAATGATGACGTAAGAATGACTTCATCTTGTTAACCTCTCCGTAATCTTATTTAGATACCAGAGGTTGTTAAAAGAAAACAGAAAGAAAAGTTTGTGTATAAAAATTTCTAAGGTATTTATGTAGCAATTATTTAGTACTTTAAGCATAATTTTAAGACCGTCATTATTTCATCATTACATTTGGTATTCAATAAACATAGTCTGTATATTGTTATTTTTACATTTCGTAAAGTCGGTTTAATTGTTCCGATATTTAAAAAAAACAATTTGGCGTCGGAGATAACTTCATTAATTTTTTTACATTCTTTATTATTGATGGTAAGTGGTAATTAAGCAAATCATTTTATTGAACCCACCCTATTAATCAACCGACTGGGTCTAAGGCACAACTATAAGTGGTGTAAGGTTTGTATTTTTGGAGAACTTATTATTTCATAAACTTATAATTACTTTTTATTATTTAAAATTTCACAAACGTTACACACGCGGGTTTTATTACAACGTTTGCAACAGCGGTGCAAAATAATTGATGCACATCTGCGATTTTAAATGTTTTACTGTTCCTCGCAACTTCACCCTTAATTTGTGCCCATATCAGTTCGATTGGGTTTAATTCGCAATGGTATGGAGGTAAACGCAATACAGTACGATTCTGTGTTTTTGCTATCTCATCGACAACTAATTTAGGAGCAACAGAAGCTTTTCTGACAAGATCGTGAAGTTCGTCTTTAATCATATCTGGTTCGTAATCAATGGATTTGCTAGTTAGCCATGCCTGAATGTCAGGTTTTTTTGATCCTGAATTTGGATTTTTGTCGATCCTTCTGCTATGATAGGAAGCGTTATCTAACACTATAACAGCGTTTTTGTCTAAACGTCCAAGAACGTTGCGAAATAATTCTTCAAAAACAGCAGCTGTTATTTCTTCATGATAATCGCCAGATTTTTTGGACTCGAACAACAGTAATCCATCATCAACAAAACTGTCCTCGGAACCAATGTGGAGAACGATAAGGCGGTTTCCTTTTCCCAATGGATCCCGTAACACCGTTGTTAATCCATTATCAAACGCTTGCCTCGGAGTCAAGATGGTTGTATTTGTCCATACTTTGCTTACTGTATGGCCAGCATTAACTCAAGCCTCGTCTAAGAGGTATACCTTTTTTCCTTCTCTGTATTTTTTAATTTGTCGTGGATAACGTCGCCTCCCCGCAACTATCTCGGATTTTTTAAGGAAACTATTTCTTGACCTCTTGGAATACCTATATTTCAAAATAAAGTATAATTTAATTAAAAATTATTATTAATTTTGTTAAATACATAAATAAAAAGTTTACCTCGAGTAGGATTTGAACCTACGACCTGTACTTTGGTAGAGTACCGCGCTAACTAACTGTGCCATCAACGTTCAAGCCCCAATCGATGTAAATTTTCTCTTTATGTATGTAGAACTGATGTAAATTCTAATTTATGTTAGAGATAATTTATTCCTTTACTCACTTAAAGCCAATTTCATCCAACAAGGTTCTTAATGTACTCCTTTTTAATTGAGGCATCTCATCGTGCTCACCAATAGCGGCCACAATTTTATTTACAGTAGGTGTATCGTTTTGTTCAAAGAAGGAATGTACTGCACGCCTAAGATTACTCTTAGTTTCTTCGTCAATGTTGTCGAAAATTGCTCGTTGTCGGTGGTACACAGTCGGCGGATGTAATACATGTGTTTGCTTGTACTCACGTAGAATGTTGTACTCACTTTTATCAGTAATACCTAAAATGATAGAGTAATGAATAAAATATGTTTTTATAAAGTTATTGTGCTACCTCTTGCTTTTTCTGTAAATGCAAAATTTTCAGTCTCGTTGTTTTTCGGGTTTTTTCCAACACAAACTTTAAAAATGTTTAAGATTCGTTCCTTTTCGTCAACGGAAAAATGCGTGGCCGGGCGTTTTTTCGGGGGCAAAAGATTTCGTTGATCCATAATAAATGTAATTATTTGTGAATAGGCTACAAAATGGTAGCTTGTATTGAAAAATACTGTTTTTGAAAATGAAAAGTACTAGAGCAAAGGCTTTAACCAAAATAAAGAATGAAAACACAAATTACTTTGACATTTATAGGTTAATATAATACAAAATTTTTCGTGGTTGTGTGAACTGGCTAACCAATAGCAATGTGCCATTTAAATCTGGCGCAAACTCGTGGGAGGAGCACTTACTGAATCTGTTCTGTCAGCTACCAAAGCAGTTGCTTGTAAAACAGGTTTTTGAACAGATCTAAGCAGTACTTTACGTCTCGACAACTCTTTCTCCTGTACAAGGCCTAAATTCGACCTCATATATAATATAATTCTCACCTCTGGGTTGGAACACCCCAATATGCTCTCTGTATAATTGATCGTATTAAAAAAAATGACCCGTCTTAATTTCTGACATACAATCTCTTGAGCATACAAGAATCGTTTCAGTTCATTTTTGTATTATCGGTATTACAATGGCTATTGCGCTGCTGAATAAATTTTTGATACCATTTCGGGCTACTTTGCCAGGATCACTAGGTTCACTCATCCACGTCATCAATATGCAGTACAAATCTCTACTTGTATTATACGTGGTTTCTAAACTCTGGGATGATCTCCTTAGTTCCTGTTTTCCTCTTACTGAAAAAAATTACGGTAGGCGTTCATACGCAACCGTTGGAAATGCAATATCCTTCTTATCATCCACCTAAGTGTTCCTGTGTGACTTAGTATGGCAGGATAAATGTATTCTGTTTAGGACAAGTATTAAAAAATATATCGATAATCGTAGTTAATATGAAAGAAAGTAAAAAAAATTAAAACCAAAATAAACAATTAAAATTCAAAACTCCTAAATAAATCGATATTTGCACAAAAGCCTGAAGTATGGTAATTACAGCTTAAGTTTAGATCATGTCACTAACTTTACAAATATGCACAATAGAAAGTGGTGCTTTCCCGCACGCGACTGCCGTTGCCCGAACGACGCGAAGCGGAGTTCGGGCAAGCATTCAAGTGCGGGAAGACACTTTTTGCACGTGTTAGGAACATGGTTTTTTCTACGACCGTATATGCAACTAAAAAAAAAATTGTATAGATAACAGAGATTTAATTTTAACAATATGCAATATATAAACAAACAGGATATCAAGTTTTATTACTTATTATTAATATTAATGGCGAAGATGAAATTTGTAGCATTTGTTAAATTAATGGCCGATGCTATTGTTTTAATATGCAAGAACTAGCCGTGTTAGTTTTTTGTTATTTTGTTCTTTTTGATGTAAAGTTGTTACAGTACCAATTGTTAGAATTGTATTGCACATATCTGTTTTTTGTCTTTCGGATTCCTCGAGGCAACCTTCGGCGACGGAGGTCGATTTCCATCCTCCTAACCGCTTTATGTTAGTAATTCCTTCGCCGGAATCTGCAAGAAATGTTGCAGAGGATCGCCGAAAGCTGTGTCCTGTGTACAGTTTTGGGTTTGGTAATTGCAAAAGGGCTGAGATTTCAGATGGTATTTTTCCAAATTTGTTAATTCCCACGAATTGTGTTGAACACTTTCCGTTTTGGTATTTTATGAATAGTCGCCCATGTGGGGTATTGACGGGACGCAAATTTCTATATTTTTTATAGTTTTAAATAATTTCCGCTGTTTATTTCTCCGGAAATAATAAATGATCTCGAAGAGTAATTTTTGGAATCGTTAATTTTGATAATGATTAGGTTTCCCTTATCTTCAATGTCATCAAGAGTAATGTTCGTAAGTTCTGCTCTGCGACAAGCTCCAGTCAAACCAAAGATGGTAGCCACTTTTATCATAAGATATACCTCGTCTGGTGCTACCATAAATTTGGCAATATCTTCTTTAGTGAATATTTTTGCTTTGTTTGCTCGAAAACTAATGTTTTGTTTTTTTAAGTACGTTGTTAACTTATAAAACTTGCTTATATCAATTTTGTTTTATTTTTTACTAAACTCTTGATCATTGAATAACGCGACCAAAGTGTGTTTGGCTTCAGTACTTTTCTCAGATTATAAAAGTACGCTAGAAACACTTCTTCTTTAAAGCTGTTAACTCCCTTGTCCTCGCATCAGTTTTTTAAAAAATGTTCGTATTGTTTTTCATACCGATCTTTGGATTTTGTAGGTAACAAGTCTAAATTTACTAGAGCGGCAGATTCTAAAATAGGTTCTGGCAATTCTTACTCTGATGAGTCCATTGCAAATAATGGCTTTTATTAACTTTCCCACACAAAAACTTATAGGTATTTCAGCAAATTCAGATTTGACTGACACAATAATAATTACTGTATTGCGATGGTGATACATTTTATCGGAAGTGACCAGATGACACTTGATTTGATGTATTAAATCTTGGACGTCATGGGTACTGTTCAATGAGATTTAACCACATTAGTAATAAAACATCATATAAACTAGTAATTTTTGCACATAATTTAGTTAAACACACGTGAATTGAATAAATGCAAAGTAATTAAAGACAGATATAACTATAATCCAGATGATTTTATTATTATATATAAAATAATGTGATGAACAAAACAAGATTTAAAACTATTAATTATGCACATAATTTAGTCGAATGCACGTAAATTTTAATAGTTGCAAAGTAATTAAACACAGATATTGTAACTGTAACTCAGTTGATTTATTCTTGTATTTAAAATAATGTGAGGAACAAAACAAGATATATTAGGGAGTGTGGGAAAGTAAGTTTCCCGCACTAGTGCGTGAAAGTGATACTTTCGGAAATAAAATGCGTGCGGGAAAGTGGTCGTAGAAAAAAAAGATTTTCCTTTGACGAAACGCATTGTTAGTAAAGATATGTAAATTAAAATGTAAATAAGTGTTAGTGAAGTGAGAGTTAAAACATACAAGAATAACAAATCACGTATAATTAGCATTTATCGATATTTATTTAACCAAACCAGTTTTGGACTACTATTTAAGAATTTGCATGATTTCATTGTAGTCAGTCAAACTTAAATTACAACTATTCATTTGGTTTTAATTTCTGCTGTAGTGCTGGAAAAGTGTTCTTCACTAAAGGTATGTTGTTTGATTCGTATTATTTTAATTAAAATTATACTGATTGATTAAAATGCTTAGTATACAAACATAGACAAAAATGAAAATTTTTGAATAAAATGGTGAAAGATGATACTCTGAATCAAGGCAATGTTTAGAATTCTCATCATGGCATTGAAATAATCTTTTGTTCTTGTTTATTTTGTTAAGAGTGGTAGATTATTTAATATTTAAAGGTAATTACGAATACATTACCATATTAATAACAAATATTATAGTTAAACATTAAAAACAAGGACAGAACCGTAGAATTTTCTTTGATTAGCACAAATCAGTAAATATTTATTTCTAAAGTAATTAAAAACATACAATGTAGAAGACATTTGTCGTTAGGAATTGTAGAAATAACTGTTAAGTGTAATTACGTTTACAATGTTTATGACAGGTATTACTGTTTCATTGTAACACTATAGCTTCTGGCTGACAACTAATTTAAATCAAGGCTTATTAACCCGTACTTTTGTAGTATAAAGCAAATAAGTCAGCACTGAAAATATAAATGTGATATCACTATGACATAATACATTTAGAACGCAGATTCTAATTGAATGAAGTTATCAGTGTTATTAATTTTGTAACAAAATTTCTCAAGTTTTCAATGATTTGTTTGATTTGAATTAAATATTACATTTTTAACCTTAATGTTATACAACTTAATATACACTCTAGTACTTTACGTTGCCTATACTCTTTTACATACTAAATTCTAACTTTACAAAGGTATTGTTAAAATTTCTAATATCTTGCTTTTGTTTAACACATATTTGGGTAGTTGATCGATAACACTCTCTTTTTTCATAAAAGTTTTGCATTTGTTAACACTAGATGCTTGGTTGCAGAAGCAAGAAGGATTTAAAAAGCAATTGCTTAATAAAGAAGATATGTTTCTGCTCGAGTTTGCTGAGTACACATTGTTTTCTTCGCCTAGTGCGGTTTTAAGGTTCACCATGTATATAATTATCACGAAAAGCTCGCCTTCCATCTTTCGATCTTGTCGTGGTTGTTTTCGTGGGTGTTGTAATCGTTTTATATTTTACAGCTAAACGACGTTTAAGATTAGACCATCTGTAGCTGTGTATGTGTAAATTACCTAGAAATTCCATCTTTATACACCTTTGGTTCACTTCGTAAGAATAACTTAGGTAGAACATCAACCATCAACTTATAAATCGGCAAAGAGACGATTTTAACCATATTCTTCACCCCCATATTTTATATACGGTTAGCCCCAGAAGTTATATTTAAATTCATTTGGAGAAACTCTCGGACACATCGATTTTTATTTTTTACTTGCGGTAGTTTTAGTGGTAAAATTTTGTATATAACTTGATTCTGTCAAATGAATACTGCTGTTTTTTATTTCATTTTCTGAATCTGCTTTGAATTCTGAGTAAATCTCATATACCATGTCCTATACCTAAAGTAAACAGACCTCGAGGAATTTACAATTGAACGTATCAACGACTAAGACGGTAATTATTAACAATCAAGACTTAATTTTTTAGGTGTAACCAGATTACACATTTTACATACGAGTACCACACACCGTGATACTCCCCCCACTAAATATTTTATTGTACTCCCTCCCAATAGATATTTTCCTTGAAAATCTAAATCAACCAAATTAAAATTAACCTAAAAGAAAAACTAATTTAGGCTAATGAAAACTAAATCTAACCTAAAATAACCGGTCTAACACTACAGAAAACAAACTTGTAGGTATTGACAGAATCCACACCTTGCCAGTTTGAGTTATAAGGCTACAAAACCTAAACCAAGGTCATACCAAATGACTGAAGTTAATATAAACGAAAGTACTACCCCATGTCTCATATGAACGGACAGCCGGTGAAGATACAAGATCAAAAACAGACAAACTGACAAACAGAACACTATACAAACTTTATATAACAATAGTAGTAACTCCGCAACGAGAGTAGTACTCCTCCACTACTCTACTCTACTCCACAACTCTACTTCTATAACGCGGAACATTCAAACCGACAAGTGGTCGGCCTCAATTCCCTCCCATCAATTCGATGCCTGTCACTTTGGTCGCTCAAGGCACCACTACTTATATCGCGACCCAGTCCGCTAATAAATAAACAATACAAAATTAGGGTCGTGATACCTAACAAGACCATCCTGCGCAGTACACAACAAAAAACAAAAAAGACTAATGTAAGGCTCAAAAGAATATATAGAAAAGCACAAGGTAAATGTCAAACAAAAATTAAAACGGTACGGCTCTTAAACCCTTAACTCTATCTATAACTCAAACGTCATTAAGCATCATGTCAAAATAACCAAAATAACTCGCTAAACTAACTTGTCCATATGGTAAACAGATCCCATATCAATAGATAGTAAGATCAAGAATAATGGTAAACCATTATAAACATAACACATTTTTCAAAGTAAGAGCTTAAACTTTGACATAAAAAATCTTAAAATTCGAAAATCTAAAGTCGCGATAACTAAAATTAGCCCCACAATCAGATACGCAAACGAAAAAACAAAATCACCCTACGTTTGGGTTGTAGTAAGTTAGCTTTTGTTTAATTAGTTTTGGTTAGTTTCTTTTCTCGTTAGGACAGGTTAATTTTTTGATGTAGATACGTTTCGAGAAAAAATATCTAGTTGAGGGAGTGTCAGGTGTGCGTAATACACTCATGGAAAATAACAATATAGTTATAACTACGACATTAAAGTTTCGGCGGCCATTTTGTGGCGTGGCTTTTCGACAATATTTTCGGCCCTTTTGTCAGCCATTTTGTTTTTTCGGCTATTTTGATTTGGCGTCCATTTTGTAGGCCTTTTGTCGGTCATTTTTGTCATCGGCGGGAAATTTGAAATAGCATTTTCATATGCTATCTCATAAGACAGGTATATGAGTGCGGAACTTGTTGTCTGGCCTTTAAAATAGTATTTTCGCCGCGCGTTCTAATTGGACGGCCTATGGTTAGCCTACACCCCCTGGTTTTGATTGGTCCATAGACTCCGCCTCAGATCAATCAAATTAATTAATCGAACCAACTATCACTCAATCAGTCAAACCCACCTCAATCAAATCAAATCAATCAACCTCGATCAAATCAAACAAATCAGATCAATCTCAATCAAATCAATCTCAGGCAGATCAATCAAATCAAACAATCTCAATCAAATCAATCAAAAAGCTGAGCTAACAATTCTTCATAACCTTCAGGTAAAGATTCCCCCACTGTATATACTCAACTCCCATGAGCCACCGCTTACTTTGTAGATAAGACAAACCGACACTTAGAGTTTATACTCTCTGTAAACGTGAGGCCACTGGCGACGGAAAATGGTCGATCATCCGCAAATAAATCTCAATCAAATCATAACTTACAGCTTGCAAAGACCATCTTACAATTCAAAAAAACTGCTTTGGTTTAACTTGGTTTACAAAAATCAACTAGATGAATGCTAGTGCGTTACAAGAAAAATATATGGAGTATTTTTATATCTTTGAAATATTTAGCTGTTTTAGAAATATTTAATAAAAACCAAAAATTGACCCTAATAAACCCTCCTTTTCAAAACATCCAGACATCATGGCCAACCTTGACGAAACTTTGCCAAAAGATGTAAAATGAGCTAATAAGTCGATTTAGCGATAGTGAAAGAAAAGTCGATTGCATAACTTTCTCTAGCTGCATATGCATATATAGGTTGAAAGTTAAAAATAGATATCTCGCTTATCTTTTAAGATAACTATGGACTATTTCATATAATTTTAAAGCAAATTTCGCTCCCTTTCAAATAAAGTAAGAAATTGCAAAAAATTACATTTCATGCGAGTTATTGATGACCTGAATTTCAATCTTTTATGTTAAAATTTGAAAATTAGCTCCCAAAGTAAGCTTCTTTGGTCGACATAATTGTCTCGTAGGCATTCATTTCAAATTTGATCAAAATCGTATGTATCGTTTCGGCTGGCGAGTGGCCACAGACGCACACAGACTCTAAAATTTTTTTTTTCGGATTCAGGGAGCCGTAAAATATTAAAATAATGTAACTAATTTTTTCGATTTTTTGTCGACCGCAATATATTCTTGTTTAGCAAGAAAGTAGAAATATTGGTTTGGTTTAACTTACAGATTACAAACACCAACTTTAGATTCTAAAGTACTGGTTTGATTTAACTTACAGCTTGAAAAAAGCAACCCTCAATTCGAAATTACCAAGTAGACTTAACTTACAGTTTGCAAAACCGATTTCAATTCGAAAATGCCTGTTTGGTTTAACTTACAGCTTGCAAAACCCAACTTTCAATTCAAAAATAGCGGTTCGATCTAATTTACAGCTTGTGAAAACCAGATTTCAAGTCTAAAACACCAAATTGGTTTAACTTACAGATTACAAAAACCAATTTTCAATTCTAAAACAGCGTGTGATTTAAGTTACAGTTTGTAAAAACCAGCTTACAAATCAAAAATGCTGGTTCGGTTTAACTTACAGATTAGAAAAAAAAAACCAACCCGCAATTCAAAAATACCAAATTGATTTAACTTACAGTTTGCAAAACCAACTCTCAATTGAAAAATACCCGTTTGATTTAACTTACAGCTTGCAAAAACCATGCTTCAAAAAATACAAACACAAAAACACGTGCAAGCGGAAACGCATTTGCAAACACACACACACGCGCGCGCACACACGCATTTGCAAGCTGTAAGTTAAATCGATTTGGTATAAAGTGTATTATCAAAATTGTAAATAAAAGTAGACTTGTCTGCCTGTCTTCAGAGTCTGTTTGCCTTTCACGTAATTAGGTAATTAGCGTGTTTTTTCGAAAATCCCCTAAAGGTGTTAGAGTAGCGAAAGGTTGTTATTGTGGTTACAACACTGGGAAATCCATAAAATAATTACTTTATATTATTGATTGCTGCAAACCGTTAAGTACTTTATATTGTTCATTTATAAATGAAACGCAAACAGCGAATGTGCCGTGATTGTAAGCAACAAAACCTGCTGTGTCCCTGTCTAAGGGTTCTTTTAATACGACTAACAACTACACTGGTAAGTGATTGTTTTTGATTTTAACCCTTACCCCTTATTTTATTTACTTCATTTAATTACTTGTACAAATTTTTAATGCTATGATTCAACGTCGCCATCATCTCATCTCGGTCTAAACCTGTTGTAAACATTCACGCGATCAACACATACTTGTTAAACCGTAGATCTACAGTGTTATGTAATTATTATTATGGTTGTGTAATGATGATGGTGATGAATAGTTGGTAAAATAAAGCACAGCGTCCTACAGTTGCCTCACCAGATGGAATCGATGTTAGTTTCAAATCACAGGTGTATTATTAAAATTGGAAATGAAAGTCAGTTTGTTTGTTTGTCCCCAGGTTTTTGTACATTTTCAATAATGACTTAGTGCGTTCAAACTTCTTTATAAATCCCAGACCCTTTTAACATAGGAAATTCCGATAAGACAGTCCTTGTATGTAAAATCGTGTAGAAGCCTAATTTTAAGCTTGGTTATAGATATACAGTGTTTCAAAAATGTCTACCAAAATTTCTAGGGCGTAGTTAAACCAAATCGGCATTTTTAAGTTGACCTATTTTGTATTTTAGAATTGAAAGTTGCTTTTTGAAAATTGTAAATTAAGTCAAACTAGTATTTTTGAAATAACGGTTAAATCAATTTCATATTTTAGAGTTGGATTTTGCAAGCTGTAAGTGAAGCATTGACCTAACCTAATATGCGTTTATTAATCTAACTTAATATAGTACGTGTATTGACCTAACCTAAAATTTTGCGTGTATTAATCTAACATAATATTGTACATATATTGACCTAACCAAAGTTGTTCGTATATTGGCAGCAATGCCGTAGGCTAACTCATGAGGCAGTTATAGGCGTGTGCGTGTGTGCGTACGTGAGTGTGTGTGTGTGTGTGTGTGTATGTGAGTGAATGTGAGTGTGTGTGTATACTGTGTGTGTGAGTTCGTGAGTGTGTGTGTGTGTGCGTGCGTGCGTCCCTGGGTGTGTGGGTTTGCGGGCGTGGATGAATGGGTGTATAAGTTCGTATTTGTGCTTGCGTGTTTTGACAGTTGGTTTTTGCGAGCTTTAAGCTAAATCAAACAGGTATTTTTGAACTTAGAGTTGGTTTTGCAAACTGTAAGCTAAATCAACTTGGTATTTTTGAATTGCAAGCAAACACAATCAAACACACATACGCTTACGAACACGCACACCCACACGCACACGCTCACGCACACGCACACGCACAAGCAGTCGCACACGCACACACGGACACGGACACGCACATGCACACGCATTAACACTCACACTCAAACTCACACTCCCACAGACGCACAGGCACACAGACACACAGACACACAGGCACACAGACACACAGACACACAGACACACAGACACACAGACACACAGACACACAGACACACAGACACACAGACACACAGACACACAGACACACAGACACACAGACACACAGACACACAGACACACAGACACACAGACACACAGACACACAGACACACAGACACACAGACACACAGACACAGACACACAAACACACAGACACAGACACACAGACACAGACACACAGACACACAGACACACAGACACACAGACACACAGACACACAGACACACAGACACACAGACACACAGACACACAGACACACAGACACACAGACACACAGACACACAGACACACAGACACACAGACACACAGACACACAGACACACAGACACACAGACACACAGACACACAGACACACAGACACACAGACACACAGACACACAGACACACAGACACAAGAGACACACAGACACACAGACACACAGACACACAGACACACAGACACACAGACACACAGACACACAGACACACAGACACACAGACACACAGACTCACAGACGCACAGACACACAGACACACAGACAGACAGACACACAGACACACAGACACACAGACACACAGACACAGACGCACAGACGCACAGACACACAGACACACAGACACACAGACACACAGACACACAGACACACAGACACACAGACACACAGACACACAGACACACAGACACACAGACACACAGACACACAGACACACAGACTCACAGACGCACAGACACACAGACACACAGACAACAGAACACACAGACACAGACACGACAAGACACAGACACACAGCACACACACGACACACAACACACAGACACAGACACACAGACACACAGACACACAGACACACAGACACACAGACACACAGACACACAGACACACAGACACAGACACACAGACACACAGACACACAGAACACAGACACACAGACACACAGACACACAGACACACAGACACACAGACACACAGACACACAGACACACAGACACACAGACACACAGACACACAGACACACAGACACACAGACACACAGACAGCACAGACACACAGACACACAGACACAGACACACAGACACACAGACACACAGACACACAGACACACAGACACACAGACACACAGACACACAGACACACAGACACACAGACACACAGACACACAGACACACAGACACACAGACACACAGACACACAGAACACAGACACACAGACAACAGACACACAGACACACAGACAAACGACACACAGACACACAGACACACAGACACACAGACACACAGACACACAACAAAGACAACGACCACAGACACACAGACACACAGACACACAGACAACAGACACAAGACACAAGACACAGACCACAGACCACAGACACACAGCAACAGACACACAGACACACAGAAACAACACAAGACACACAGACCACAGACACACAGAACACAACAACAGACAACAGACACACAGACACACAGACACAGACGCCACAGCCACAGACACACAGACACACAGACACACAGACACACAGACACACAGACACACAGACACACAGACACACAGACACACAGACACACAGACACACAGACACACAGACACACAGACACACAGACACACAGACACACAGACACAGACACACAGACACACAGACACACAGACACACAGACACACAGACACATAGACATACAGTCACACAGCCACACAGCCACACAGACACACAGGCACACAGGCCACAGACACAGCCACACAGACACACAGGCACACAGACATACAGACACACAGGCACACAGACACACAGAAACACAGACACACAGACACACAGACACACAGGCACACAGACACACAGACACACAGACACACAGACACACACACACACACACACACACACACACACACGCAAACACACACACACACACACACACACACACACAGACATACAGACATACAGACACGCGGACACAGACACACAGACACACTGACACACAGACACACAGACACACAGACACACACACACACACACACACACACACACACACCACAACACACACACACATGCACACATACACACATACACATACACACACACACACACACACACACACACACACACACACACACAACACAACACACACAACACACACACACACACACACAACACACACACACACACACACACACACACACACAACACAAACACAAACACAAACACACACACACACACACACACACACACACACACACACACACACACACACACACACACACACACACACACACACACACACACACACACACACGCACACACACGCAAATTGTTTTACTTTCATTAATAATTATGCAAACCAGGAGTAGCGAAATTATGTGAAATAATATAATAGCTTAAAATGGTAAATCCTAAAACAGAGAAACTCAGACAATGAGAGGATAAGCATGACGTTCCACTTTCTCCTAAATTACATTTAAGAAGATATCTTACTTGCTTTGTTTAACAAATTAAACTAACCGTATTTTCTTTTCAGATATCCATTCAGATGGCATGGTACTGGTTAGTTTTCCTGTATTTGATTCACTCATCACACCAAACAGAAGAAGGAAGTTCTTTTGTATATCACAATAATGTGCTTTCGTTAGAAAACAATAAACTGGAAAAAATTGACAAAGTTGAACGCATAGAAGACGATGCTCTAAAACTTAACGATACCGTAGTCTTTGACAAAACTATTGTTAAACGCATAATATTAAAAAATCACAACATTACAACAATCAAACCGAACACTTTCGAAGGATTCATAAATTTACAAGAATTAAGATTAGAAAGCAATCACATTAAAGAGATTTCTGAAAACTTGTTTGAGAATTTGCCTTCGTTAATAGTCTTAAACTTAGAAAACAACAAAATTGAACGATTCTCACCTATCTCCAACTCTTTATCATCTCTAATTTTGAGTAATAATGAAATAAGTAAATTATCCGATGATATGTTCAGCAAGACACCTAAACTGCAAATCCTTCAATTAGATTATAACAATATAATTGAAATCGAGCCTTTTGCTCTACGGGGTTTAAGGCAACTAAAAGTTCTTAAGTTGGCAAACAACAACATCAAATCACTTCCAAATGGGTTGTTCGAAGGCAGCCCAGAGCTTCTAAACCTGCATCTGGAACACAATAACATAAACCTCATAACTGACCACTTCTCTGCTCTTGTAGATTTAATCACTTTATCGTTACATAATAATGAGATTGAAGAGATCTTACCCAACACATTCGCTACATTACAATCACTTAGTGAAATAGATTTGAGGAACAATTCCATTAGTAAGCTTAATGAAGACTCATTTAAAAATTTAAAACAGCTAGGAGCTATCAAGTTACAACATAATTTAATCGAAAGTTTACCTGGTAACATTTTCAGAGATTTAAAAAGTCTCTCTCGCTTACTTTTAGATGGTAATAAAATTACATCACTGCAGGAGAATGTTTTTCACGGATTGAAAGAATTGCGAACTCTTCATTTAGCGTACAATGCTATACATTCGTTAGAAAAGGGAAGCTTTGCTGATTTGGACAACTGTTATGATTTAGATTTAAAATACAACGAATTAACGGTTTTAAAGTCAGGGGTATTCTCAGGTCTCAATCAATTAGAACAGCTTCGGTTAACCGGAAATAATTTGAAAGAGATGCAGTCTGGAGCATTTAGTGGGTTGGAAGACTTGTACATTGTGGATTTGGAATATACTAATGTGGAAGACCTGAGTAGCTTAGCAGAATTAAGTAATCTGCATATCATTGTGCTTGGTGGTACCAAATTTAGAAATGAGAAAAGTGTTGCTGTGGGTAAAAAAGTTTTTCACATAAATGAGCACGGAAACTGGGTTTTAAAACTCGATTCTTAAACTAACCACAGATAGTAAATTGTTAATGATTTTGTAAACTTGTCTTGCACATTAAATTGTATTGAGAGACGAAGTTGTTTTTTTTACGTTAACAACGACATATTCAAAAGTAGAGCCTAATAATTACTAGCTTTAGGCCAACTCAAGTAGATATTCACTCTTGAAAAAAGCACCCATACTCTTAGCATTATATATTACTTAGGTACCATGGCGTCTAGCTCAGATTTCGGGTTATACTACTATTTATCATTCGGTAAAAAATTAATACAGCTTAAAACCATATTGCATTAGATCAAACAATATGAAACATAAATAAATTTCAAACTTACTACAGTATTAATATAACGGAAAAGTCTTGATCAGGACATCTAGCGTACCCCTACCGGTATGGTAGATTAACTTCGAAGACGGGTAAACATAGACAGCTTCTGAGCCGGGTCGGAATGGGTTGTTGAAACAACTTCATTATGCCGCACTGAACTCTGCTTAGAGTTAAATCGAAATTACGGATATGCAAGCTTACTATTGGAATAGGGTTCTGTATTACGAAAACTAGCTAATAAAACGTGTAAAAGTTTAGGTCATATTATCTTAACCCCCGACGTAAATGAAGGGGTGTTATAAATTTAACGTATGTATATGTGTACCTGTATATCAGTGTATCGGTGTATCTTTTCTTTTGTTTGTCCTCTAAACGTATTATTGTTAATCAAAGTGTCCCACAAGGGTGAATAATTGGACCCTTACGTTTTTGTGTAGACTGAACCCTTTCCATGATAATTTTAAAACATGCTTAAATCTAACGTATAAATAAAACAATTTTGATTTCCCGATCGAAAATCTAAAGTACGACACTGAGTTATAATTACGCACACAACCGGTATTACAAAACAGAATTAACTCCTACGCAACGATATTACGATATCAGCAACTGTTATTCAGTACACAATAAAATAGATGGCAACGCTAATACTTCACAAGGTGTGACTCAAAATATTATTCTAAAAAGTAAGTCCACATTATCTTATTATTACCAACCCATGAAGTAATTAACGTTCACGTCGTTTTACAGTATTTGCATGAATGATACTCGAGTGCTGTACCTACTATAACCGTGATGCCAAACAACGCAAATTATAAATGTACAAACTTTCTACTAAGGTAATATTTTATTACGATCTTGGTGGTGTCGCTTAATAAAGCACACTTTTATTTTGTAGAAATAAAGTTGTCCACTGAAAAGGCAGCTTTCCAAACATAAATGTCTATCGTACTGATTTTAGCAGTTATATACTGAACGTAATGTATACTAGAATATTCTGACCTGGTTGACGAGCAGGTAACCTCTATATCCCACTATCAACAGCTTCGTTCCAGTTACAGGTTAGAATGGTTCCACTTCGGTAACCAGTTGACAACGTACAGCCACCGACTATAATTGTAATAATTACCAAAATCCAAAAAAACAAAAACGCAGAAATCGCGAGAACGAACAATATATATACAGTTGCTGCTATCGTAATATCGTTGCGTAAGAGTTAATTCTGTTTTGTAATACCGGTTGTGTGCGTAATTATAACTCAGTGCCGCACTTTAGATTTTCGATCGGGAAATCAAAATTGTTTTATTTATACGTTAGATTTAAGCATGTTTTAAAATTATCATGGAAAGGGTTCAGTCTACACACGACATAGGTTTAATTCTCTATTTGTTAAGCGTTTGTTAAGCGTTGCTAATGTCTGTGTACACTGAAGAATTGTTACCAGGTACATACGTGTATCCCTATTTATTATTTATAGGGGTTTGAGAAATTGTTGTGTTTTGTAAAATAACGGCGAGTCATGTTACTGGGGTTATGATCGATATATAGATATTTTGTTTGTCTGTGAACTTTCCTTTTCAGGTCAACCTTTGAAAGATCTTTCAACGAACCCGAAAATTTTATTAAACATTTAACCTTTGGATTTCTCCGTTTGGCTTTGAAAAGAAATTTTTAAAGACACTTTCTTAACTTGCCTTTGTATAGTAGCTGTATATAATTTATGATTATATAAGCATGCTACATTAGAGTATTCGTACTGGGAAAATTTATTATACAAGTCTAGTGTCTTATTATTGGCCTGTGATAACTATTCGTGATATATATATATATATATATATATATATATATATATATATATATATATATATATATATATATATATATATATATATATATATATATATATATATATATATTGAGATGTTCAGAAAGAAGTAAAAGAAGGATCGGACAGTTTAATTGATAATTTAGTAATAAAAAGGGGTGATTTCAAGCTCGATACATGTGCGAGACACTGTTTTATAGAAATCTGGTTCACGATGTGTTTAAAATAGATTTGTTTTGTATAAAATAGTCTGAATATTATTTACATAGTTTGGTTTCATCATAAAAAGCATTGTGCTACCAACAAAAATGTCAAGAATGTTAAATACACCTATTTTCGTAAAGTCAATTTAGTATTTCATTTATTTCAATAAAAGTCAATTTTTGGAGGGTATTTTGGCAAGTAAACACTTTACAGGTGTTTAAACATAAACTGTATAGTTAGGATTATGTTAGGAATATTGTATAAATAGTTTTCGAAAGCAGGAAATGTAAAAATTTCAAAAAAGGGTTATAATATGGACATTTTAGACATTTTTCGCACATATTTCTGAAAGCAACTCAGTGACAAATATTGTGATGTAAGTTTAACAACAAGAACAATGCATAGAACAATTTAGCATAAAGACATTCATAGTGATATACATTTTTATAATGAAAATTTCAGTAAGTGTGTTAGACGAAGAGACTTTTTTAATGCAACACTATATGACTTAATGCATTAGAAATGATTAGTGAAAATATTAAAGACAAGTTTTACAAACCTCTAACATAACATTTTGAGTGTTAAAAACATTTTTAAATATAAGTTATTTCCAATTTTAGATTTAAGTTTGGTTAGGTTATAATTTCTAGGTTTTTTCCATAATTTTATAGTTTTTTCATATTATTAGGCTTAAATTATGCTCTTAAAGCAATTAATAGGCGTTCTTTCTCAGTATCTCACAGTTTTTATAAGGATACATTGCCTTTCACCGCAAAATTGTGTGAAATTTAGAATATTTTTACATAAACTTAAAATTCCTTTAAATTCGATATTTCTAACACTAAAAGTATGTTTTCTTATGTAAAATTTTCTCAGAATTCCGTTTATGTAATTATATTAAGTGTAGCTTGTAAGTTTAAATAGTTATAAGCATATTCAATTTAGATTAAATGATTTCGTATATTATTTTTAGGAACCATAGCTTGTTAGGTGTCTTTTTGTTCGAAATTTTATGTAGTTTGTATTTCTGTTGTTAGTTTTTAAATTCATTAATGTATAAGAAAGTTATGGCCAAATTTCCATTTTAGTCCAAATTTGTAAATGTTTCAACCAATCAGAGCCTTTGTTACTTAGGTAATATGGCTGAAAAAAAATTGAATTTTTAGTAACAACCAAAAAGGTATAAAAGGAATTGCCCTGGAAGTGCTGAGCTCTCTAGAATTTGTTAAAATTTAAAATAAGGTTAAAGCAGTGTTGTGCATTTCTGTAAAAAAGTAAGTTTTCATAACCTAATTTAATCATCGTAAAGAAAGTTACATTTAACGCAGAAAATTATTCGAGAGCAATTGTTTTTATACCGGCGATTAAAATAAAATAGTTCGGTCTCCGATACCTGCTAGTTTTCGGAAAATAATTGTACGAGTTAATTTGTGTTACGATTTTGTTAAGAGTTTTTCGTGTTATCATATTTGATTTAATTCCGTTTTACCAAATTAAAATCACATTTATTTATATTGGTGTTTTATTTCTGGGTACAATTTCTTCTAAATAAAATAAATTTGATCCGGCATCTAAAAATAAAAGTGAGATATTAACAAAATTTTGGACAACATTTAAACATTTCTTTTTAAACGATACCAATCATTAAGTTTTAATTTATTTAAATAAAAAATATTACCAAATTAAAATAAGTGACTGGAGTGTTGCCGATTTGGAAAGAAACATCATTAGTTTTTTGGAAGTTGCTGTCATCGACAATCCAAGTGCCGGTTAGCTGCATGTGGGTGTATGGTAACAGCTAGAATCGAGTGGAAAGTGCCTGCATCAAGTTGGAACTACTCGAAGACATCAATTTGCATTGAGGACAGTATATGTGAGTCACATTTTTTGTATATAACCCTATTTATTTGGTAAATTTCCTGCAAATTATTATTCATTAGATATATGTATTGGTATAGAATTTCAAACAATTACTTGTATAAACACTTGTAAAGTAAAAAAATTTTAAATTATTTTCTTTGTGAACATAAACAGTAAATTTCCAAATTATTATTTGACAATTTTGACATTATTACTTCACTTAATTACATTACAACGCATGCGTTGGAAGTAAATTATATTCAGAATAATTCTTATACATTTGTAATAATTTTATAAAGTGTATTTCATATACATACATTCAGTTTAAATTTAATTTTCCAAACTAAATACCTTTGATCCCTATCCCCAAATTGAGATTGAGCTAGTCCGGTGCAAAGTTAAAATCATTAATAATATAATTAACATCTCAACATTTAAATTTATTTTACCTAATACTAATTGATCCCTATCCCCACAATTTAATTATTATATCCTCATATAACTACATATAATTTAATCTTATTTAAATAATTTAGCCATTAACAATATATATATATATATATATATATATATATATATATATATATATATATATATATATATATATATATATATATATATATATATATATATATATATATATATATATATATGTATAGTTGTATTATTCTCTATCCCGGTATCAAGCTTTACCTCCTGTATCAAACTTAATTTTACACTTTTTCAAAGGTTGAAGCGCCCTAAACTTGCTTAATGTACTGTTTGCGTCTACTACAACGATCTTTTCTCACTAAACTAAACATATCCAATATTTATGAACGCTCCAAAACTACCCGCGTAATCCAAGTGGCCTGCGACTAATTTGTCGTTGGACTGCGTTCTCAGCTCTCACTAACTTTCTCCCTTTTATGTGACGTGGTAGGTTGGACACGTTGCACAGTGATATTGAGGAGAGGAACAATGCGATTTCTGGTCCGTTATTTTCGAGTGAGGAAAATGGGTGGCAGAAACAAAAACAGAAAAACATAAAGAATAGAAAAAATAAGGAAACTAGTCTAACATTTGGTTCATCTAAAACTGACTGTCCTCTTAAAGGAGTGGTTAAAAAGGTACATTTTCATGTCTCCCGTTTACACCCGGATGCTAATGCTGAATAAACAATGCAACATGTCGTCAACAATGGAATAACATACTCTAATTGATAAATTAATGTCAAAATATCCGGATTCCCATTCTTCATTTAAAATAGCGATTTTGACAGAAGCGAAAGATAAATTCTTACTGCATACTACTTGGCCTTCGGGTACATGTGTCAACCGATTTTTTTGGAATCTTCAAAAACTACTAACAAGTACATGGGTTTCTCTTTATTTCACTTAAACATCCAATCAGTTAGGAATAAAGTGGATTTATTAGAATCTTATCTTAGTGATTAAGACCTTAACGTGCTCTGTTTAACCGAACAATGGTTACGCAATGAAGAACTAACTAGTTTTAAAATTAATGAGTGACAAGTGTCATCCGTCTATTGTAGAACTAACACTTCGTATTAGTTTTAACTGACTCTGGAGTTTCAGATTTTATACCTTGTCTGCTGTCAATGATTTGGTGCTGGAAATGCACTGTGAATTTGCTTCGGCTTTGGGTAATTTTTATTAACAAACTCGAAGAAATTTTATTGTGCGTAAATCACTATCCTTTACTATACGTTACCTGATGATTTAATATTTACTTTAAATCTAACTTCACCCGTGGAGGTAAGAGAAATATTGCTTTCACTAAATAATAATACTTGCAAAGACTTTATGGTATCACTGCTAGCCTTATAAAGCACAATATTACCTTCTACTACTTACTAAATTAATCAATGGTGCATTGTCTGAAGGTATTTCTCCAGATGCTCTAAAAGTAGGAGCTGTTGTACCCTTACATAAGAAAGAAGCTGTCACTAATGTTGCTTATTACAGGCCGATATCCAGATTACCTAACAATAACAATTATTTTGAAAGTGGATAACATGCGAGAGCTGTGTTTCTAGACTTATGGAAAGCCTTTGACAATATTAATCACAGCGTCTTATTGAAAAAACTCGAACAAGTATATAACTTTGATGCAGTGAGTTTTTATTATTAATAAAATCTTATCTACATAACCGCTATCAAATCGTCAGATGTAATAATGCTTGTTCTGGTAAAAAATCATTTTCCAAAGGTGTGCCTCAAGGTTGCATTTTTGGACCACTGTTGTTTTTGATGTATACGAACGACATGTCCGTTTACGTATCTATCGAAAATTGTTTATTTTATGCAGATGATGCCACATTAATGAGCGCAGAAGAAACAATATTATTTACTAAAAGTCTATTTAACAGAGCTAACACATAATGTCATGCGAGTCAATTAGATGTGAATGTCTCCAAAACTGTAAAAATGATATTATCTTTAAAGCCTCATTCTTTAGTAAATATCAAATTCTTAGGAGTGCTTATAGATCCAAAGTTAACCTACCTTTGATGCTCATGGTGATTTCACTGCGAGTAAAATTTCAAAAAATCTATTTGCTAAGTAAATTGTGCAATAATGTTAGTGAATCAGTTTTAAACACTGCCTATTCTGCTCGCTATCATAGCCATGCATCATACTTTGTAAAATCTTGGGGTAATTCAGTTTGCTGGAAACGAATATTCAGTCTTCAGCCTAAAGCTGTGAGGATCATATGTAATCTCTCTTTCAGAACAAACTGTCGCCAAGCTTTTATTAATTTAAGTATTCTTACTCTCCCATGCATATATATTCATGAGTGCTTGTGTTTAGTTAAACGAGCTACATACACCCATATGTTACTGTCCGAAACTCACCAATATGACACTCGCAATAAGACTAACATAACAATCCCTCACTGTCGTTTAACTAAAACTCAAACTAGTGCTAACCGTATAATACGTTTAAGGAACGTATGAAACTAATTTTGATTAGTAAGGTATTCTATGTATTTGAAGAGTTTCTATTGGTGCAGCACAATAAAATATTTTTTTTGTATTTGTATATTATTATTGTTATTACTATTATTATCATTATTTTTTTTTGTTTTTGAAAGGGTTCAACTGCTATGGTCATATCCCCTTTGTAACTTTTACTTATAGAAAAGATGAACAAATCTTCATTAAACGCCTTTATTGCTTTTAGGAAATGAAGTACATGCCTCACTCGTGTTGCTGAAATTAGTTACATAGTTGACTTCTAGCTTATACGTCGGTCTCTGAGCTTCATAATTTGAACATCCATTAATCATATGTTTCATAGCTAATATTACTTGGTACATATGACAGCTTCACTTCTTAGTAAATACTGATGCGTAAGTTTTGGATGTACAATTCGCAAACGATGTAACTTAACATTTTCTTCCCTTGTAGCTTCTTGCGGATCATATAATGTCTCTACTCATGGTTTGATTGTGGACAGGTGAGTATTACATCATTCCCATCTTCGTTCCCATTGTTCTATATTTTTCTTTTTTAGGTACTTTTTTAGATCCATCAGTCCTGACATCTACATGCGCCTCTAAGGTACCATGCCTTGTCTCGGTGACTGCTATGTCGCGTCCTGGTATATCTACATGACTAGGAACTCAGATAATCGTAAGTGTTACTCCTTTTTCATTTAGGTATCTTAATATTGATTGGTACCTTACGTTCATGGGGTCTGTAGAGTAGATTTCTGACAGTTGGCTTTATGCAGCCCGTTACTATGAGGAAGTGTCTTCTTTGAAATTACATAAAACAGTATAATACGGCTTGCCATAATGCATATTGTTCCGCAAACTTTATTGACGCATATTCGTCTATTTTCCACCCGTAAGTCATTCCATCAGTAGAGAGAGCACTTGCTGTACCATTTTTAGTCTTCAATCCATCGGTATATGTAATTTTATGTTCAGGATATTCATTGCATATGTTCTGAAAGGCTTGTGTGTATTTGCTCTTTAACGTGTTTATCTTCTTCAATGTCATTAAGTATTTCCTTACTTCCAACTGTGGCAACAACCACGGCGTATTTTCAAACGGATTTGTTTCTAGTAAAGTTGGCAAGGTTATGTTCATTCGCGCAAGCTCGTCCCAAAATCTAACTATTGCTGGGCGAGTTACTGTTGTTCGGTTTTGATATGGCATTCTGTCCAGGTTTAAGGTATCGTTATGACGATGGTGTGGAATGAATATAATTCTCGTCATACAGTTCAATATGATCTGCTGTCTTTTAGTGTCAAGTGGCGAAATTCCTAACTCACAGTACAAACTCTTAACGGGACTAGTTGGGAATGCACCAACACAATATCTTATTGTTGCGTTGTGTACCACATTTAGCATTGATAAAAGAGATTTACCTGCCGTTGGGTACACAATGCATCCATAGTTGATTTGCGACAGTATTGGTGCGCTGTATATTTTGATAAGCCACTTCTGGTCTGCTCCCCACTGAGTATGAGCTATCACGTTCAAAATATTTATTTTTTTTGTGCACTTAAGTTTTAGTTGCTCTATGTGTGGCTTCCATGAAAGTGTATTGTCGAATGTCAGATCCAAAAACTTTACCGTTGTGGTACACTTGATAAGATTGTCTACTAAATGCAAACGCGGGTCGTAGCGTGGCCTACTTAGCCTGCAAAAATGTACACACTGCGTTTTTTCTCCGGAAAATTGCAGTCCCACATTTCTCCTGTTTTGGGCTATCTGATTGATGGCCGGTTGGAGTATTCGGGTTATTTCTCCAATAGTTTCCAGAGCAGAAAATGCGATATCGTCAACGCAGATGCATTTATGTATTTTTTCATTTCTATTTAAGGCAATATCATTAATCGCCAATGCAAAAAGCGTGCAACTAAGAGTCGATCCCTGTGGAATTCCGTTATCAAGTAAATTAACTTCGGATAACGTGTTGTTGATCCTTACTCGGAATCTTCTGTTTGTTAAAAATGGTTTTACTAATTCCGGCATATTCCCTCTACGATTGAATTGATGCATCTTTTTTAATACGCTGTATTTTCATACCATGTCGTAGGCACCCTTAATGTCAAAAAATACGGCCACTAGGTGTTCCCGTCTTCTAAATACTTCCTGTATTTTGGTTTTAAGGCAGACAAGGTGGTCTATCGTCGAACGATATTTCCTAAAACCAGCTGGGTATGGCACTACGGCGTTCTGATTTTCTAGGTACCATTGTAGCCTGTTATTAACCGTTTTCTCTAATATTTTTCCAATACAGCAAGTCAAGTTAATTGGACGATAGCTTGTCGGTAACATTGGATTCTTTCCAGGCATCGCAAATCCATCCAGATACCACGATAGCCTCTTTCCACTCATCCGGATAAGTACCTTCTTTCCCTACCGAGTTATATATATATATATATATATATATATATATATATATATATATATAGTAAGGTACTTTTGAACTCGGCTGTTAGGTTGTTCAACATTTTGGTGCATATTTCATCCGGTCCAGGAGCCGTATTCTTCATACTGTTCATTGGGAATTCCATTTCATCAATAGTAAAGAGTCCATTATATTCCAGCTTAGCACCAGTGAGCAACAATAGTTCATCCTCTCTCACATTTTTAGTGCAAGCAAAAGCTTGTGGATAATTTTCATTGTTACTACAGTTAGCAAACTGACTAGCTAGTATGTTAGAGATCTCTATATCGTCTTCTATAATAGTATTTTGTTGTGTTTCCTGACAGTTTATTATTATTATTATTATTATTATTATTATTATTATTATTATTATTATTATTATTATTCTTGTTATTAATACTATTATTATTATTATTATTATTTTTATTATTATTATTTCCGTTATATTTATGCTTCCAAATAGTATTAAACCTAATAATTGTTAATAATAGTACTACTGCGTAAGGAATGTGTTTGATTATTATCTAATGCATGCGTTCTTTTTAGTAGGTAATAAAAATGGTTAGTAGTCATGTGCGAAAGACTTGAATTGATGATGCTCGCATTGTAAGAAATTTCTACGGGCATGAGGTTTAAGAGAACTGCTAAGATTTATAATCTGACGTTAACAACTTTGAAAAGAAGAACTAAAACGCCAATAGATTAGTAATAGGTCACACAAAATGTCTTATTCGATTTACTGCAACTGTACCTAAAGAACTGGACACCTCCCTAAAACAAAATGCTTTAGACATGGAAGATCGATTGTTCGTTCTAACAAAAAAAAAACAGCAAAAGGATTTAACAAAGCAGCAGTAGCGAAGTGTTTTACAATTTTAGATCACGTAACAAGAATAAATTGGATCCATTGGGAATATACAATATAGATGAATCTGGTATGCAGACAATCCAGACAGTGAGCTACCCAAAATTTTAGCACATAGAGGGCGCAAGCAGGTCGGTTTTTTAACTAGTGCAGAAAGAGGTCAAAATGTTTCAATTGCTATTTGTGTAAACGAGGCTAATCAACTTATAATACACCCTTGGAAGCGAGGAAACAAATTATTACGCAAAGATATTCCTTATAGAACACTTTGACTTTACAATGAAACTGGTTACATGAAATCTGGCACCTTCATTCAGATTCTGCAGAATTTCCAACACCGTACACAAAGTTCAGTTGAAAACAAGGTCCTGTTGCTTATTAATGAACATTCAAGCCAGTTGAAGCTATTGAATATTGTAGGAAAATAGTATCATAATCCTCGCTTTCTCGCCACATCGTACACATGAGTTTCATCCCTTAGATTTTTCACCTCTAATGACTAATTTTAATGAAGTTGTTCTAAGGCTTAAGACGAACCGTGGAAAAGTAGTGATACTGTTCAATATTTCTAGCTTATTTGGAAAAGCGGACAGAAAAGCCGCCACACTCAATAATGGACTAAGTGGATTTGAAAAAACGGACATATTCCCTTTTAATCCGAATATATTTCCAGACCAGAAACGTAAACCATCGTGCACAACAGATCGTCCCCTAATGGTAAATGTTGATATTTTCTATCGATGCGATCAAAGAATTTCTTCTCCCCAAACTCCTAGCACATCATAATTTTTAGAGATAACGAGGAAGATTCAAAACTTAAACCCTTAACCAATTGAGCTAACAATTCAAACCCAGAAACTTTGATAAGTCCTTTCGACTTATCTCCACCACCAGTGGGACTTCCTCAGAATAGGAGTTCCAAACCGTCCCAGGGAGCTGTTGTTTTTACTTCCACACTCAATTATCTTCTAGTAAAAGAGAAATCAAAACCCTCAGGAGTTTCAAAATCAGATTAAAGCAAAGAAAAAGTAGTTCACAAAAAGTACGGAAAGAAAGGTCAATGAACGCAATACTCCTTGCATGTTTTGATTAAAACTATTCAACGAATCAACAAGGTTTGTATTTAGTGTAGTTTGTGTCAAAAATGATGTCATATGCTATGCAAAGGTGTTACTAAAAAAAGGTATACACTTGCGATTTTTGCATGTCAAAGTGGTGGGCATTTTACCACTGAACCCCAAGCAGGAGGTAAAATGGTTGTTTTACATGTTTTCTTATTTTAATGTGTTTATCGTGGTTTTCATTGTCAAAGGCAAGATCTTAAGTAAAATATGTTTTACAATCATGTTTATGTACTCTCAATAAATTGTTTACGATTTACTTGGAATTTTATTTAATTTCCATCCAATTTGATCGATAAAGGGGCCGTTTTGCCCTTCACTCCCCTAATTGCTGACTTAATTGTTATTTTTATTATTCTGTTGTTGTTCTTATACCTTTGTATTAAATTATATTGAACTGTTGTGTTTCCTTAAAAGCGGGGGAGGAGTGTATTGATCAACGTAGTTAAATTGTGTTGTTATAGTTAATTTTGTTATAATAATTGTTACAAGTCAAACACTCACTAGACCATCAGTCCGTGAAGGTAATGTGCAAGCAACCAACATAGCATAGTGGCATAGGAGGGGTTCTTACCTAACACTACTAATTGGCACAGGACACAACTCAATAACGTCACAATCAGGAAAAAGTCCACACAGGCACCACCTGTTAAAAGCATTTATAGCGGAAAAACGTCATAAACTAGATCTTAAAATAATGCTCTAACAGAAAACATAATTTTCATTCGAAATAAAACCCTCACCTATACCTAAAATTCTATTCCAAAAATCTCTATGCAAAGTTCACCTAAACTTCCATAAAATCTTAAGCTTCACTTAAAATCAGCCAAATGGCGATAATAAAACTCAAAGCCCATTATACATTTCTATAAACTTCAACGTAAAATTATTGGCCCAAATTACCACAAAAATGACAAATCAATGCGGTAATTAATTATTCAATTTAAAACGAATATACGTCACAACACGAAAATAAGCAAAACGCGCTCAAATCCTTATAATGTCCTATAATTTAATATACGTCAAACTAGGGTCGTAACTTCTAAATGCGAAAAGTACACAGCTACGTACCCAAACAAATAAAGCAAACTTGCTTACCTTTACTCACAGACCAGGTAAAACGGTGAATACAGCCGGTACGTCGATTCTTAAAAGACTTCAAAAATATTTGCGAATACTCACAAAACAATCATTGGTGTGTAAATAAGCCAGCTGTTCGATCAACGGATTATTTACTTTACAATTACATTACGTTATATCTTAAAGCATCTGTTAAAATGAACTTATGTTACTAAAATCAAAATAGCAAATACTCTAATAGTGAAATTCTCATTATTCATTACGTTAAAGCTTTTATTAAATAACCAAACAATTAAAAAGTTGCCACTGTAAAGTTGTGTAAATCAACAATTTCTACAAAACAAATAAATCACCCGGTAACCTGAATGCAATACAACATATCTAGTCCTTTAAATTTTGATCAACGTAATCAATAATAACGTTGTGAGAGAAGAATAAGATTACAAAAATATTTACACTTAAAGAAATAATACTCGATTTATAATCACTATACATATAGAGTGATATAAAAATAAGAACACCTAAAATAAAACTTTATTACGTAAATTTTCTAATAAAACTGATTTGATTTGGAATGATTCTTGCAATATTCAATTAACCCAAATTTATCTACCTTATGTACCTTAAATTTTAATTAACATCAGAAGAATAATAACGCCGAACATCTCAATTTAACAAATTCTGCAATGTAATTTTATATAGCGTAAACAGGAGAAAACAAACAGTACACAATATGATCCATATGCGGGTGAATATGCTCCGTAAAACGACATAAGCAAATAGTATATTCATCCGCCCAACTAATACAAATAAACACTTTAGTAAAACCACCATCAAAAGTAAGCATAGGAAAATAGTTACCATCACAATGCACTGACAGGTAAATCGAAACTTCTCCTTCTATCTCACAACGGTTCGGTAATTGATCCTTTCGATATATGCTTGATGAAACTATTACAGCTACACCTTTATTTACAAGCGCTCTTTGCCTTTGTTTACACAAAACTTTACTTAGCGATATATATATATATATATATATATATATATATATATATATATATATATACATTTATTTACAGCGGTTCGTTATTCGTTAGGGTTAGTAGTGTACGCAAAACCAGCTTATTTCACAAAATATCCGCAAAAAAATGCGATAATCAATCCAAAAATCCGGACTAACACTAGGACTTTCTTCGTGGAATACGTAAAACTGTCACTTCTGACAAACGATACATAGACAATAAGACCATGGGTGAACGAAGTTTCAATCATCTCCAAAGACTGAAAAGATTTCCTACGGTAGGTTTCACTTAACTCCCCGGAAACACAGTTTAACTTCCTTCAAAGAATTTCGAAACCCGAGTCTTAACACCTCTACATCTTAACCAAAACTGACGTAAAACCCCCCTTGCGATTCACACCACATTACATCATCCTCCCGAGCGTCACCTGCGACGAAAACATGCTAATACCAAGAACTGATAAGACCACAACTTATTTTCGCAACGGAATATTGTTAACCAACCAAATTTTACAAACGGCAATATTAATCGAAACAATCCGGTAAACTTTAAAAAAGAATTGCAATACCCATTTAACCAAACGCGCTTCAAGCTTACGTTATCAAACACTCAGAAGAACACAGTTTTATATTCACATCTTACATTTCATAAGCTACATTTCATTTAGTTAACAAGAATTTTACTCTTTAACAAATTGAAAAAAATTAAATCACTAACACTTCCCGATTTGCGCTTTTTAATTTGAAACAGCCGGTTCTAAACATTAATCTTTGAAAAACTTTTACAATAATTTTAATCCTCAATAAATTAACCCTTGGAAACAAAATATTTTAAGTCTATATTTTTTTAACACCGAAATTCGATAAAGCGAAAAAATTCTATAGTACGTTAATTACAATTTTCACTCAAGGTGACATAATTCATTTCGCAGGATTAAGTGCACATCAAATAATTCAGTCCAATTTATAACAAAAAAAAGTTATTGCAATCACTTAAACTCGAGTTTTAATGATTCTGGAGACGTGCCCCTAGTTAACTTTTTTTCATACGCTATGAAACCTATTTATTTTCCATATAAGCTCCCCGAAGCGATCATCAGTAAGTTTGATCCCAATAAAACGATTGGCCCAGACCGTATCCCAGCTAATGTTTTAAAGAAATGTTCCCCAAACTAGTGCCAGTTCTATCTAAGCTCTATTCGATTTGTATGTCTTCCTTCAGCATGGAATTTAGCAAATGTTCAACTTATTTCCAGAAAAGACGACAAGGCCGATCCCTGTGACTACCGAACAATTACCATCACTTTCATTTTGTCTATAGTCATGGATAACGCCATCAATGAGCAACTATTCCCTTTTATAGACTCTAATAAACTCCTTACTGACCACCAGTATGGTTTTAGGCACAAACGTAGTTTTTTCCACACGTGACCGAAGTTTGGAATAATACATTCGAGTAATCCAATGAAACAGTTGTAGTCGCTTTAGATATCTCAAAATCATTTGACTAAATTTGGCATAAGTGTTTATTTGCCAAACTTACCTCGTGTCGGTTAAGTGATATGCTCATCAACTATAAACTCCTTGATAAAAGACGAATACGTGTCGTAGTGGATGGCTTCATTTCAAAAGAAGTTGCCGTTAACGCGGGAATGCCACAGGGATCAGTTACAGGCCCTATACATTTTCTGCTATACTTAAATAATCGTATTTCTTCAACGACTAATACGATCCATCCTTTTTGGACAACAGTACTCTTCATTGTAGTTCCTCTCAGCTCACTCGTAGTGGCAATCACCTTCCTCAAAACCAGACATATAAGATGCAATGGAAATTTGAATTAATAAAGACATTCAATGTATCTTTTAATGGGAAAGTAATAATCTACTCAAATTTAATGCTAACAAAACTCAGTGTTGCCTACTTCTCGCCAAAGAGGCCCATTTCCTGTTGTCAGAATGAATGGCTTAGATCTTAAGTTTTCAGACTACGTTACCATGTTAGGAATAACGATTTTGAAATTTATCATAGGTTGACCATTTTCTGTTTACTACTAAAGCAACTGCTTGTAAAATAGGCTTTTTGTACAGATGTAAGCAGTACTTTACCTCTTGACCACTATTTCGGCTACATGTTCAAAGAAGGGCGATCAGGCTTATAAATGACCTGTCTTTAACTTCTGACATACAGTCACTTGAGCATAGAAGAATCGTTTCAGTTCTTTCTTTGTATTATCGGTATTACAATGGCTGTTGCGCTGTTGAATTACATTCTTTGATACTATCTCGGGCCACCTTTGCGAAGAATGCTGAGTTTGTTCATCTCATCGTTATCAAGAACTAATCTCTGCTGGTCCGTACTAAACGGGCGTAGTGTGCATTAGGGTGGAGTGAAAATTTTTTTTTGGAGATATCAAAAAGCTTGGGTGTGCAAAAGTTGGTGTGATATGAGATTAGTTTGCCACAAAAATAATTTGAAAATCTACTGACATCTTCAGGTGCCACAAAGCATCTAAATTTGCGAAAAAACGAGAAAAAAACGGTATACTTTAAATTTTTTTTATTACATTGGTAACATTTATTTTTCTTATCTTGGGTGGTTATTTTAAATATGAAAGTGAACTCAAAGAAAATGTAGGGTATAAATTAAATATCTAGTGCTGCCACCATACAACTAAGGAAAATAAAAAAAATTGAGAAAAAACAAAAGTTTCAGTTTTCAAAAGAATGGATTATGACAAGATAATTCAAACAGTTGAGAAAAGTATTATGGAATAGGAAAAACACATTCTTAGTCTAATTTATAATCAGATTTTTTTTGAAATTGGGGCATCAAAGATCTGGACTTCAGTCTTGATTTAATATATCCATCTCTCTGCGATTCACCTACTGTTGCTGCAGCTTCTGTGACCAAACGAACACATCGCTCAACAGACTGTGTGACAAGGGTAATTTGGAAATCATTTATCTTGTTAAGGGAGGCTCACTGGTTGAATAACTGGCATAACTTATCATTTCATAGTACTCGCCGGCTTCAAAATTGATTTCTGGAACTTTTAATCTTCTAACACCCAGGTGGTCTTGTCTCTGGTTCTTAGTTTTCAAAATTCGACTTAGAGCTAGAGCTCTAATGGTTGCTTTATCGTCAGTTAGCATAGCCAGCAATAGATTCTCCGGATGTGCAAAGTATGTGTTCCTTTGAATGACTGGATCGATTATGTTTCTTAAACTTCGTAGCAGATATCTGCTCAAATAAATAACTTGCCACAAATGTCGTGTTCCATTCCAACATCCACTCTTGGTTTTGATCGCGAACCAAACTGGTGCGTAAACTTTGGCGATATAGGTAGCTAAAGTTGTCCGGTTCTCAGAGGGTCTTTCAGATGAAATATATAAACGCAGTATTTTACTAGCAGTTGTTAGCCAACGTAAATGCGAAATAGGGTCCGGCTGAAGATTAGATAAATGCTGGGAACACTCACCAGACGTTACAGCCAAGACTATTCTATACAGATAACTCTGATCGTTACTTAATTCCGCCAAATCAACTGCTGGTAATGGATTTCCTTTAATTGCCATGTATTTTACAACTGGCTGCATGCATTTCTTTAACGCTCTACCTATTGGACCAGAAAATGAATTTGTACCACGCGTCGCACCATCCAAGGCCACTACGAGATGCCGAAGGGGAAGCTCATTTGTGTGTAAGAGGCATACAAACCAATGAAGTAGTTTTTTGTAATGAACTTCTAATTTACGCATTACGCCATTTTCATTCCCGGTATATACATTAGTTCCGTCGCATCCAATGGCAACCAGCTCTTCAATTTTGTACCCCTTCTAGGATAAAACATTTGTAATGGCCGTAAATATGGTGGAAGATGTCCCCGATAAAGGAGTTACATGTTCTAAATATTCAGATATCGGCTCCTGCACCAAAACCACATGTTCTTCAGAGGAGTTTATGGGGTGATAAACGCCATCTTTTAAAATTGTTTTTCTTGTTGAATCTTTTCGGACATCAAAATATATTGATTTGAGCATGAGATCTTTTTCATTGTTTGATTGATTTAGCTGTCTAAGCTTCTGCCTCTCTCGTCTCACTTTACTGCGATCTATAACTGATGAAATGTCATCTTTGGTCACAACTCCAAGGTCCTGAAGTAACGCTGAAGACACCGCAGCTGCTCCACGATCAGAGATACCCCATCTACGGCTCTCTCGTGCTAAATTTGGTAGAGATTTACGCATTTATCCAGATATAATCGAAATAGGAGGTTCTGGTGAAGGCTCAGAAGAAGTTGATGACAAACTAAGGCACACTTCCAAGGAAGTTCCAATTTCGGAATCATTAGCACCCTTTTGTAGCTTGACAGATTTTACAATATTAGACGATGCCGCTTCTCGCAATTTCCTTTTCTCTCTTTTCTCCATTTGTTTCGTGGTATTGCTGTCAACGTTTCCTATCATCAATTTTCTAGCACTTCGCTGATCTAGCAAAAACTTTCTCTCTAAGACAGGTATTTTCTTCAATTTTTCACATGTACACTTTTCAAAACAGATGCACTTGCAGGTTGCGATATCGAATAAACCCTTTGATTCTTTCTTAAACTTTTTTTTATGTAGCTTGCAACATTAGCTCTCTGTATATAGGGTTTTAGTAGTTCCCGATATTTTTTGTGGTATTCTCGGATCCTTTCCACAATTCTTTCTTTTGATATTGTGGGCAATGAAGCTTTCTTCCAAATTTCCTCGACCTGTGGTACGATTATTTTGGCAACTTCTGCAAATGTGGGCTCCTTTAATTGACCACTAATTTTCAATTCGTTTTTTGTGAACAAATACTGCTGCAAAATGTCCTCGTAAGTCGGCAGAACGTTTGTAGTAAGTGGTGAACCAATTCCATATAGTAAACATCGAGTGTTTCTACCACGAGTTAAAGGTAAAGGTGTTTTTGCAGTCATTGTTGATGAAGATTGTTTATCTGAAACAATAGATAATTATTTCAGGCACTTGACACGCTACAATAAAATCATACCTTCAGATTAAAAAAATTCAGGACACTTGTGGCACCTCAAGGAATAGCGTTAGGGACCTGAAATTTTTAGGTGGTAATCAGTAAACTAAGTCACAACTTTTGCGTATCCAAGCTAGTTTAGTTTCAGAAAAAAGTGAAAAAAAATTTTTTTCGCTCCAACCTAGTGTACATTCTGGTACATCAGTACTAACCTCTGGAACTATCTTCCTAGTTCATGCATTTCTCCCACTTATGATATGAAAAAATTTAAGGTAGGCATTTGATGGCAATTCAATATCCCCCTATCCATTCTCGTAAGTGTTCCTGAGTGCTTTACCACGTCAGGATTAACTTTGACTGTACAGTGCCGCAGTTATTTAAAAATAAAACTGATAGAAGGAAATTGAAGAATGTCAATCCAAAGATTAATAATCAAAATCTGGTCGAAATTGTATTTACAAAAATATTTATAATTATAAAGTATTTATAATTTTCAAAATGTAACATATTTTTAAAAAGAAAATCTAATATACAATAATTTTGCTATCTACACATACATCATCCACGTCACTATATTAATATAAAAAAATAGAATAATTAATAAATAATAATAAACCTTACAAAAAAATTACCTACGTCTATTGTACACTTTAATAAATGAATACATTTACTCACAAATATCACTAACACACATTGCATCAGATCTACACTCAACTGCCTCTTTTTTCTCTTTACGTAGTTCCAAAACACTCAATTGAGATAAACACTAACGCAAAAAACAAATTTATGGCAGTAACGCTTATTTCCGGAGAGCTTCTTTTTTTTGGTATGGAATTTAATTAATTAAAATTGATTTTTTAAGGTCTACCGCATCTAGTTAGTTGGTGGTGATTGGGTATGTTGTTCACATCCTACCACATTCTCCGGCCAATCGCAAACACTTTGATCTGCGTTAAATACTAGATTTGCTGGACATGGCATGTGGTGTTTTCTTTCTCCTTCGCACATAAAGTAGTGTGTACAATCTGCTTTATCGCGATGATAACTAATATGACCATCTTCTTCTTCACAGACAACCTCATTAGCTAAAACAAGTGTTTACTTATTGAACAATTGCGTTTAACAGTACTTACGATCTTTTGTTGTGTATTGTCCGTTAGCGTTTGAACTCTCGAATGGTCCATCGTATGTGAGTTTAACTTTGTAACCCTGTAATTCTTGTTTCATTGACGAAATTAGCGGATACTTAAGACCACCGCAACGCCCTTTAAAATCATCCATGTCAAGTGACCACACCATGATTCCTCCAAAACCTTCCTCTTTCAACCAAGCAATCTGTAACACAGATATTAGTAACTCAAAATAAAGTAGAAAAATGTTACCTTTGTTTTCAAACTTCTTTCATCATCAAACCCTACCCATTGATTGTCACGGTAAGCGAAAGGAACCTGTTGTTCATTATCCCACACAAGTGTTGTATTTTCAACTTGAAGAAAATCGCAAATTTCGTAAAAACTCATAAACCCTGATTCTGACGTAAACTGCCCAGGATTTCCACCACCAGATGCTGGAGCTCCAATATCAAATTGAGAAGTATTCACAAGCTGAAAGCTACGTCCGTAAGTAGGCATACCTATCATCAATTTTTCTTTAGGAGCCCCTTGCTTCACCCATTCTCTTGCCGAATAATCAACTGTTAACTTTTTTTGGTAGCTTGTTGCGCTTTCTAATGGGAATAATGGAGAATTATGTCCAACCGTCCTCTCCCATTGACCGTGAAAGTCGTATGTCATAACATTAATGAAATCTAAATATTTTGAAATTTCTGGCACATCGTAACCAGCAGCAATTGCTTCAAACGAAGCGGGTACCGCTGCTGTTAGCAGCAATCTAGGTTGACCACTGCTTTTGGCCTCGCCTTCAAACGCCAATCTCAGTTCTTTCAGCAAATTAACAAACGCTTCCCGATCATCCGAGCCGCGTGGGTATTCCCAATCAACATCTAAACCATTAAACTTATAATCACGTAAAAGCTCAATTGCATCGTAAACAAACTGGTTCATTCTGAACACATTCCCGGTTAATTCCTTGAAAGGTGTAGATCCAAACGCCCAACCACCGATGGCAAGCAAAATTTTCAAATCAGGATTTTTTTCTCTTAGTTCAATTACACGATCATACATTTCAGAATCCTTATCACTAGCTTCGGCCAGTTTATAATCTTTCAGCGTAGCAAAAGCGTAAACGATATGAGTGCAGAGTTTCGCGTCTATGTTTTCAGGAGAGAAACGACCAAGTCCTGGCCTTTTTTGTGACCAGCTTGTTAGATAACAAAATACTTGAGCAGGACGACCTAAGAAAACAAAGCTTGAAAATCGTATCAGATAGTTAGGATTACGTACTGTTCTTGTCGCTAACGGCTGATTTAACTGTGTACTTTTTGTTTCGCTTTCTCACACTGTTCAGAACTTCGGAAACTGGAATTTTAATTGGAGCTGGTTTTTCAATTACCTCTTCTTCCACTTCGTCTTCTTCAAGACCAGCAATTTTCTCCCAATCAACATCTTTAGCGTCTTTGCCTCTGGATATTCCTCGTAACTCTTCCCTATTTAATAACGGTTAAGGTAAATAATTATAGTCAGTCGTTAATGCTCACCTCATTGCGCCAATTAAAGGGTATTTGACATCACCTCCACAAACTTGCCCAGTGAAGTCATCCATATCCACAGTCCAAACCATAGCTCCACCAAATCCATTATCCTTGATGTATTTCATTTTATAACGAATCGAGCGTTCATCATCAAACCCTACCCATTGATTACCCTGTATAGCATAAGGTACTTTCATTTCATCATCCCAAATATATGAAGCACCATTCCTTAACATCTCGCACACTTCGTAATAAGCCAAAAATCCGCTTTCTTTCGTATAAACTCCCTCTTTACCACCTCCTGATGCAGGTGAATTGAGTTTATACCGATCAGAGCTTGTCAATGTAAAAGATCTTCCATAAGTTGGCATGCCAATAATTAATTTATCTTTTGGTGCGCCTAACTTAACCCATAAGTTAGCAGCGTGATCTACTGAAAGTTGTCTACGATATTCACTATCTGAACTGGGTGCGTACAAGGGTGCATTGTGGCCGGTTTCACGTTCCCATTTTCCGTGAAAATCGTAAGCCATGAGATTTATGAAATCTAGATACGACGATACGGCTGGCACGTCATAGCCCCCTTTGATGTTATCGGGTCCTACGGGTACTGCGGCTGTTAGAAGAAGTCGAGGTTTCTTTTTTTCTTGGGCTTCTGCTTCAAATGCTTCGCGTAATTCTAAAATAAGTTTAAAATTAAAATAAATATTTTATAAATTAGAAACAACCCGTCAAAAAAGTTGTTATTTCATTTCTGTTTTAGGTCTTACACTACATCTACTGTCTTTTTTTGTGACACATTAGACTAGAAAAAATTAATTTATTGCGTATGTGTAATGTCCGTCAACTAACTAATAAGCTATTGCACAAAATTTCTGAAAGATGGAATATGCATCGACAAGTGTGGGAACAATAGATGTCGTTACCCGGATAGTAATCCAGCAGACGTGGCCTTATCCACTTCCTCCGCATCGGAAAAACGGTGCTGCCAACTTCAAAAGCTACATGTACTGCTTAGCGTAGGAAGGGCACGGCTCCCTCACGGGACGGAGACGACATATACAGTGCAAGAGGGAAATTAGTGGGCAACTGTAGCAACTTCTAGAGCAGTCCAAGTGACAACAAAGGTCGTTCTACCTTGAAGTGGACACTTGACGACTGTTTCGTTGAGTAGCAGCGACAACAGGTACTCAATCACACTAGGTGAGAGATCACCAAGGAAAGCCGAGAAACGAGAAAAAACATCGCTTCGCAAAAGATGCAGGAAGGAATGAAAACGCGAGGATGGTTTAAGATAAGGTACCGGTATATTTAATTTATATGTAAAGAAAGTAAAAACATGTCTTAGTCATGAGACACCATTTATTGTAAAACATCAAATTATTTGTTTCATTGATACACATTCCATGCATTTTGGGTGAGACCAAAATTCTACTGCAAGGACGGTATACTGATCAATTCGTCTTCTCGGATTATTTATTTTTCTTTTTTATTATTTATTTTTAATTATATTTCCTACGTTTTGAAACTGGTGCACGAATATCCCTGGACTACCTCTTGCATTACAATGATCGCTACTAACTTCTCTTATGATTGTCTGTAAATGCAGTATGCTTGACATAATTTATTATTTGGATCAACCCGTGCCATGTGGCCGTTGTAGTCAGAAATAATTTGTTAGCATTTGATCCGATGCTGTCACCCTCTTTGGCTTCTTAATTGTGCAACAAATAAACCGATTTACTGTCGAATCAATTCTTATACAGCATGTCCCGAAACTCGACTGACAAACTTAAACTATGTACTCTAGTTATTCTGATCAAAAATCTTCATATAAGCTATTGGTTAATCGAAGGGAATTGTTCTAACTGTTCCATTTCCTAAACATACATCTATTGCCCGAGTCATAGAATGTTGTCAGTTAATTTCGGTCAACCCATTTCTAAGAGAATTGGTAGGATCAATATGTTCATTAAAACTTCGCGCGTGTTAGGCCAGGGGATTTAACGGGCCATTGTATAGGACCTCCTCATCATATCCATCTTTCGAGAAATTTTTCGTAAAGAAACAATGCTATTTGCCTTCACAAGTGTGTTGGTGCTACATGTTGTTGAAACCAGTTATTTTTGTGCTCCATGAGGTCCGTATTAAAAAACTGCACCATAAATTTACTGAAAAGCGATATTGATGATTTCCTACCACATCTCTTTATACCTTACTACAAGGTAATCCAGTTATTTGAGAGATTCTACGAACACTTATAGAGGGACATCTGCGACCACTTCAAATTGTTGACGTTCCCATTTCTTTCTCGTTCTACAAAACGACTTAGAAAAGATTATTTTACTCCTCAGCAACGGAAGACATTGAAAAATGTGCTGTGATGAGAAACAACTTCATCTGGATGTATTCCGTAATACCTACTACGGCAGTACGACCACTCCCATTACAAAAACCATAAACGAAACTCATATTGGTATATTCTTTATTAGCATACTAAGGAATAATTGCATAAGTTAATAACAATTACTCGTTTTTACTGTTATGAAACAGAGATATAAGCTGTCAAACAATTCGTTGATAAAAATCAATTTTGCCAAGGTCGGCTCACTGAAAATGTATTCAGATTTTTATTGTTTACGTTATTTAATAACTCATTACAATCGAACAGAAACTGACCGATTGTTTCTTACAGTTTTTTCCTCTTTAGGGTCATATAGTTACAGTTTTGCTCAATTCGTTTCAGCTAGTAACTGAATAACTCGTACTGCATGCCCGTTGCTGTTTTGTCCTTTTGTTGCGCCCAACTTTCGTAGCCTCTCCTGGTGCTCCGTTTTTATCCTTGGTTGGCTCGCATACGATTCTCCATCTGACTCCACACTTTACCCTTTACTAGTAGTTAGTTTTCACTTTAGTTCATCTATTCATTTCTGAATTCCTTTCAAGTGTTTCTGACGATCGTAATATTCTCACTTTTCATTACACTGTCGGCTGACTACATCTTCCTGTTCAACTGAGCTATCTTCCTTTCCCGTCTAAAAATAGTTATCCACTCGGAGCTCCTCCAGCTCAATTAGAACCCATTAATCAGCTTCTAAATGATCTTTGGTCTCTCTATGAACCAGGAGATATGTTTCGTTTAATATCTAACCCTTTAGTCCATTATTAAAAATAAAATGAGGGACACACTGTAACTTACCTTATCCAGTAAGATTGGGTTAAACAGTTCTTTTAGGTTTAACGGGACTTATGAGTCTCAGAGAAGAAGCCAAACAAAGTGATTGTTACATTTCTCAAATTAACTTTTAGTTTTCTACCAACACAAAACACTATACTCCATAATAATTCAACAATACAATCACGATCATAAACAAATTAAAAAATCCGGCCTATTCCCCATACAAAGCTGCCATACATCTGGTGACAATTATTGCGAAAATGCACACGTCATTCTTATGTCAGTAGTACAGTCAGGTGTACTACAAAGTTATTTTAGAACCTAAATTGTATAATATAATAATAAAGTGCTTAGAAACATGATGGGACTCGCAAGTTCTGTTAAGATATAATTGGTTAATGTTCTAAAGTTGAACTCTTTCCAGTTCAGCTTGTCACGCGACACAGCGAGACCGAAGAAATCGGTCGCGTTATTTTTAAGCACGGTAGTGAACAGGATACGAGAACACTAACCAACGCGTTAACTATCAACGAGGGTTCACCATTATCGAATATGTGAGAAGGCATCACTACGATAGTTGGTAAAAACAAATAGTGGAATGGACAGGTTTGCTAAACAATTACTTACATTAAAACCGATTATACCGCCCGTCCTTTTCTTTTGACCGATTGTAACGTACAAAATGGACGTGATAATGCACGTTGCACAAAGCTTTTTTAATACCATGCGCAAACCAATGAAGGGTGTTTGCGGTCTAGTGAATGCTGTGGAAGGTCATTTGCAGTCAGAAAACCTCCATATTTGACGCCCCAGCTGCAGCGTGTGTCGCGCCAAGTAGACGTCACCGATTTCACATGGGTAATAAGTCTACGCAAAGGCGCAGGACCATCGAAACACCATGAATATGCGGTTACTAGTGTTGGTATTAGTGCTGCCGGATGTAATAGTGTTAATCCTGTGAAATGCATAAAATTGCTAGTGTGAGAACTGGGTTTGCCTCGAATGCAGGCTTCATTTGCGACTAGCGACGTTTTTAATTTTTTTACGGAAAACTACGTTTTAGATAGTAGTCCTGATAGTATGGTGGGATTCAGTTGCGCACATGTTGCGTCCATCCTACGTCCTACTTGAGTGGAATGCATTTTTCTCTGATACCAAACACTTGGCCACTCTTGGATTCGAACTAGAAATCTTTCATTTATAAGTCTGATTCCCATACCACTGAGCCACTGAGTAATTCTATGCATATATATATATATATATATATACATATATATGCGCAGGTATACTGCGTCTAAGCTTTTCGCGCATCAATGATATCCATATTTTATTTCTACACAAGCCTGGCTTTCCGCTCAGTGGTGAAGGTGTAAGTCTTGTAAATGAAAGATTTCTATTTCGAATCCGAGAGTGGTAACGTGCTTGGACAAAAAACCGTAGTAAAATCAATTCGACTCAGAAGACAAAACAGTCCTTCCGAAACGTCGCGCTACACATAAAAACTAATATGAGACCACAGTTGCACTTATAATACAGATTTAATAACTCGGTATGGTCCAAAAGTGAAACAATTATTTAGAAAGATGGAAATATCTATGAACAAGCTAGCACTAGAGGATAACCACCTAATCTTTCTCTGCAAAGTTCGTGGTAACGTAATGCCTACCGACCTCAAAATCAAAACTCCTATACATAACCGGAGAATATCTCAAATAGCAAAGTGAGCTATCGAACCGTTAGTAAAAAATCCGATAATCTAGACCAGTGTAGAAATGAAACCCACATTGAAACCAATAATGCTCGTCTAGCATAGGCACAATACACCTGCGCAATAAACTACTGAGAAACGAGGAAAAAGTTGTTGTTCCGTATTGTAGCTGGTCCGTACTTCTTTAGAAACGGCTTCCAGCCCAACACCCAAACAACTAGAAAAAGAAATCGAAAGGAGAAGGGAGAGAAGATAGAGAGAGCACGTAGTCGAAGTGAAGGAGAAAACTACAGAGAAAGTCACATCTCAACTACAAATACCACCGAAGAACAACGAAGGTACCAGTTCGGTTCGAATCACAAGAAGCTGAGCACAGATCACCTGAAGGTGCTCAAACATCGTAATGGAGGATATGGTTCCTTCAAGAATCAACCAAAGCAGACAACGTGGGAAGAAACCTGGAAGAACAAAAACAACATAGTCAACACCCTCAAAAACTTGAAAACCAGTACACTGCTGTAAACTTAGTAGCTCAGTGGTAAAGGTGTCAGATTCTTAGTTCTACCCCGAGAGTAGTGTAGTGTTGGGTAAAAATCAGACTAAAATAAATTCGACTAAGTCTGATGACGGAAGGAGAATTCGTTTCTGAAACGTCGCGTTACACAAAAAAAACTATGTAAATAGGCCATCAACTCAACACTTATAATACAAATTTATCCAGTAAACGCCTGACACCACGGGGTGGTGTAACTAGTATCAAGGTATATGATTAGCTTAGACAAAGGTATGGACGGAGCGTTTTAGGGCGTGGCGGAGCATACTATGTATACAAAAGTGTAGCGCTTTTAAAGACAACTACTTTCTCATTCTTAGTTAAGAGGATTTTAAAGAATCAGGATTGTCAACATTACTGGGAAGTTAACTGAACGCCTGGAGCAATGTCTATAAAATACCGACTACTTGAAAATAGCCATACATTGAATTGGTAAAATGACGTCATCTTCCATTTACCTTTCAAAGTCAACGCATTCGTCAAGTGTGGATGCCATGACATTGGATAAACGCAGTAAGCACTGGTGTGAAAGATTCCTAAATTGTTTCAGAAAGGAATCCATGATGAAATATTGCACCCTAAACGTTGACCTAGTGACTGGTCTAATTACTGGGTGAATAGTAGCTTTCCAAAAAGACCATTTCTTTCTCACTCTAGGAACTGACTCTAGCTATTTTTCTCGAACAATGCTGTAAACTTAGAATTATGATTGCGACCACCAAGTCTGCTAAGATTCAATGCCTGTTGGCCGTTCGCAAAAAAAAGATTGCCTCTGTGTCTATAATGAACCAGTTATAGAAAACATCTAACTATGCTAAACCTAAGTGTTATCGAATATTAGGCTAATAAAAGGTTTCGTCATCAAAAACTTATGAGTTATGATAAATTTTATTTAAAACAGAGTGAGTCGTTAGATGTGTCAACGGTAACCCAAGGTTTCATTTTTGAATATAAATTTAAACAATCAAAATAGACACGTGCCACATAATGATAATTAATGACACCGAACGGGTTTCAATAACTAAGCTATCATGGTCAGCGGTCGATGAAGACGATTCTTTAGTTTCTTGCACCATTATGTAACCCAACCGATATTTTTAGGTAACTAAAAGTAAATGAACGTAAAAATTACCATGTTAAAAAGGTTAGCTGACAACACCCAGTATAAAACAAGTGAACAGCTTAATCAACAATTAATTTATTAAAAACATGCTACTGCATCGTGTAATCCATCAATACATTAAGCTTCTCTACAATTCTTAGCATAATTTAGCATAGCATATACATAAAAATATATAAAAAGGAAAATTACTAAAACCGTTAGTTATAAACGATTACCTTGACAAACGTTATAAAATTAATAAACGTGTTCGTAAAAATATTGTCATTAGTTTAACAATGCGAAACTTTCTATATTGTAATGAAACCGAACTCTTGACAACACACTTCAACTTTAATTAGTTTTCTCCGACCTTAGACGTCTGAATGAGCATTGTCTTTAATTTTTTCTAAAGGACTTTGTGAATCGAAACAATGAACGTAGATCGCACAAAAGAGTATTGTCTTTTAAATTAGTAAAAAAACGCTTAAAGTGTACAAGTATTACTAGAAAAACACTAAAAATAATCCTTGAGAACGACGATCAACAAGATTTTACCTTTTAATAGATGTACGTAATTCTTTTTATCTTCGGATCCTTTAGGGTACTCCCAATCAATATCAAGACCATCAAATTCTCGATCACGTAAAAATGGTATCGCGCTGTAAATGAAAGTTTGTCTTGCATAACGAGTATTAGCCATATCTTTGAATTTTTGTGTACCAAAAGACCATCCACCTAAAAGAAATCGTTTTATAAAAAGTTTGATAAATCGCACAATTTACCAATAGCGAGAAGAAGTTTGAGTTTCGGATTTGCTTTTCGTAAGTTTCGGATTCTTTCGTAAAGACCAGTTTTTCCATCTTTAGTTTCATCATTACTTTCAAATGAGGATAATTTACCTTTTTTTAACCAACCAAATGCAAATATTATGTGCGTGCATAAATCTGGTGTTATATCTTCCGGTAAAAATTTGGCAATCTTTGGTCTATATTGCGACCAATTTGTGTAATAACAAACCACCTAAAAATAGAACATTCACAATAAAAGTATATTCACCTGGATTTATGGGTTAAAATCCTGTATTACGTATATACTCTAAAACAATTTGTATAATCATCACAGCATCGCACTGATTTTACATATAAAGTGTGTTCGAAATTTGGCTTACATGTGTTACAATCTCGGAAACCGTTTCGAGCTCCAGGGTTGATTAAATTAGGAAAGGTTTAGAGAGCTTTGTTACAAGTATAAATCAGCCTGAGGATTGGATTTATATTTTGTGGTTTATGAAATAATGTGAAAAATCAAAATGGTGCATTTTTAACTTTTGTCAGCAGCTCGTAAATGAGTGATATTATGGTTTTTTCATTGATACATTATTAGGGCACTTTTATAAGAGGAGTAAAGGTCAAATAATTTTCTAGCTTCGCTTGTTTTCGAGGTATTTTCATCAACTTTTTATTTTCTTCAACACGCTATATTGGATTGTTGTATCTTTTTTCATAGTAGGCTTTGATTACGCGTGGTCCCCATCATGAAACAAAAGACTGCCTCGTGTCATTCAACTTCCTTACGTTTAAATAGGTTTATTTATTTAAAAATTATCATCAAGACAAGAGACACATTAGATTTTAAGAACTTCATTATTGTGCTTACACTAACTAATCTAATTACCTAATAATTAAATACAAGGCAGCCCAATGAAACGGTCACACCACTGTTTATGACTCTCTTGGTAGATTTTAGAAAAAAAAAACGCTCGAACACGTCAATTGTGATTTCTAAGGTTGCATCTTGCCCACCGAAACTTAGTTATACAGGGTGATTTATAAAAAAGTACTAGGCCACTCTTTTGATTTTTAAGTGGAAACCTACTAGCTTTATTTTGTTTTTTGTTCATCCCTGAAGTTTGTAACAAATTGTGTATAACAAGTCCTATACCTATCTTCAACTGTTTTACTTTATTTGCGTTTTTATAGGTGAAATAGCATGATATTGTCGATAAATTGAGACTTTAAGAAACTTTGTACCCTGGTTCCTATGGATACATTCGAACTAATAATAACCGTTAGCAGTCACTGTCAAGGTATGTCAGTGTAAACTTACACTTTTTTTGAATTCAAATCGAACTGGTATCATTATTATGAAATTTCTCGTTTGAAAAAGGCAAAAATCAAAAACTTTATTTTGAAAATGGAAGTTCCGCCAAGGACACCGCCCGCTTACTTAATTTGTTCAATCCAGACAGAACTATTAACAATAAGTGCCTGGGAAGATTAATATACTAAAGAAAATTGGAGATACTGGATCTGCGATTGATATTTAGTACCATCCAAATTGAACGGTGAGAAACAATACCATATAGATAGTAGTTTTGGGATACGTAACACTTGACAATACCAAAAGCACTTGCCAATGGGCTATATCTTCAGGGGTTTTTCGCACATCAACACAAAGGATATTGAAAGATGATAAATTTCATTCTTACTAAACAAGAGTTGTACAGGAACTTAATGAAGCCGATTATGATAGAGGGTTGGAGTTCTGCTAAGCCAACGGTTAACCAATAATTGAAATGTGCTGTTTAATGTTTGTTTTTCGGACGAATGCACGTTCTGTTTACACATTGTCGTTATTGGAATGAGTCTAACTCCTTTATTTAAAGAGATTCACTTGCAACGTCCTCAGGTATATTAGGGAATAACCATAATGAAAACATTCTCCACTTCCAAGATGATGGAGCATCACCCCACAACGTAGCTCCTGCAAGGCAGTTCTTGAACGCTCACTTTCCTGGTCAGTGGATTGGTAGACGAGGTCCAATTGAGTGGCCATCGAAGTTCCGGACTTAAGTGCTTTGGACTTTTTTCTTTGGGGACATTTAAAAAGTAAAGTTTTCTAAGCAAAACCGGAGTCAATTACACTGAAGGTAGAAGAATAACTCCAGATATGCTGGTAAATGTTCACAACAGGTTTGATCAGAATCTTTATTACTGTATGGAGGAAAACGGACACCGTCTTCTATACTTACTACGACATTGAGGCGTATTTTTTTTAATAAATTAATTTTTCTGCTATGCGAGTTATTTGATTTTAAAGCAATTATTAAAAGTTACATTTTCTGCATGAACCATCCTGTATAAAGAAATATTGACAGCAGACATTATTGCAAAAGAATTACTAGTTCGAAGGCATCCATAGAAACGATAGAGTACAAAGTTTCCTAAAACCTCGACGTATCGATAATATAATGCTATTTGAGCAATAAAAACGCAAATAAAGTCAAAACGATTGGACATGTTATATCCAATTTACTACTAACTTCAAGGAGGAGCAAAAAATTACATAAATCGAGTTTTAGTGGACAATATGTCTCCTTAGAAATCAAAGTTTGAGCGGTTTTTGCTAAATATAACAAGGAGAGTCATAAAAAGGGGCGCAACCTTGTCGTTGGGCCACCATGTCGAACTTTAATAGAAAGGAACTATGAAACTATGGAACAAAAATGTAATAAACAAATTAGTATAAAAACGCTAATAAACAAATCTATTAAACAAATTGATAACACACGTTTCCCTCCATTTTCAAAACATTTTTCACGCTTCACCAACAACCTATGGGTAGGTAACCCTTCTTAACGTATTGCTGTTGATGTTCGTTAAAACATCTTGTACCCTGTCTTCCAATTCTTGGGGATTTTCATGTGGAGGATATTCATAAACCTCATTTTTGGTGTACACCCATAAATAAACATCGGGAGGTGTAAAGTGTGGTGAACTCGCCGGATAATCAATTGGGTTATTACTGGAAATAATATTTTTGACAAGTGTGTCTGAGGAGATCCAATACCTCTCTGGTATTATAAACCGTACAGCCATCTGATTGGATATCAAAACTCGCGCTACATAATAATCTACCAAATAGTTTTTATTCGTTATAGATAAAGTAGTTATTAGTTGAGTTGATTGGCCTATTTCCACAGTTTTTGCACTTTGAGCGCGACGTTTCGGAAGCAGACTCTGTTTCCATCATCAGGCTTAGTCCTGAGAAGGACATATGTTATATAATTTTTTCTCAAGCACTTGACTACTCTCAGATTCGAACTTGGTACCGTTCACTTACTAGTCGGACTACCGCTGAGCCACTGAGTAATCCAATATACATACATATATTTTTTAGAAATTATAGCAACCTCAAACTTCACATTGTAATACTATTGTTGTGTTACATATTACCAGGGCGAACCAAACATACTTTTTTTTAAATGGGATACCCCATATATTATTCCAAATTTAGATTAAGCTCATCTCCCTAATATTTCCAATATAGGGTTCATTACGTTATACAGGGTATTTCAAAAGTTATGGTCAATTGTACACGAAAATCATTCTTATTTCAACGTCCTGTATACCCTAAACAGAACAACCTAATAATAATTTTTTCCAGGCATAACTTTTTTTTATTGGTACAGTGTTACAAGAAAAGTGCTATTTCTTTCTTATTGCACCAATTGAATATAGAGCGAGGCAAAACTCGAACACATGATTTTGTCAATTTTTTCAAATGAATTACCCTGTATTTTATTTTAAAAAGTGAAAATACACTTTATGTTCAATGAACTTTCCTGTTGAGGAATTAACAGACATGATATGGGTACTGGGAGAATATATGAAAAATTGTTTATTAGCACAAAGAATTTACAAAGGGAGATATCCCGCACGAAGACAACCCGAGAAAATAACGTTGGAAAGGTTAGTAGATCGTTTTAATCGTATGTGTTCAGTAGTTTATGAAAAAAAAAATATATATATATATATATATATATATATATATATATATATATATATATATATGATATGGTTACTGGGAGAATATATGAAAAATTGTTAGAGCACAAAGAATTTACAAAGGGAGATATCCTTCACGAAGACAACCCGAGAAAATAACGTTGGAAAGGTTAGTAGATCGTTTTAATCGTATGTGTTCAGTAGTATATATATATATATATATATATATATATATATATATATATATATATATATATATATATATATATATATATAGGTAGTTTCCTTGGGTTAAAATAACTCGACTTAGGCCAACTTACCTAGTCCAATTCTGCTTCCTGATCTTTCAAAGATGCATTTTTTATTTCATTTTTTTTCGATAGGTGCTTCATTTTGCGAGATATCTTGTCTAAGCTTGGTACAGGGAAGTTTCTCGGGTAGACAAACATGAATGTCTATTTACTTTCAACGTAAAAGATAGAGGGCGCCAGCAACACCTTACTCATGTTTCTAGTTTCCGCTGTATTTTTTTTTGTGTATAAAGATTTGGAAAGACTTGTTAACATCTCTGAAAGGTCATTTTATTTTCTTTAAAAAAGGTACTCTTATTGTATGTCGCTAAATGGTTCCGCTTTAGAGGAAAATGCACTTAAAGTGAACTCTACAGAATGTACATATTACATTTTCATACATACAATTTAATGCAAATTTAATCTAGTAGGTGTCCACCATAAAATCGTAATTCTGTTTTCGCACTTGAGTCGAATTGATATGTTATATAATTTTTTTCTCAAGCACTTGACTACTCTCAGATTCAAACTTGGTACCTTTCACTTGCTAGTCTGACACCTTTACCGCTGAGTCACTCAGTAATCCAATATATATTTTTTAGAACTTATATATACAGGGTGCAGCATTAGTGCGTCAAAGTACGATACGTCCGTTATTAAAGGAGATATCAAAAAAAGTTATTTACAAAAATTATAGGCAACTTCAAACTTGATATTACAAAATTATTTTCGTATTTACAGGGTGTTACAATTACCAGGGTGAACCAAACATACTTTTTTTTAAAATGGCACACTATATATTATTTCAAATTTAGATTAAGCTCATCTCCCCCATACTTGCAATATAGGGTTTCGTTACATTATACAGGGTATTTCAAAAGTTATGGTCGATTGTACACGAAAATCGTTCTCATTTCAACCTCCTGTACACCCTAGACAGAACAACCTGACCATAATTTTTTTCAGGCATAACATTTGGACATTAATGCAGTGTTACGAGAAAGTCCTATTTCTTTCTTATTGCACCAATTGAATATAGAGCGAGCCAAAACTCGAACACATGATTTTGTCAAATTTTTCAAATGAATCACTGTATTTTATTTCAAAAAATGAAAGTACACTTTATGTTCTTTCATTTTTATTATAGCTAAGATCGTTAATTTCTGACATATTTTCAATTTAATCACAGAAAGATTTTTTTTTGATTTCTATTATAGTTAGCCGTGAACAAATAAACGTGTGACAAATTGTTATAAAAAATTCAAAAAACATCGGTTATTAAGACAAAATTCTTATAAAATTAATTAATGTCATAATAAATGTCGATCTTTAAATTCTCGACTGACATTTCTTAACATTTCTACATTAATACTCTGGAATGCTTCTCGTATTCTATTCTTCATATCTTGTGTGGTTGGAGGTATTTGATACACATGGGTTTTCACATAACCCCACTTGAAGAAGTCAATTTTACTTAACTCTGGTGAACGAGCTGGCCACAGTTCCATTTTGATGAAACGTGGCTTCGTCTCCAAAGAGGAAAAAATCAAAGAAATCCGCCTGATTGTGGATTTATTGTTCAGCCAATTCACAAAAAGCAACCCTTCTGGGATAGTCATCTTCGAGTAGCTCTGGATGCAACTGGATATGGTATGGATGCATCTTATTTTTACGCAGTATTCTTCTGACGGACCTGTCACTTATATCATGCTGACGCGAGATTTCACGTGTACCAATATGTGGATTATGCGTAATTTCAAGCATCACGTTAAATTCATTTTCCCCGTTAAGTACAGGTTTTGTTCTTTCCTTTTTTTCATAAACTACTGAACACATACGATTAAAACGATCTACTGACCTTTCCAACGTTATTTTCTCGGGTTGTCTTCGTGCGGGATATCTCCCTTTGTAAATTCCTTGTGCCAATAAACAATTTTTCATACATTCTCCCAGTACCCATATCATGTCTGTTAATTCATCAACATGAAAGTTCATTTCAAACAGTATTTAATTGTTTACAAATTAATAAACACTACACAATCTCAAAGAAGTTTGTTAAATGACAAGCTACTAATTATTACTGAATAGTATCTATCTGTCATTTGTTCACGGCTAACTTGTTATAATAGAAATTGTTAAAATAGCTCTTTCAGCTGTTAAACTGAGAATATAATTCATATGTCACATGATACATTTTTGATTACTTTCATTGGTTAGAATACAAAAACAAAATCGCAGAATAGGCTATCAAATCGGTGATAATTTTATCACCGCATGTTGACTTTCACCTGATTTTAATGAATAAAATAGTTTACTGTCAAAGTGACAAAAAGTTTCAAAGAAATAAATCATTGTATTGATGATTATCTTGCAACTGTAATACAGGGTGTCCCAAGATATTTGGACACATTTTGATCATGAATGCTGCCTAAACGGAGAACGATAGAAACGTGTAGTTTTCACTGGTGTACTTGATTTAGCCCAAAGTTTTATTTTAGCTATAAAATAATTTTTTCCCATGAATACAAGGTGTTTTAAAAAAATTGCCATTTTTTAAAGCGAAAATAATGAAGTTTTTTAAATATAACACCCTGTATATTTTGCTGTCATCTAGAAGATGTAATCTTCTACTTTATAAAAATGTATAATATTTACTCCAAAAACAAAAGAGTTATATAAGTTTATATAGGTACACCTACTGTATACACGTAGGTTAGATATACGTTTTGCTGATTAATGCTTCTAAACCAAAAATTATAAAAATATGCCCTTGCTCGGATTCAAAGGGCTCTGGAAGAGGTCAATGACGTCACTGTAAAAAAAAGTATTATGTAAGGTACTATTGTCTAAATGTACTGGGTTGTTCATTTAAAAAAGCTAAAACTTTTGGCAAATTGTATCTGACTGTGCTGATTAAAATGTATGCAGTCGGTGCATAAAAACTTACATAACTCTTTTGTTTTTGGAGTAAATAGTACCATATTATACATTTTCAGAAAGTAGAAGATTACATCTTCAAGATGGCAGCAAAATATACAGGGTGTTATATTTAAAAAACTTCATTATTTTCGCTTTAAAAAATGGTAATTTTTTTAAAACACCTTGTATTCGTGGGAAAAAATTATTTTATAGCTAAAATAAAACTTTGGGCTAAATCAAGTACACAAGTGAAAACTACACGTTTCTATCGTTTTCCGTTTAGGCAGCATTCATGATCAAAATGTGTCCAAATATCTTGGGACACCCTGTATTTACTATCAAAGTGACAGATCGTTTAAAATTGTAAACTTTAAAAAATATAATAAAATACTTATCTTTTTTGGGTTTTTTAATGATGTACATTAAATTATACAATCTAAACGTTTCGATAACACTTACAGTTGTCTTCGTCAGTAGTAATGTTAAAAATTGTTAAAGATGTATACAATTTTGTCAAATTTGAAAAATTAAAACATAAACATAAGCCTGCTATTAATATAACAGTTTGAGAAACGTATAAGCCAACTATAAAATTGTAGTAAAGAATAACTAGGTCATTAAAATTAAATATTGTTAAACTGCCTCAAAGATGACAAACCAGAACACTCTCTACGACGAAAGCTAACAATGAAATTTGTCAGCGAAAAAACACATTTAACAAAATTTAATCGAGTTATGATGTAAATGTAAAGTTGTGAAAAACTTCAATTTGAAAATGATAGAAGCATTCACAAATCCAAACATTACATCAAATAAAATAACCCAGTTAAATCTAACAAAGAGATATCTTTATCAATAATTGGAAGTGTTATTAATAATGAAAAGCACAATGCAGAACGTTCTTTGTAATTTTTTAATTTTAATTTAATTTCAACTACTTATGTTAAATTATAGTGCTGTGGTAATTTAACATATAATTGGTAAAGCATTTGCTTCAAGGTCTAGTAAAAACACAGCAAAAAACCTAGACATACCAAAAGCTAAAATTAAAATCAAAATTAAGACGTATTATTATGCTTTTTTTTTAAATTATAAGATGCCAAAACCTATTTAAACGGAGATTTTCTTGTCTATTAAAATTATTCGGATGTTTATATATTTCAATAGCTTCACGTTGCAAACGAACATAATAATGAGTTTGTCTTGATAATATTTCCATATTGACAAATTGAATGTCATGATTTAGATTATTCAGGACATGGTCAGCCACATCAGACCTCTCTGGTTGGCCCAATCTACAAAATCTTTGCGTCTTGTATCAAAGCTAGGTTTTGTGGTTCCGATGTATACTTTTCCACATGAACAAGATAACTTATACACTCCGGAAGATGACAGAGGGTTTGACACATCTTTAGGTGATCTTACATGTTCTTTAATTTTTCTTGTAGGTTTAAAAATAGTCCTAATGCCATATTTAATTAGTATCTTTTCAATTCTATTTGTAACATAAGCTATAAAAGGAAGAAAAGCAGTACCAACATTTAGATTTAACTGGGTTATTTTATTTGATGTAATGTTTGGATTTCTGAATGCTTCTATCATTTTCAAATTGAAGTTTTTCACAACTTTACACTTACATCATAACTCGATTAAATTTTGTTAACTGTGTTTTTTCGCTGACAAATTTCATTGTTAGCTTTCGTCATAGAGAGTGTTCTGGTTTGTCATCTTTGAGGCAGTTTAACAATATTTAATTTTAATGACCTAGTTATTCTTTACTACAATTTTATAGTTGGCTTATACGTTTCTCAAACTGTTATATTAATAGCAGGCTTATGTTTATGTTTTAATTTTTCAAATTTGACAAAATTGTTTACATCTTTAACAATTTTTAACAAATTACTACTGACGAAGATAACTGTAAGTGTTATCGAAACGTTTAGATTGTATAATTTAATGTACACCATTAAAAAACCCCAAAAAAGATAAGTATTTTATTATGAGTGTTAATGGTGAAAGTTTACATTTTCATATTTAAAAAATATAATTTCTATTAACGTTCATTATATTCTCTTACCAAATATAACACGTGTTATGATTAATAATCGATGATACCACTCGTTAAAACCTGTAGAAAATTGAACGCGTGCTTCGCACTCGTTCAATTTTCATCGGTTTTAGCTCGTGCTATCACCGATGATAATCCTAACACTAGTTATACTATCCCCGAAAATATCTCAGAAATTGACGATTTTAGCTGTAGGGAATGCTTAATAAAAATGAAAGAACATAAAGTGTATTTTCACTTTTTAAAATAAAATACAGGGCGAATCATTTGAAAAAATTGACAAAAGCGTGTGTTCGAGTTTTGGCTCGCTCTATATTCAATTGGTGCCATAATAAAGAAATAGCACTTTTTCGTAACAATGTACGAATGTCAAAAAGTTATGCATGAAAAAAATTATGGTCAGGTTGATCTGTCTAGGGTATACAGGACGTTGAAATTAGAATGATTTTCGTGTACAATTGACCGTAACTTTTGAAATACTCTGTATAATGTAATGAAACCCTATATTGGAAGTATGGGGGAGATGAGCTTAATTTAAATTTGGAATAATATGTAGGGCAGTCCCATTTTAAAAAAAAAGTATGTTTGGTTCACCCTGGTAATTGTAACACCCTGTAAATACGAAAATAATTTTGTAATGTGAAGTTTGAAGTTGCCTATAATTGTTGTAAGTAACTTTTTTTGATATCTCCCTTAATAACAGATATATCGTACTTTAACGCACTAATGCCGCACCCTGTATATATAAGTTTTAAAAAATATATATTAGATTACTCAGTGGCTCAGCGGTAAAGGTGTCAGACTAGTAAGTGAAAGGTACCAAGTTTGAATCTGAGAGTAGTCAAGTGCTTGAGAAAAAATTATATTACATATGAATTCGACTCAAGTGCGAACACAGTACCCAGGACTAAGCTTGGTGACGGAAGCAGAGCCCACTTCCCAAACGTCGCGCTCAAAAAGCAACAAATGTGGAAATAGGCCGATCAACTCAATTAATATGAAAGCACAGTTACAAAACACTTATAATACAGAATTAAGTAGTTATTCTTGTTGTGACTAGTAACATGAGAAAACTGTATACATACGTTCGCATTACCATAGCAACCAAGTCAATAAGACTAGAATAGGTGGTCGCGATCTTTATCTAACTACTAACTCAGTGTGAGTTTTGAAAGCAAAAACAACATTTACTCTACTCTACTCTACTCTGGTTATATTGGTGTCGCGCTCCTGAAATTGTTCTGAGTGTGTTTGTGCTGCAGCTTCTGTATTCCTGTTAGCTTTAAAATAGAATTCAATCATATCTAAATTTTTTCAAAGAAATAATTAACAATCATACTAAATACTTAAAAACAATATTTTTAAGACTGTAAAAAATATAAATTACACACTTTAATAACAATTCAACGATATGAAATAATGACTCGAGGCATTCTTTTGTTTCATGATGGCAGATACACGTAATCAAAGCCTACTATGAAAAAAACAATAATGTCTAGGTTTGAAGCTTAAAAAATCTATTAACATAGAAAAGCTCTTTAAAAGATTTTTCCAAAAATAAAAAAATCGAATATGGCGTCAGCAAGAAAATAAAAAGTTCATGCAAACATTTCGAAAATAAATGAAGCTAGAAAATTATTATTGTCTTTATTAAATTCTTCTTAAAAAAGTACCCTAATAACGTATTAATCCAAAAATCATGTCACTCATTTACGAGCTGTTGGCAAAAGTTAAAAATGCACCATTTTAATTTTTTCCAATTATCTCAAAAACCACAAAAGGTACAAGTCTTAAGGTGGATTTAAATGCGTAATAAACTTCTCTAAAACTTTCATAATTTAACCATCCCTGTAGCTAAAACGGTTTCCAAGATAGCTAAATTTGGGACACGCTGTATACCAAAAAATTAAATAAAATTAAATTAAATGTCAATATTCTGTTTGCAATGTAGACTAACAAAATTGCACTGTTTGTAAGTAGTACCGGAATAATTAAATCCACTTTGTTGGATCAGATAGTATCTTTTCTGAATTTTATGGTTTAACGAATTAGGTATGAATTAGTAATTTACTTCTTTTATAAAAACTTATTACACTCACTAGAAGACTTTCACTTGAATGTAATTATAATAGTAGGATTGTAAGTCGTGTTTTCACATAATTATTAATATGTTTAACATTAACTATTTTTAATTACGTTTCTTATCTTATGCACTTATTCTTAAAACGCATAAATTTTGTAAACATGTATATAAATACACGATTTCAACCCATAAAGATTGGTATTATCAACTATGAATATAAATGGTGAAAGCTTACATTTTCATAAAATTAACTTACTTTGTAACCATCCACATCCTTCTTATTGCTTTTATTTAAACTACTCGAAGCTATTGAATTATCAATAGTTTTTCGTTGATTAGGCCTTGTTCGGACTTTGAATCGATTAACACTTGCAGAAAGTTCTTGATCTCGTGATACGGAATTCTTTTCAGCAGTCGGTGGATTTGTTGTTGTTGTTGGTCTACGTAATCTTCTTCTTGTGACTGTGAAATAAAACGATTGCGTTAATTTAAACAATAAAGTGTATAATTTGGATATAAATAAAGCTAATATTTTTATGTCCTAGAACTTGACTCTTCTGAAAACTTTCATTTAATTAACATTTGACCCTTAAGATCGTGCGTAAATGTCATAATGTTTATTTGAAATTTATTACTGAATTATGGTATTGTAAAGAGTAAATACTTCGCAAGAGAGTTGCCACAACAAATGTTGAGTAATATATTTTTATTATGTTTGCAAAACTTATTTTTGTTTACTATAAAACGTGTATTGGTTTACATTTTTACTTGTATTTGAAAAATGAAATGCACCCAATTTTCGAAAAATGCTTTGTGCAATCACCTACTCAATCTCAAAGGAAAGTATCCAATAAGTACGAAAGATGCAGAAAAACCTGAAATTGAGAGCGTACTTTACTTCAAGGTCTACATGAAGATGATCCGGACAGGCGTTTGGAATTGAGCAAGTGGTAAACAATCCAACATGAAGTTGATGCCATGTTTTACAAAAGCATTATTTAGAGCGACGAAGCGACTTTTAAGGTGATTGGCGTGAACAGACACAACTGTGTCTACAAGGATTCTACGAATAAACGTGCGGTGATGGAGACGCTCCTGGCGTAAGTGTATAAGGCAGGGATTTTCAGGGGCGGGCTCATCGGGGCGTATTTTTTTAATGGGACTGTCGATGTTGAAAATTACTTAGATATGCTCCGTGAGGTGTTCACAGAACTGAAAAACAGTCCATTATTTCAAAATCTCCAGCCAGTTAAGGAAAAGTGGCAACAAGATGGAGCGTCCCCTCATTATGGACTTATTGTGAGAGACTTTCTCAGTGAAAACTTTGGTGAATGGATTGGCAGAAGGGACACTATCAAATGGCATCCACGATCCCCAAATATCACACCTATGGGTTTTTCAGTCGGCCGTATACTAAAAAATGAGGATTATTCTGTCAAAATTCGTGATGTTGAACATTTGAAGCAACGAATGCAATCAGAATTTGAAAACCTGCAGTCCCTCAAGATTTGCGACACGGTTTGTAAATCAATGTTTGTAAAGAACAGTGATGAAACCAGTTTGAGCATCTTTTGTAGGTAATTTTTGTAGGTTAAGCTTTGTAATAAATTAGTACTTCATAAAAATAAAGTATTTGTATTTTGATTTTTGATAACTGACTTATGGTCCATCCTGTATATATATATATATATATATATATATATATATATATATATTTAATTGATATATTAATTGTTGGATTATATACATAAAATTAAGATTAAAATTGTAGGTAGCGCACCAAGGAAATTTTATTATTGTAATAAACGTTTGTCAAATCGTTATTGTTACTACGATAGAAAAGACAATTAGTGGATTTTTAATACCTTGATAATACGTCGTAATTTGCTAATGCTTTCAAAATATTTTATTTATATATTTTTATGTAAGGAATGTTGGATCTAATATTTGTCTAGGGTTGTAAAACACATGTTGGGAGGTGGGTAGCAGGTGCACGCTTAAAAATGCTTTACTGAAGGGGCGCAACGAATCATTGGAATTTCTTATGCGCGCTCTTGATGAAAAAAAATGTCACTGATCTAATGATTAACTACGGCTGAACAGAGCGCAAATCCAAAGAGATCTTTGTTTGATATGTTGAAACCAGAAACGTAAATGTATGGTTTATTACGAACGAATGCATGTTTTTAAAATTAAGATATCGTGCAATAATCAATATGAAACTTACAAGGGAAATTAATGTTTCTTGTTTTTATATTACCTCTTAAAAATGTGGGTTGATTTCGAGAGTTTGAAATCGGGGGAAAAGTTAGTTACAGTTAGAGTGTTAATCGAGCCAGATAGATTTTTGGTTAATTAGAATCTCCCAATGTAAATAGTTGGTCTTTAACATATTTTGTGCGTGTACATTTTCTTTTAAATTAGCCAACACTAATTTGTCTTTTCTTTCGAGTGTCAGTTGTAATGTGTTTTTCAAATATCAATCTATAAATAACAGTCACCCTTTTTGAAGTTAAACCGCGTAGGTTAACGGTTCGTGTCTGTGATCAATTAAAGGAATAGATCTTCAAGTGTAAGTAGGTATTTTTATATAAATGAAATCTCGCAGCAAATCATTTACCAGCCTAGATAACATATTAAATACCAAACATTGCCCTGCAAAGGTATCTTATTCGTACGCGGACCCATTAAGCTGAAATCTGCTAAAATGAAAGACAGTACAGGGCTGTCTCACTCTGGTATTTGTGCGAATTAGCATTGTTGGTTATTGTTTATATTTATATTTATGTAGAGGTGGGCTGATAAACGGGTACATGATACCGCTTTGGTTACTAATTGTAAAAGGCAATTACCAAGCGTGTACACACTCTCCAGTTCAGATAACCATTCAACACCTCGAATTTTATTTTTATTGTTTTTATTGTTGTATAGATGAATGTGTAAGAATTATTTGCCTGCGAGCTGATTTCTCTTTGTATGTGCTTTATTGTAATTTGATTTATGTATTTTGTTTTTTGGTGGTCACTAAACAGTTGGATACAGGTAAATTCCTTGTCTGTTTTCTTTTGTCCTCGCTTTGCCTTATTATCACCTGTGCAATTTTACTGTTGATATATTTTACATGTACCGTAATTTGCTTTAAAGGGCCACATGTTTGGTATTACAATTTTTATTTTGATTATTTATGACCCAATTGTGCGTGTGACTACAAGCGTTTTTTTATTATTATGTTTCTGTGTAACTAAACTGCTTTTTATTCACTTCCTCTTAATGTTCTAATTTTGTACGCACTTTAACCTGATTTAATGGTGTTCTGTTATATATTTAACGCTTTCTTCGCTTTTTTTTTGTGTTATTTGATTTATTGATGCACTCGTGAAATTACTTATTTATGAATAAAGTGGGTTTTATTGGTGGTTCCTTCCCACAATAGTAGATTAACGGGCTGAACCACCGCTGCGCAATTCTCGTCGATTTTAATTTGAGTAGTTTCATTTTTTTTAACTGTCCCGCATGATGCAACGCTTACCTCATCCAGTCTATCTAATTTAGATAACACCACGTACCTACCACTAGACGGCCACTTCATTTGATCTGATTGGAGGTTTGCAAGTAATTAAGTATCAGACTTGTAAATAAATTCTAATGTTTTAATTATTGCCCGGAAAGTCAAAGTAAGGCAGGTAATTAATTTCAGTAATAGTGACATTATTGTCAGTCAAGTCAAGATAAATCACATAGCGATTGTTTTGTTCTTGAATTTGCATTATGACAAATAAGTTCAAATTACGCTTTTCAAGATAGGGTACCTAGGGGACGATACAAAAGAAGCTTTTTACAACTACTTATATCTCCAAAAGTGAAATTGCTCACTGGTTTTATCACATACTGTAGGTCAATCCACAATAGTATAAATAGTTACAACAACTTGAATGTTGGTGCTTCCCAAACCAAATTATACAATATTTAAACATTCGTCCAAAAAAATTGTTTGTAATAAGAATTGAATAGAAGAAAATTAAATGCAACCTAAAGAAATTCGAAGCATTCCGAGGAAATCTCTCAAATCTTGGAATCCTATCTACAACGTATTGTAGAAAAACGGAGACGTGTAATCATTTTTAGTTGAAAGAAGTAGAGCATATGTTATCAATCCTCAGTGTAGTGGAAGTTAGTTCAATGCTCTGCAAAGTGTTATCTTGTATATATTATGACAGATCGTAGACATTGTGTGCGATCTGGTGTTTACATGGCAAGGTCCATAATTACGACGGTAAGGTTTAATGCGGTTTAAATCTGATTCCATACATTCGATATAATAGAGGTAGAATTAACCATAGGAAGTTGATAAAAAAAATAAGTGATATGACAACTGGATAGTCTAAAATTATGACTTTGTTTAAATTACCAAAAGTTATCTATTCATACTGTGAAGATGCTAGCTTGTGTTAAAAATAACACCTCCACTTTTGATTTGACAGAAGTCAGCGCAAAATTTTACTTTTGTTATATTAAAACGAAACATAATTGTTAGAGCTTATACGATTGTTAAATAAAAAATTTAAAACAAAAATACAATTAAAATATGTTGCCTCGATGGTTTAAGGGTGAGCGTGATAACATTTCACAAAGGAACCGCGGGTTCGAACTGGGCCAAGATGACCTTTTCTTCTGTAAGCGAAGAAAAACTGTAACACGCCTTTTTTTGGCTAAAAAGTAAAGCCATATGAGATCCCCTGCTGGAGGTGTAACTCCCTTAGTTAAGGCATAGTTCCAGTAAGGGTAGTGCTAATAACCATACTAGTTCATCGGCACAAAGATACTTGGAAATCCTCAATTTCCAGATTTTGGCCGACAATATAATGCAATACAATTTGGCAGTGCATTAAAAGACCGTTTTAAAAAGAATGTGGTGTGAAGGTACAATTTCACACTTTCACAGTTTTATTTTTAGTCAAAGTGTAAACTGATTTATATCTTTCAGATAAGTAACGCAATGACATTTGTGATTGTGTGTGTGTGGTTGAACGTTATGATTGTGAGTGCGTACGAGCTTAGAATTAGAATTTCGTTTCGCCTGTTCTTATTTCTCGTGGACCTGATTTTGTGAAAAATTCAGAGCAATCATCGGTTTTTCTAAAATATTTTAGAAACATTTACATATTTCATAGATGTAAAAATACTAGTAGATATTTAGACTTTTAAAATTATGAATTAATTATGTTCTAAGCAGGTTTTTGATACGACGAATTGGGCGACAAAAAATTTCTAAGGTAGAATTTAAGTGTTCATTCAAATTCTTTCGATGTCTGAACTACGGTCAATTCCATAGGAAAATCTGCAAAAATATTTTTTACATTTTACGATTTTTTTTATAAAGATTTCTCAATACAAAGCCAAATGAGTCTTAAATATTAAAAGTAACACTTATAATGCTTTCATTGTATTATTAACATTCATATAGGAGTGGGCGGCTTTGACATTTTTGTTCAAGTTCGCATCGAAATGTCTGTTAACCCCTATCTAACAGTTGGTGAAGTGTGAAAATCCATGCGTGAATTAAAAAAAAACATGAAATTTAAAAATTGCCAAATTTTTGCCAAAGGGAGTTACAATCGTTATTATTACCCATCAGTGAATTTATAGACAGATAATTTGCGCACGCGTGAAGTTTTTAAAAAAGTTATTTATAATGTATCAATATACAATAAACTTGTGACAAAAGTGTTTAAGTTGTGAGTACAGCCGTTGAGTGATAATATCACCCAACGGTATATCTTAAATAATTATTAAAAACTTTTGCGTATATTACCTGCCCATAATTTTTCGGATATTTAATTGGAGATTAGAGTTGAAATCTTCTTTTGGCAGAAAGTTATCAATTATTTTTGCAGTTTTGCACTCGTATTTTAGTACTAGGAACCGACTGGAATTTAGTCGTTTTAAAATATCTGTTTTATTAACAATTTCAAATTCTAAAATGGGCGAGCTGTACCCAAAGGCGAGTTGTAAATATTATCATTATTTGACGTCATTCACACCCAAAATATTACTTTCCAAACCGCAGAAATGTGTCTATGTAGGTGTAAGTGTCATTATATGCCAGTGTGTAATTATCCTGAACAAATTTATTGTATTATTCATTTTAAGTTCCACTCTGTAGGCTGGAAGGTCGTGTATTGTTTTTCACCAGATATTTTAAGATTATGAAATAACATGTATCTTATCTTATCCCATCTAACCCCCAATCATTTTATTTACATTTAGTATACGCTAGCGTCAAGTACGTTCAATATTCTTCAGAAAAAACATCGACAGTGGAGTATCTAAAATGTGACAGCGTACTTACGCTATTTTTGTGTACGTTGTAGGTAGCAGACCGCGAAAATTTTATTATTGTAATAAACGTTTGTCAAATCCCATTGTTACCACGATAGAAAAGATAATTAGTGGATTTCTAATATTTTGATAATACGTCGTAATTGCTAATGTTTTCAAAAGATTTCATTTATATATATTTTTATGTAAGGAATGTTGTAACTGGGGTTCTAAAACACATGTTGGGGGTTGAGTGGCTGGTGCATGCTTAAAAATAATTTACTGAAGCGGCGTAACAAACCATTGTAATTTCTTGTGCGCCGATTCTGAATGGAAAAATGTCACCAGCTTAATAAGTAATGGTGTCGGTACAAACCGCGATCAAAAGATATATTTGTTTGTTACTTGAAACTCTTAGACATGTAGGGTTGTTACAGACGAATGCATATTTTTAAAATTAAGATGTCGTACAATAATTAATATGAAACTGTTCCAACGTAAATTAATGTTTCCTGTTTTTTTTATTACTTTTGAAAGACGGGGGCTGATTTCGGGAGTAATGATAGTTAGGTTTGAATCGAGGGAGAAGGCAGTTACAGTTAGAGTGTCAATAGAGCCAGATCGGTTTTGTGTTAATTAAATACCTTCATTGTAAACTGTTTGTCTTTAAAATAATTCTTGCGCGTACTTTTTCTTTTGAATTCGCCAAGGCTAAGTTGTCTTTTCTTTCGGGGTCAAACTGCGTAAGTTAATGATTTGTGTCTGTGGTCCATTAAAGGAATATTTATTCTAGTGTAAGTAGGTATTTTTATATAAATTAAGGCTGGCTGCAAATGATTCTACAAGTCTATATAACCTATTAAATATCGAGCATTGCCTTGCGAAGGTATCTCATTTGTACGTGGACTCATTAAGCTGAAATCTGCTAAAATAAAAGACAATACAAGGGCCTCTCACACTGGTATTTGTACGAATTAGCATTGTTGGTCGTTGCTTATATTTATATCTGTGTAGAGGTGGGCTGATACCGGTTTGGTTACTAATTGTAAAAGACAATTACCAAGTAGGTACACACTCTTGCTGCGCAAAGTACGTTAATTTTAATTTGAGTAGTTTCATTGTTTACCTGCAACACGTACCTCATCCAGCCTATCTAAATTGGGTAGCACAACGTACCTATCACTAGACGTTTGATCAGATTTGGGGTTTGCGAGTAATTAAATATCAGACTTGTAAATAAATCCTAATGTTTTAATTATCACCAGGAAAGTCAAAGTAAAGCAGGCAATTAATTTTAGTAATAGTAACATTATTGTCAGTCAAGTCAAGATAAATCACTTAGCGATTGTTTTGTTTTTGAATTTGCATTATGGTAAATAAGTTTAAATAGCAATTGGACCTATCCGTCTCAGAAAAAAATAGATCAAGCAAATGTCAAGCAAATTTGGCAGATGTCAAGCAAATGCAGCTAATGGCATGCGAGGTGTACACTTTTTTTGCACTGTTCAACCCCTCGGTTTTATCCAATTCAACTAGTTATAGCAATTGTTTTGTTGCACAAATATTATTAAATAAGAAGTTTTAAATAAATGTTACATTTTGGCGCCAGCACAACACTCCTAAGGAGCGTGTAGTGCTAACGGGTTTCTGTTCTAGCGGCGGTAGTTCTGGATTTTTTTATTCGATTTCTATTCTATTTCACCAAAACGACACTCTTCAAAAGCGTGACGTACTAACGAATTGCTGTTAACTAACAACGGTAGTTCTGAGCAATTCAATGGGTTTTAACAATTCTTTTGTATAAGCATTTCTAAATAATTGTTACATTTTGGCTCCAGCACGACACTCCTCACGCTGACGGATTTCTGCACTAACGATAGTTCTGGATTGTTCTATACGGGTTTTGCACAATTCAATAGACTTTCGCAAGTACTTAGTTGAATAACTACACTTTTGGCCGCGGCCTTTCATTTGTCACCTGACAAAAATCTAAGAAAATATGTAGTTATGTGTCTTCTTTTGCTTTGTAGTTATTGATTGCATTCTAAATTAGCGTGAAGCTGCTAGTGGTTAGTTGACATTCAGAACTATGCCACGGGGAGGTAGTTTAACATCCCTGTAACAAATAATTTGATCTTTTTTGAACAGCTACCAGTTGTGTTCTAAATGTTAAAGAGTATGGATTATTTATTGTTATTAATTTATCGTTTTTGTCGCGACGGTTTAAGGTCTTGACCGACTCGTGTCATACCAAATGAATCGATTGGGAATATGTCAAGGTTGTACGAAAGAAGAAAAAATGTTTCTCAGTGTAATTTTCCTAAAGCGTCTTTAGTATCCTGAGCGGTATGAACACGGACATTATGCTGAAGGAGAATTCTAATGATTCGTTTACCTCTTCATCCCAAACCATTATCGCTATGACTTTTTCACCCGAAAGAAAAACTTTTGCCTTCTTGGGTGCTGGCTATGTTTTGTGTCTTCCCGGTAAACTGGACCGTTTGTATCTATGGGTAAAATGATGAACCCACATCACATGTAAGTAAAATATTGAGAAGTATTTCACCTTCTTGTTTAAAATGATATAAGATCTTTGTTGCAATATGAACACCTTTTTTTTATTCTTCGGAAAACAGCATTCAGACCCATCTCACTTTCTTTTAATTTCCATTATTAATTCAACATTTCTTATTATTGACGTACACAAATTCCCCTACTATAATAAATAAAGTTATGAATTTGTTAAATTGCATCAATGAAGAAAGATCATGGTGGTCTTTCATCTCCCAAATTTTCGACCTCTTCTCTGTCTTCACGAAATTGTAGACACCAATCATACAGTTAAATTTTTGAGTACTATCTCCAAATTGTGGATAACAATTTCAACAGGCTAAACTCTTATATTACAGTCAACAACGAACGAAAGCAAAGCAATAGTAAACAAACCTTCTAGACAGATGTACCTTACTTTAATTTTCATCAACTACATTGGATATAGCACCAAATTTGAACATCTACTATTTTAAAGGTCTACCCGTTCCTTTTGTGTATCGTCTTCAGCATTAACACGCAAGTTTCTGTACATAGTTCTTGGTTTGTAGATCTGAGTGGATCTTGATAATGCTTGCGTAATGATTCTTGAACGCTAGATATATACGGAATTAATGTTGGGTGTTTCCGCACGTCGTTAGTTTTTGGTTAGGCATTAGATTAGTTATAGATTTTGGCTAAATACTCTCCTGTTCTTTGCCTTCGACCATTCATATCATTTACATTTGAACGCATTACCATTGCTCTGTCGTGCCAAAATCTTATAACGAAAATATTTGCCCTTTCATAGTGACTAGAGTGGTAGTGTAGTTGCCCTCTGGACTTGCATCCTAAACTTGTTACTAGTACGTCTTGGAACGGAAGTTGTTTGTCCCACTGTAGTACATTTTGATAAACTTGATTAAAAGAGTATGGTTATTGAATATTTTAAGGTGACCTTCTAGTCTTTCTGTCTCATGTCCCAAATTTATTTAGATATCGTCTACACACCGTAACTATAATTTTGTTTGTCTTGGAACGGGTTGATTATATCTTTTTTGTACTTTTCTATGAACATGTTTATTGTGGAAAGTAAACAACACGTTACCATCACAAACTTTTGTTGGTGAATGTTGCTCCTTGGTCTTATCAGGACCTTAGTGTCCTATTGATCTATAGCTGTGTTTTTGTTTGTTACCGTATTTGCAACTTCTAACCTAGTTCCCACACGTAAAATTGTTATATATAGCAGATAGCCAGGTGACTGTGACATGAAAAATTTCTGGAGCTGGGAATTAATCTTAGAGGAGTATTTTATTTGTATATTTTTGGAAGATTTTGTGGTTTACAATAACAAAGTGTTCGAATTTGGACAGCAAATTTCTCATCGAGTGCGGAAACCGATATAGTCACCGCCATATAGTTTGCGTAGTGCCTTTGATGTGTAGCTTGTACTAGCCAGTATCCAGTAGTTCTTAGATTTTGTTATTGTGGGTGCTGTTGACAATAACTACTATTGATTTTCCTTTATTTTCACCAAGGAGCTTAATTGAGGTGTCATTTTCAGTTCACCTGGGTTTAATCTCTGTTCTTTGGCCTTCCATTTACACTACACATGATTTTGTGGCAATATTTCCGTGTAGTAAATCTCCTAAAGTTATGGTACATGCGGCCTAGGACTTCATTATACAACAGAGAAGGTTACTTACACTGGTAAAATTAACAATAAAATTTTAAAAGGTTCCATTACCTAATCATGCGTTTAATACACCTGTCCAAACCAACTCGTTAAAAGTCGTTAAGAATATTTCAAAAAAATAGCTTTAGTTTCTAGAGTACTCAGTATAACTTATTTTGTGGCTCACTGAAAGAAACGCAAATGTATTGTTTCCAAGGAATTAAGTATCACACTAAACACGCTAATTTGAAAATGTACATGCTGCAATTGTTTGAAATGTCTATTTTTATTAATAAATCCTTAATCGGTAGAGGCTGCTATATATGGTCATAGCGTATATCAATGACAAAAAACTGTACTTGCGATAGGTTCATTTTCTTGCATCATCGAATATATATATATATATATATATATATATATATATATATATATATATATATACTAACATATACAGTGTTATGTCTAAATTCATTTAAAGAAGTTCAAGGGTCTAGATTTTGGAGAAACCCTCGTACACGTGATTTTTATTTTTGACTGCGGTTTTTTAGTGGTAAAATTTTGTATATAGGGTGGCCCAAAAATAAGTTACGACCACTAACTTGATTTTGTCAAATGGAAACACCTGTTTTTATTCCATTTTCTGAATTTGCTTTGAATTCTGAGTAAATCTCATGTACCGTGCCCTATATCTAAAGTCAACAGATCTCGAGAAATTTACATTTGCACGCATCAACAATTAAGACCGTACCAAGAAAGGCGGCCTTCGTTTTCTGTCAAAAGGAACAATTTATTAAAAAAAACACAACAAATCAAATCAAATGTTCAAAACGTCCACCATTTGCGACTTGATAATAGCCAAGGCGATGAATAAACTCTTTTTGCACGTTTTCAACCACTTCTGGAGTTATGGCACGCACTTCTCTTCTGATTTTCTCTTTAAATATCTCCAGATTGTTTGGCCTGTCAACATATACTTTTGATTTGAGACAACCCTATAGAAAGAAATCCAACGGGATTAGGTCGGGTGACCTCTCCTTCCTATCCACTTGTTAGGAAATCTTTCATCCAAAAATACACCATTTCGGAAAGGACAAATGTTGAAATTCGACGTCAAAAATAAATTGACATACACAACGAAATGAAAACATGTACTTATTCCTTATGGATCACCCTGGATACGATTATTTTGCAAATGTTCGTGATAGTTTTCTAGAACAGTTTTTTTTTTCGTAAATATCTCGAGATATGTTGACTATAGGTAAAGGACATAGTTTAATTTATTTTACTCAGAATTCAAAGCAGATTCAGAAAATGAAATAAAAAACAGGTGTTTTCATTTGACAAAATCAAGTTGGTGGTCGTAACTAATTTTTGGGCCACCCTATATATAAAATTTTACCACTAAAAAACCGCAGCCAAAAATAAGAATCAACGTGTCCGAGCGTTTCTCCAAAATCTAGACCCTTGAACTTTATATATATATATATATATATATATATATATATATATATATATATATGTATATACTCTATAAATTAAAAAAAATGAACTCCAATAACCGAAGGAACATAGTCGTTTTCCCAATGAAATTGATGTATCCAGTTTCATTACTACAGTTAAACAATACAGCAAAATTAAAATGTGACGGTTTAAATAATATGTATCATTATTGATAAAATAATGCCCCTAGTGTATGTTAACAGTGATCTAGACAACCATCATACCACATCGATCGTAGACGAAGATTTCTAAATGGAGGAATTGAGACTGGTTAGTTTTACCGTATTTAATGTATGTATATAATGCATGCATATAATGTATATAATGTGGTTAATTTTAACACCTTTAGTATTCAATAAAGATAAATTTGAATAAGGTAGAGTTGTATAAGACAACCCAAAATTGAATCATATTAGTCTAGCCCTCCTTTAGATGTTACGAAAAGCGCAAAGAGAAATATTTAATATGTAAATTTTGTTTACCTAATATAAGTGATGTTACAAATTCCCCCTTAGCAAAATAAACGCTTCAGCAGGGGAAAATATGCGACGTTAAAAACGAGATTTGAGTTTGAATTCAGGAAGAAGATGAGAATCTATAATCCCCTCGAATAATTCAGCCCAGTAAACCATAACCAATAGAAATTTACACAATAGATAAAAATAAATATTAAGTAAATAGACTCAGGCAAGGACGACAACAAAAAGGAGAACGAAGGATGACAATAAGGAGGACGACAACGAGGAGGACGTCGACGAGGAGGATGACGACCAGGAAGACGACGACCACGAGGACGTCGACGAAGAGGATGACGACGATGCAGATTTCCCAAAACAAGCTTTAGATAAAATATGCTCACGTTCATAAAGTGCGAACATCTAAAACCATGCGGTGGCCCCTACGTTGTCCGCCATTTTGTGGCGGCTCTAACGTTGGGTGACATTTGGTGATGGCTCTAAACATATACCGAGTTGGGTGCCATTTGTTACTGATGCAAACATTGACCTATTTCTGTGGTTTGTTTACACTCGCCACAAAGAATGAAATTGAAATTTAGGGTTCTTTGTTTTATTTCATAATTTCAAAATCCTCTAATAAAAATTTATATTGTTTTTGTGAGAACTTAAAATGGTTACCTTTTAATTTAATTTTGATAGTTTCAATTTGTAAAGGTATCATTCATTAATTTAAATTTACTTTCCTTGCTATCAGGTTTCTGTTTGAGTATATAAACTTTAATATTTGTTTCAGCAAATTTTTTTTTATCGGAATGCTCCAACTCGATTATTAAAAGAAATGATTATTGTTATCCTTTACCAAAATTATATTCAATTTGATTTTTTAATGTTTATGTAATTTGTAACTTTATTGAGTTTACTTCCTTCAGCATTATATATTCAGTATTTGCATAAGCTTTTAATATTCGTAATATTTAATAATAAAAATAAATCAAACGTTACATATTTTTAATTAAACTAAAATTCGAAAAATGCACAAATGCTTAGTTACAATAATATAAAAACAATCCTATTATTTTATTTCGTATTATTAAGAGCTAACATGCACAAATCAACAGTGAATGAAATGTTTTCCGTTCAGTGTTGATATTCAAACAAATCCAAGAAAAATAAAACACACGGACGTTGATTTTATTACACAGTTAAAAACCTTACTTGTCACTTCCTGATGCCACAAATGGGATGATATCGTTGCTCCTCTGCCAGCCCTGGAGCCGCGTTTCTTTGTTCCCCGAATATCTTCTTCAGACCTTTGTTGCGGATTAATACAATTCCCATTTCCGTCTATCGATTCAATTAATATTTTCTGGATCTATTAATCAGTTATACCTCTCACTATAAATTGTCCAAACCGCTTCCACTTTAACTATCAATAACTTTCTATTTATTATTACTTATATATTGATTTATTACACTGGATCGATTGTCGTATTTTATATTTATCGTTCAATATTTAAATACACCCGTGGACGAATTTTGATACGCACAAAAACGTTATTTTAAATTATTACGTCACCTTTTTTGTCATCGCCGCTTTGACAACATTCGCACTCTGAATCACTTTAATCTTTTAATAAGGAAAGTATTCTTTTACTTCCTTATTACAATATTAACTAAATTTGATTCTATTTCTCAATTTAGAGGACAACGTAATTATTACTTTGTCACTTGCTGCTCTCTCTTAGGCTAACATCAATTAACTCTAACTATTCCTTATTCAAAACTGCCAGTCATTTCGACCGCGTCTCGCCCTCGTTCTACAGCACATTCATGTATTTGCAAATTGTCGTGTTTACTTAAAATATTTTTTAATTACTTATATACATAACTTATTGAAGTAAATTCAGCCTTTTCTTCTCAGTATTAAATAACATACATTAATTTCTAAATCTCTAAAATAACATATATCTATAAAATATCATATAGCTTAGCGTGAAATTTGAATTTCTCATGCATCCGTTACAACCAGATACCTTGAAAGTTCTTTGTCCAGATTATCTTTTACGTATGTTACATACATTTTCTTTAACACGCCGTTAATCGGTTCAACTATGTTAGCTTGCACATGGTATCTGGCCGTATAGAGAATTGTATGACGGCAGCAATTAGTACTTGTAAATGAGAAAGAAAGGGGTGGGTGGTAAAATAATTAACTTCGTGGTGTTTATTTCTGTTATAGTTGGCAATATTTTACATTCTTAAACTGTATTAAATTTATGATTAGCGCTTGACCTTTAGTATGGTATTATATAAAACTATTAATATTAATGTATTAATAAAAACGGGTTGAATAATTACATATTTTATAATATTAACTTAATGTATAAACTAAGTAAAGGAAACACAAATAGATTATTTAATTAAAAGATTGTTAAATAACCTACATATATTTCAGCTATTATCAAATAATTTAAATGCCAACCTCAATATTTAATAGTAATAACGAATAATGAACTCAATTCACGTCCGGTAAAATGTATGAAACAATACCTACCCATAATTTATCTAATAGATAATTATATTTAAATATGGATGTCGCGCCCAATTACTTAACAAACGTCATTCTATACAATCTTACAATCTATACTGCCAAGTTAAAAAATATGCACATAAACGTGCAACAAAAAATGCATTTTTTACAACACATTTTATTGCCGTATCCACCACCATACGACTAAACAGAAAACCAACGCATTTTATACGTAAAGCACTAGCACCATTTTTCATCTTTAAAAAAAGCAAAACGTGTTTCATTCCTTCTCCATGGTGAAGGGTGGAGTGTTTGAACTTTCCAAACTCCTATAGTCACAGTGACTTTTGACCCTTCCTCGCCGCTTTACATGTTATGAAACATCCGCGATTACGTTTTTCTCTCTAAAATGATTGCGAATTAGTTAATTTTGACCTTTATTCAAAATAAATATACTGAAGATTTATAATATCAAATTTTATGCCGAATAAATATGCCCTACAAGGCTTTACTGACCAGACGGTTATTAACAATTTTATTTTGATTGTTTCGTAATTCAGTGCAAGATGCTTTAATATTTTGCTTAAAATCTCAATTATCTTGTGATTTGCATAGCACACGATTTTAATACAAATTTATTCTATAAATCAAAATTTGATTCATTCTTCGCGCTGTTACTTGAATTTTTTAGTACTAATAATAGAGGTGATGACCATTATGTACTTATGTACTTTTATTTATTTTCAAATATGTGTTAGTGAGGTATACATTTGATAGACTCAGATCTTTCATTATTTGCCTGATTTATCCTTTAAGATTAATGCTTTGTGATTCTCGGCTTTTATTACTTTTATAAAACACTATTTTAATTGTTGCTAACGTTGTTGTATGTTGAACCGATTAAACACTTTCACTAATCCGGTGTTCTGATGGGTAACATGTATCCAACATAATTTTCGTATTGTCAGAAATTTTAGTATTTAATATATCTAAACTGTATTAGCTACATGGTGCTCAATTTCTTTCTAACTTTCCATTTTAACCAAATCTGTCCTTTCTTTAGTAACATTTTCATCTTAATATTAAAATTTTCTTCTATAGTAACTGTATTTACATTTAATTGTAGTATGGTGGTAAGAAAACTGTTGAACTAATTTTTCTTGTAGTTTAAGGAAGAATAATGCATTAGGGTTTCAGATCACCTAATATAAACTTCATAAATTTAATCATATAGGGTGACTGTGGGTGAGATGTCGCACATTTTGGTTAAACTGTGTAATCAAAAAAATTAATAAGGGATATAAGTAAAAAACAATTTTAATCAAAAGGAACGTTATTTATTTTCAAAATAAATCCAAAAAACCTAGTAATTTTTGAGAATTATAGAAACCAAAAAATAAAATTAGACCGTTGGTAAAAAGGCATCTATCCCATATACTGTGGGATAGTGGCCACACCATATGGGAGAGATGCCCTTTGAGTCTATTTCTTTTTATTTAAATTAATTTTTCTTATTTGTTCACTGCCACATACATTATAAAATTTTTTATAAAGCGTACATGATTCATGCAGCCATTTTTGGCAATCTGGACATTTAATCCAGTCCGATTTATTTTGTGTGTGGTAATAATTTTCCCAACACTCGACACAAACGTTACAATCGTCTTCTATAGGCCCTTGCGCATACAATTTTTCTTTCTTTTCCTCTTGTAGATCATCTGTTTTATTCTCTTTTCTCTTTTCTAATTTCTTCTCTGATTTGGCCGTCTGCATATTTTTCTTAAACTCTTTGATCAGAGATGCATTTTTAGTCTTCTTAAAAGAAATATCTTCAGGAGACGTCAAAACGCATGCTACTTGTTACCTTTTAACTGTTGAAGTCTGTATTTTTGGTAATGGAAGCGCCTCTTCCAAAATGAGTCTCTTGAATTGGATTTATATTTTCAGAATCTCCGTAACAATCTCTTGGCTTGGGTTTATAGTTTGTGAAAATTTCGTAGGAGACTCTTGGATAGGGATCACATTTTCCAAAGTTTTCGAGGGAGAATTGAGAATGGAAGGTGATGTCGGAGGTCCAGTAGGGGATGATGAAGGCACAAGACATGACGTCGAAGTTCCAGGGAGTGCTATTGACGTTCCAGGTTGTATTGATCTCGAAGATTGGAGTGTCGGTGGCGGCCACGGTTTTGATTAATCAGATATTGCAAAAAAATGATCTAGCATAATGTTAGTGTTTAAAGCTTTAAAACTAGATGAGGCAATTGCGGTAGTGGCGGCTTTTCCCCAGGCAGCACCAATCAGAGAGCCAACTTGTATCTTGTTAAATTTCTTGTTTTATTTCTAAACATCCAAGCATTTGTTTCCTTGGTGTAATATGTTTTTAATGGTTTAAAAAAGCTTCTATCCAACGGCAGCAAAGCTTGAGTGGTGTGACTGGGCAAACATATTATAATAACACCATTATCGTGTGCAAGGTCAAGCAGCTCTATTGAGTTTGAGTGAGAACAGTGGCCGTCTAATATCAAAATGGTTTTGCCATTGGATGCTTTCCAAGGCAAGAAATGCTCTTTCAACCACTTTAGAAAAATTTCGGTAATCGTGTAAGTTGATTTCTTGCTCATGTAAATTTGAGAGCCTTTTTGTTAACCCCTTTCATTATGAGGACTGGTGGTAAGACATATCCAGCGGCATTACAACAAGCAACCAATGAAATTGCTTCACCTTTCTCTTTTAGTGTTAATACATGCACATCCTTTGTCCCTTTTCTGCCAAGACTTTATTTGGTTTATTTATCAAGTGTATACCACTTTCATCATCGTTGAAAATATTTTCTCACCCACATTTACCCTAGAACTGCCTCAACACAGTGATACAAAAAGACAGTGCACTCTTTTAGTCGACTTCATTAATGATTTGTTTTTAATGGATTGCGTGTAACCTTGTTTCCGAGAAAACTTCTTGCTTTGACACCTCCTTTTGAATTTTTGGTAGTGGTTGATCGGGTACCATTTTTTTGACACCATATATCTTCACTACTATGGTAGATAACTGCAAAGCTTTGAAGAGTTACAACAATTTTCATACCATATCAACACCGTACGGAACCTACACGTCACTTTCTTGAGGATTACCAAACAAAGGACGGAATTGAGAGCTTGCTATACTTACACTCGAAAACGTGCTATTGCAATCAGGACACAAAACGGAGAATTTATTTTAAATGTATTTGAAGATGACACACATATTAGTACTAGAATTCTCTCGACAAACTGGTACATCGCAAACTTCTGTGCACCGAGTTATCAAACAAAATGTATTACACCCATATCACATCTAAAGTGCAAGAATTGTTACCGGAAGATTTGGTTAAACGAGTTGAACTTCTATCAGTTTATTTTGCATCAAGACATTCATTTTCAAAAGAAAACTCTCTTTATTGATGAAGTTTGTCTCACCCGAAGAGAACAAAAAAGTAATAGGTAACAAATAAACAGATAGGTTTAAGATAACCCCAAATAAGGTAGTTAATAGATTCAAATTGGGCGACGGTGGTGGTCAAGTAACTGGCTCTCCACCGGTAATCTAATTTAAATGATTTTTTTCGATACGTCCGATCCATAGATGATGAACTGGAGCACCATCCAACTTTCTTGGGCATTTGGAGTGAAAGGTTTTAAAAATAGATACAAATAATACCTCATCTCTTTAAATAAATAACTAATTCATGATATTACTTTTTTTTTATTGCTGTTTTTTTTCTTTCGCCAACGACCCTAAAAATATGATAGATAATTAGTGATTAAATTGGCTTATGGAGCATATTGTCAATTATATATTTTTATAGTTTTCGGGGTTGGAATTAATAGCAGCCGATGGCTGAGACCCCGCCCATAATAAAGACACTATTATTTATTTATTTTTTTTTTTTGAAATTATAGTGCTTCGACTGCAGAGGTCATTTGCACTTTTTTTTCTCATTCAGTTACTGACCCTTGAAATAGATTGGCTGATTGGATACCTTTCTTGTAATATTTGCTTGTCCTAAATTTTTATTTTTGGATATGAGTTTTTTAGATTTTGTTTAGTAGGTTTGCGTCCCTTAAGAAGTTTATTAATCTGTTTACGTTATTGGATTCGTTGTTTAGGCATTCTTCCAATGATTTCCTTAAATTATGTTTTAATCTTAAATTAGCGTACATATGGCAGTCGATTAATATATGAGAGATATCAAGTGTTATTTCGCATTCTGGACAAATCGGTTTAGGATCTGCAGACAGTAGATACTTGGACGTGGAATTTGTATGTCCTATTCTTAGTCGGGTGATGGCCACTTGCTCTCTTCGATTGATTGAACTCGGATAGACCCATTTAGTTGGTTCTTTTTTGATTTTTGAGAATGGTGTGTTGTTTTCTAACCAACTCTGTAGAGCATCTTTCTTTATGCTTTCCTTTAGGAAAATTTTTATATCATTTGGTCGAACTAGCCGACAATCAGTGCAGATTCCATTGGCTGCTTGACGTGCAGCATTGTCGGCTAGTTCGTTGCCAACTATTCCACAGTGTGACGGACTCCAAGTGAAACATATTTTCTTGTTATTTTCGCTTAGCCATGCCAAACCATCTAGAATTTTCTGTACGAGAGGGTCTCGAGAGAAGGTGTCGGATATAGCTTGTATTGCACTGAGGGAGTCGGTACAGATTAAAAATCTAGGTTTATTGGTCATATCGCAATAGACTACTGCTTGTAAAATAGCGTACAGTTCAGCGGTGTACACACTAGAGTAATAAGGCAGAGACCAATTATGTGTTGAGTCGGAAACGCAGATGGCACACCCCACGCCAGTTTTTGATCCGTCTGTGTAGATGACGGTATAGTTTCTATGCTCAGACAGTATATTGTTGAAGTTGATTTTTATTAACTCTTTGCAGGCTTGCTGCTTGT
>JARFJB010000047.1:110000-187500 GCA_036346205.1 Vesta saturnalis
GCACAGAGACGGTATTCTTGTGGCAGGGTATGGTAAATCTCTTAATTTGAATGGCGGCTATGAAGAAAAATAACTTAAGAGTGTACCTTTAAAACGTATGTATTGAAATTTGGTTCTTTGGTTTTTCCATATTACTAATTTTTTCATAGCCTTTGTATATATATATATATATATATATATATATATATATATATATATATATATATATATATATATATATATATATATATATATATATATTAGGGTCAAGTCGGCACTGTTGCTAACTTCGTTATTATTGTAAGTACAACGCCGGATAAATAGGCAAATGAGTAGTGTTTTTTCCGCTGATTACCGATAGTTAAAACTGAAGAAAGTTTGAACGTCGCGTTCACGAGTTATGAAAGAAAGTTTCATTTTTTCAGTTGGAACACCCAGTATACAATAAGCTCAATCTGTATTTGATAAATATCTGTCATCAAGAAGAATTTTAATCTGACCCATTACTCGGAAACTAACCAAACTTAAGAGCAAGGTCCTACTCACATGTAATTTAAAAAACCACAATTATTTATATAGATAATGTACACCATACGCTGCTTGGCATGATTGGGTCAAATCACGAAGATGAGTGGTTGTATGGTCAGTAATTCCGAAAGGCTTATGTGCTATGTAAACTTGAGTGGGTCTCGTCTGTAGAATGGAAATCACCGAAGGGCAAGTTGTTGATCGTGCCGTAGCATCCAGAACTGTTACGAATATTTGCTGTTAAGAGGATGGAAAGTAGGTAAGTGTAGGATTATGAGTTGCTTTTAGATTGGTGTGTTCCAAAACGCAGTTGTCTCAGATTTACCTTCACATAAGTAGATATACTATACAGATTCTTGTCCCACTTTTGTCACTAGATTTGTCATCAGATTTGGAAAAAGTCACCAGAAAAGTCGCTAGATTTCTAGGTTGGTAACATTGCCACGTGGTAGGAAAGGTTGACAACCCTGCTAAGTCTCTTCAAGGTCACCGGTTCAAGGCCACGCGGTAGGAAAGGTTGGTAACCATGCTGAGGTCTCTTCAAGGTCCCCGCTTCAAAGTCACATTGCTTATCTTCAAGTGGTTCCGTTCCCCTAAACAGGTAGCCGTTCCCTAAAACAGGGGGTCCGTTTCCCAAAACAGAGAGCTGTTCGCAACACAGGTAACCGTTTCCCCCCATTTCAAGGTCACACAAGAGAACAAAAGCGATTCATTATTCTGGTCGAGTCATAAAAATAGATTGTTACCTAGATACATCTCAATTCTAGGAAATCAAGAACAAAGGGGGTCCATTATTCAGGCCGACGCTTCAAAGTCTATGCTCACAATTTTCAAGGTCACACCTTTGAGAAAAGCACAAAGACGATCCATTGTTCTTGATTTTCTAGAATTGAGATGTATCTAGGTAACAATCTATTTTTATGACTCGACCAGAATAATGAATCTCGCTTTTGGTCTCTCGTGTGACCTTGAAATGGGGGGAAACGGTTGAGAAACAGCTATCTGTTTTGGAAAACGGACCCCCTGTTTTATGAAACGGTTGCCTGTTTTTAGGAAACGGCTACCTGTTTAGGGGAACGGAACCACTTGAAGATAAGCAATGTGACTTTGAAGCGGGAACCTTGAAGAGACTCAGCATGGTTACCAACCTTTCTTACCACGTGGCCTTGAATCGGTGACCTTGAAGAGACTTAGCAGGGTTACCAACCTTTCCTACCACGTGACCTTGAAGCGGTGGCCTTGAAACAGGCAATGTTACCAACCTAGAAATCTAGTGACTTTTCTGGTGACTTTTTCCAAATTTGGTGACAAATCTAGTGACAAAAGTGGGACAGGATCTGTATGGTATATCTACTCACATACATAATCATAACCGGTATCACACAAATGTAAGATGCTATAGTTACGAAGTATTTCCAACACAAAAGTTAAAAGTAAAATACCAAAAGCATGGAATAAGAACTGAAACTTCAGAATATACGTGTAAACCATGCGTTTTTCGATTTCACCTTTAATTATTATTTATGCTTTATCATGTATTTTGCGCGTTGAGCGTTAGCGCAGTTGTTTTCGGATAACCCACGTACAAATGCTGATTGCTAGCCATACCCCATTACGTATTAGCCATCACGCTTATGTATATTTGCGACTTAATTAAGTCAATCTTCAAGAACTACCACAATTACCAGAAGGTTTAATTCCGCAGCTACACCAAACTTAACTTCACAAAAATCAAATTTTTAAAAAAATAATATATTAAAAGTCTTTTGTAACATGAGATTGCGTTTATCTTATAGTAAATATTTATTAAAATGTATTCTTAATTATAATTTTTGTAATTTTCTTTTCTTTCCGGTACATTTTAATTAGTCTCGCATAATTTTCCATTATTAGTCTCACCATGTTTGTTAAAATCTAATTAAACGCATATTATGAATTTTGTTTCCGTGAAATTAAAAAATTTTCTTTAATTTGTTTTTTAAACAAAATGCAAACATTCTATTAATAGCAAAAAGAAAATAATAATAATAAGCTAATAAATAATTTTGCATATCTTAGCATATATAATACAAACATATTTTTGTAAAATATTAGAGAAGGTTTTTAATTGTTGAGATTAAAAACTATACATGCACCTCACGTTCTAAGAAGCTTTGGATGAATTAAAAAAGCCAAACTAAACCCACTTCTTCAGAGAATGCAGTCATGATCTATTGTTAGCTACAAAATTATAGTTTTTATATATTTATCTTTGTAGTTAATCCTAAAGGCAACATTACAAACTATATAAACGTCAATGGATAGCTCATCCTACTTCATGCCCACGCTTTCACTAAAACATTAAGTATATAGGTTTATAACCTCAATCATTACTCGTCAAGCTTCTATTATTATTGAAGTCAATTCAATATTATTTATACGTATGCGTTTGTGAACTCGTAAGTTCATTTGTAAAAAAACTAAGAATTTAGTTTAAAAGAGTTATTACCAAGTCTTTTCCTTTACGAGGCATTCGGAAGAGTAGCTTTTCACAGAAATTACCAGCACTAGAAAAATATGCTTGCCACACATTCAATTCCCTTTTGTTAGAGTGCTTAAAGTTGCAGATTCTGAGAAAAACGCTAAGGATAGATCATTAGTTAACTTTTTATAATTAATCTCAATGCGTTCTAATTGCACCACAATGTTCAGGCATTTTATTACTAGTTTTAATCAAGCATGTATATAATTTATCTGAATGTTGACATTGAACAGGGTAATTGCTCATTATTGAGATCTCATTTAATATAAACGATTAAGAAATGATTGAGTATTTTAAAAACTATGCAGAATATCTAAATATTTTCACATAGTCAAAAATCTGGATTCGAAAGAGACCATATTTCTCAATTTGCTTATCTATGCCGTATTTTGGCCAGATTAATTTAAAGAAATCATTACAATATATTTAAACGTTTTCAAGTATAAATCGCTTTGATAGGTGCGACTGCCCACATTGCTAAACGTCATCAAACATGTTCCCGCCAATAATCGACCACTCTCTAAGGGTTGCAAGATCACGTGCCGGCACTCAAGTTAGAAGAACGGGGCTAGGATGGAACCAACGCAAAAATTTGAATTGAACATTTATATTGATTCCACACAACATTCAGAATCAAATTCAAATTTTTAGAAAAGTCCCACATGCGCTCGAAATTTCCTACTGTAAGTTTTAGTAAATGTTTTGTCCACGATTTATACATACAATTTTGCATTCCGAAATACTAACCCATTTATACAATTAAAATTACATACATATTCTGTTTATACTTTAATATGATACTAATGTCATGAATTTACTCACGTTACTCATTTACAACAATTGCCTACAGTGCCTAAGAATACAGTAGCAAATACAGGGGCAGTCGTTATCGTCTCATAAAGCTTTATGCAACATTTAAATATGTTTTTACTCTTTATTAAAATTCCAGTGGCATAACATTTACACCAAACTAACAATATGTACACAAAAAAAAAACTCTTGGGCAAACACACGTTTATATGATTTCAGAAATGCGTCAACATAACACTAAATATACCCAGTGCGTCAAAATAACCTCACACCTCCCCTAGAAACAGTTCTTCTATCAGAAGAGCTTACAAACAATGGTCTCTGAATACCTACAATAAATCCAAAATGAAAGCACTTCACCAAGGACAGTGTATGAAGCCACAACACAACCAAATTAAAACAAATACGTCAAATTCAGGAATAGATAAGCTACAAATCGAGAAGTCAAAGATCAAAACGTAAATTTCTCATATCAATGTCGTAAATGCTATAAAGTATCATGATCTTCAAATCAGTATTAATCAGACTTCCTAAATGCCCTAATATATGCCTACGTAAAAAGAACAATTAACCTAATTATAACCTAAACCCAATACATCCAAATGCAAATTACAGCCGCACACTAAAACAAGTTAACTAAAAACTCAAACATATGGGGATACGGTGTGTGGCGAAACAAAAGAAAACCAAACCTAAGCAATAAACTCGAAAGCCCCAATACATTAACTCTGGGTGCAATATTGAAATCTTCACTGCCGAACTTTAGGTTACAATTCCCATTATCGTTAGAATACGTAACCTGATTTTTAATGCCTGACAGTAAAACATGTAGAAGACTGTTTTTAACGTTTATTCACGCTTGTCAATTAATTTTCATAAAACGGTTGACACGTTCAGGTTCTTTGAGCAGCATAGACCAAAAGAAACTCTGGTGCAATTAACTGCTTGCAACCCACAAATTCTTAATCTGCAATCTTCCATTACCAGCAATTATTACATCATCGAAATCGTTGATCAGATCTATTCAGCGACGTCAATGTTCACGGCTTCAAGCCACATATCAGTTTATTATGTCTTGAAAATATGTAGGATGTTCGATTAAAAAAATAGGTATAGAGTATAATTTAAAACTAATAACACCGTGAAAATCTATACAAAAAGTTCTATTATTTCCAATTTTTACCTTTGTTATAGCTCTTAAAACATCCGAGATGCAAAAAAGTAGGAAAACACAATTTTCCCCCATATTTCAAGAACGAGGTGGGCCATGATAATTATGAAAATGGCGTCTTCATCGGACAGCATAATATTGCGAAAACCAGATCCTTCTATCTCCACTCATAACTAGGATACACTAAAACATCATTTAGATTGGGACGCGCGGTACACGTTTGGTGTGGGATTTGATGGAAGCATAGTTGATTCATTTATGAGCATTTAAATGGAAAAATGTATTTGAGTTGTTTGAAGAGAAGTTTCATTTGATGGTTGAAGAGTATTTTAATAATTATTTATTCATTGTATTATCTGTGACTGATGAAGGAACATGGAACGGAATCTGTTAAATTTCAAAAATAAGTTATGAATGCAAGGAAATCACGTCAGTTTCTGTTTGAAACAGCTTATCTCGAAAACGGTTCGAAATCGAAATAGCATTATCTGATTAAAGTCAATCTAAAACTGGATGTAGAGCTCAAAAACGTGTAAATATACAGGGTATCCCATTTGAAAAAATTTCATGTGAACGAAGTATCTGCATTTCTTAAATAGCCTGTATGAGGCTAATAAAAATATGACTCGAAGAGAAGATCCTCATGGTATCACTCCACTCCATTTCGAATTTGATCGTCTTAGTACCAGAGAGTGCAAGATTATCAGCGTTTATAAAAGTACATGTTTTGTAAAAAAAATCGAAATTAATTTATATCTCTTAAACGGTAATAGATAGGTGTAGGGAAATAGTACATGAAATTATTAACAAAGTAATAGGAAATCATAATATCATATTATATACAGGGTGTTCCATTTGAAAAATCAAAGTAGTCGCTACTTTATAGTAGAAGCGGCAACGCCGCAATATCTAAAATATTTTAGGCGTGTAGATCATATTAATGTATGCATACTGTCAAATTTTCAGGTTGTTCCGTTGTCTGGTTTACCAGAAGCGTCTAATTAACGCTCATCGTGAAAAGCCCTATATATATATATATATATATATATATATATATATATATATACAGCGTGTTCAGCGAGGAATGGGACAGTGCAATATCTCGAGAGCGGATGAAGATTTTTAAATTATGAAAATATTTTTGTAAATATCTTCCAAGGGCGCACATTTGTTGGCACAAAGATTTGAATCAACGCCCATCACCGCCAGGTGGCGCTCTCACTTCAATTTTTTAAATGCAATGCCCTATTTTTTATTTCATTTTTTGGATTCTATGACATATTTTTGATGACTTTTATTAAGACTCCTACCAACCTATCTTTTGTAGTTTCTGAGAAAAAAATAATCCTTGGACTTTTAGCACAAAAACGTAATTTCAGGAAGTGCTCATAACATTTGAGTGATACAGACAAAATAGCAAATTTTATACCAAATGAAAGATAAAAGATTGTTTTTCCACAAAAATAATGCAGATAACGCTGAAATAATGCGATACGCTGTACACTAAATTGTAAGGGGGACCAACTTATCACAGTCGTTGATTAAGAATCATGTGAAACATTTATCACGCCATGAAAACAAACGCGTAATGAAGTGTCTGTCAAGTTTCTGTCAGTTTACAGTTCCAGTTTTGAAAATCGTCTGTGCATCTTCAAATTCCGTAATTATGTTTACGTTTTCTAACGAAGAATATTTTGATATGGTAATAATTTATGGTGAATGTAGAAAAAATGCAAGGGCTGCACAAGTATTGTATGCTGCCAGGTTTCCCGATCGACGCCATCACAGAAAAAATACATTTGTTCGTGTAGCAAATATTTTGAGGCGAACCGGTCATTTTCCTCACCGTCAGTGCGAGAATCGCACAAAGACAGCAACAAATGAAGCACACACCGTCGGTGTATTAGCATGTGTAGCTTATAATCCTCATGTGTCCGTGAGATCTATTTCTGAAGAGTGTGCCGTATCAGTTGGTTCTGTCCATAAAATATTAAAATCTAATAAATACAAACCATTTAAAGTTCATTTGGTACATGGACTGCATGCAGGAGATCAAGATCGCAGACTTACTTTTATCACCGGAGTTTTTATGGAACATTATGCGCAAGACCCTAATTTTCTAGGTCGTATCGTGTGGTCTGATGAAAGTAATTTTTCAAACAATGGAATCGTTAATCGCCAGAATTCCCATTACTGGTCGTCAGAAAATCCTCATTGGGTAAGAGCAACCAATTTCCAAGTGAGATGGAACATAAATGTATGGTGCGGAATGATAGATGATAAATTGATTGGCCCATATTTTTTTAATGGTACCTTAACAGGCCAACGCTATTTGGATTTTCTTGAAAATCAACTGCCTCCTTTGCTTGAAGATGTAAATGTAAATCTGCGGCAAGTGATGTACTTTCAACAGGATGGCGCACCGGCGCACAATAGCGCAATAGTGAGAAATTATCTAAGTAGAGTGTTTCCGCAACGATGGATAGGTACAAATGGTCCCATTACGTGGCCAGCTCGTTCTCCTGACCTTAGTCCCTTAGACTACTTTCTTTGGGGACATTTAAAGGGTGTAGTGTATGAAACACCTTCTAGAGATGTAGAGGAGTTACAAAACAAAATTAGAATTGCTTGTGCAAACATACCACGAGAAACTTTAAGAGCGGAAACTTGTGTTACATTAATTAGGCGTTATCAAACGTGTGTAGACAATGATGGAGAAACATTTGCACATTTAATTAAATTTGTATGCTTTCAATTAATAAAATTCCAAAAATTATTTTTTTTTCTCAGAAACTACAAAAGATAGGTTGGTAGGAGTCTTAATAAAAGTAATCACAAATATGCCATCGAATCCAAAAATGAAATAAAAAATAGGGCATTGCATTTAAAAAATTGAAGTGAGATAGCGCCACCTGGCGGTGATGGGCGTTGATTCAAATCTTTGTGCCAACAAATGTGCGCCCTTGGAAGATATTTACAAAAATATTTTCATAATTTAAAAATCTTCATCCGCTCTCGAGATATTGCATTGTCCCATTCCTCGCTGAACACGCTGTATATATATATATATATATATATATATATATATATATATATATATATTACAGTTTTTCATGGTTGCGCAGAAATTTATTGCGCATGTTGCGCCGTAACTTCTTGCGCAGGTGTATTGCGCTTAAGCTCTTCGCGCATTATTAGAATCCACATGGGTTTCAGTTCTACACTAGCTTGGCTTACTGGATTTTCTGATAGTGCGATGTATGTGGTTTCTGAGAGTTTTCGATGAGTTGTGTTCTCGTTATTTGGCACTATCTGTATGTTATCCCATTGAATGCTGTGGTCTTCGTTCCTTTGAAACAAGGTATAACGACATTTCATTTTGATAAATCTAAAGGAAGCTTTGGAGGTCAAAATCGTTATGATTCCCGACAACTATTCTTTAGAAGACTCCATAACGCTGAGTTAGTACGCCGTCAATGGCTTTTATATTCGCAAAAAACGGGAGATGTTCTCTATTTGTATTGCAAACTATTTCATAACGATAATAAACTGTCATTTGTAATCGGGTTTAGTGACTGGGAAAACACCCGTAGAATTACTGCTCACGAGATATCCCCTGTACGTTGCAGATCTGTGCATTCTTAACTAGTAAGATTCTCAATATGGAGAAAAATTGACACGGAGCTTCATAAACAATGACTTCAAACGTGTAGTTGCAGTCATACAATTTTTGTCATCTAGAGGTTTGGCATTTAGGGGAACTACCGAATTATTTCGGGTTATAAATAACGGTAACTATTTGGGTGCACTGAAATAAATAGTGGAGTTCGACCCATTTTTAAAATGTCACATTCAAAACAAAGATAATGAGGCCAGAGGTAATCGTATTTATCTTCAACAGTTTGCGATGAACTTATTAACCTGATGGCTTTAAAAATAAGAGAAACAATTTCATCTGGAATTCGCAGCATTACGTACTATTCAATCATAGTGCACTGTACACCAGATATTTCTCAATTCGACCAACTTACTATTGTCTTCAGATGTGTTCTTGAATGCGGCACTCTTGTAGAGCGATTTGTAACGTTTGTAAGGCTGCGAGCATGGAATCAGCCATTTTAAATATTTTAAAAGAAATGTTTTTAGAAATAACAAATTGTCGCAGGGAGTATGTGCCATGTGCAGCTCATTCCGTAAATTTAGTTGGAACATGTGCAGTACAATGTTCTCCTTTAGTCGCACATTTTTTTCTGTTTGTTGAAGAAATCTACAACTTTTTTTCGGGATTTACATATAGGTGAGAAGTTATGAAAGATTGCTGGATAAACACAACACGGAAGCAAATACAAGGCAACTAGTACACAAAAAGCACTCAGTAACAAGATGGTCTGCCAGAGCGGATGCTTGCACGGCTTTATGCAATAGTTAGGAAGCCTTCAACGAAGCTTTAGAAATTTTAATTTCTGACTCGATACAGACTTCTACAACCAAAGCTGTAGCGAGCGGCATTTTACACAAAAGTAGAAAGTTAGATTTTATTATTTCTTTCTGGAGAGACATATTAATCCAGGTTTTTTTTTTATGATTATGGACCTGAACAGGCTAAATTTGGCCTATCGTGCTAAAGCACTCAGGGACACTTAGGAGGATGGATAATGAATTGCCAATAGATGCCTATGAACAGCTACCTTAAATTTTCTCATATCATAAGTGAAAGGAAAACAGGAACTAGGGAGATCATTGCAGAGTTTAGAAGCCGTATAGAAAAATGTGGATTGCGCCCGTTTGGTGCGACAAGTGATTTGTACTGCATACTGATGATGTGAATGAGCGAACCGAGTGTTTCTCGCAAAGATAGCCCGAGATGGTGTCAAAGAATATAATTCAGCAGCACAATAGCCGTTGTAATAACGATAATACAAAGAAAGAACTGAAACCGTCCTTCTATGCTCAAGGGACTGTATGTGATAAGTTAAGGACGGGTCATTTATAAGCCTAATCGCTCTCTTTTGAATACGATCAACGATATCGAGAGCGTATTGGGGAGCATTAACCCAGAGGTGAGAATTATATTCCAGATGAGGCCGAATTTGGGCCTTATACAGCAGAAAGAGTTGTTGAGAAGTAAAGTACTGTTTAGACCTATACAAAAAGCCTATTTTACGAGCAGCTGTTTTGGTAGCTGACAGAAGATGACTAACCCATGAGAAATTTGAAGATACAGTCATACCCAACAGAGTAATAGAGTCTGAAAACTTAAGAACTGAGCCATTCATACTTACAAAAGGAAATCATCGATCTTTTTTGGCGGACACAAGACAACACTGAGTTTTGTTAGCATTAATTTAACTAGATTATTGCTTCCTCATTCGAGAATACGTTGAATGTCTTTGTTGATTGAATTTGTCATTTCAGCTTTAATTTCTTGATTTGACATAGAAGGTGGATTATCACTATGAGTAGACTGAGATGAACTACAGTGAAGAGTGCTATCGTCAGCAAAGTAATGGATGGGGTTAGTTGTTGAAGAAATAAGGTATTTTATGTACAGCAGAAAAAGTGTAGTAATGGATCCCTTTGGTACGCCCGCGTTAATGCCAACTTCTTTTGAAAAAAAGCCATCAACTACGACACGTATTCGTCTTTTATTAAGGAAACTAGAAACACAGTTGATGAGCGTATCATTTAACCCAAACGAGGTGAGTTTGGCAAGTAAACACTTATGCCAAACTTGGTCAAATACCTTTGGGATATCTAAAGCGACTACAACTGTTTCACCGGACTGCTCTACTGTATTGTTTCAAACTTGGGTCACATATGAAAGAAGATCACCTGTTGAACGACTTTGCCTATACCCATATTGGTGGTCACTAAGGAGTTTGTTAGTTTCAAGGAACGTGAGCAGTTGCTGATTGATGGCTTTTTCTATGATTTTAGACAAAATGGAAGTGATGGCAAATGGTCGGTAGTTTGAGGGATCGGTCTTATGGCCTTTTTTGAGAATAGGTTGAACATTTGCTAACTTCCATGATGAAGGAAATTTACCAGAAAACATAGAGATCGTATAGAGTTTAGATAGGACTGGTACTAGTCCGGGGGAACATTTCTTTAAGATAATAGCTGGGATACCGTCTGGGCCAGTCGCCTTATTGAGATCAAGATCGATTCCAAGAGAATGTACCGAAAATGAATTGGTTTCATAGCATATGAAGTAGAGTTGACTAGGGGAACATCGTTTCCAGAATCATTGAAACACGAGTTTGATGCAAACAAATCCACAAAAAACATTGGCTTTGTCTACAGAATCAGCAACTACCGATCCGTTAATTGATGTCAGGGGGGGAAATGAAGATGTTCCAAAGTTTTTACTAACGGCTTTAGCTAAAGACCACAATTTACGACTGCCTAAAGGAGATCGACCTAGTTCATTGCATTTTCGTTGTTCGAACAACCTTTTAGTTTTAGTGATGTCACTTTTGCAGATATTTCTAGCACCAACGTATTCTACATGACTGTCGACCGATTTATTAGATTTCTATTTAATGTAATATTTATTTTTTAAAGATATTGCATCAGGACAAGCCTGATTTAACCAGGGTTGGGAACGTGAATGATCCATACGGTACTGTTTTTTGGGAATGTATAACTCTATTCCCATGAGGATGACTTCAGATACTGAAAAAGCGATGTACGAAGAAGAGGACGACTTAAAGCAATATACACGCCATAGAAAGGTTGCAAAGAAATCCCGTAAATCACTCCATCGAGCTGACTTAAAACACCACAAGATTCTATCGGTTTTGCGAACAACAATGGAATTAGGTACAGTAGAAATGATTTCTATTAGACAATGGTCGGAAAGACCTAAAGGCGAAAGAACGGAAGTTTTATAAACAAGAGGGTTTGATGTAAGAAAGAGATTTAGAAGATGTGGGGTATGGTTAGGGTTATCAGGGATTCTTGTGGGTTTAGAAATCATTTGTGTGAGGTCACATGAAATAGCAAATGTTTCTGCACTATGACCAGCAGGATTTGTAGTAGATGAAAACTGAAGCCAATTAGAGTTATGCACATTGAAATCGCCTACAATTGAGATATCGCAAGATGGAAACTGAGACAGGAAATAGTCATCTTTCATACTAAGGTAATCGAAGAAGTCTTGAAAGTTACTGTTATTAGGAGACCTATAAATGCAACAGTAGAATTCACAAAATTAGGACTAGAATGTTTAAACCAAATCACGTCAAAATTTTTATTTTCTAAGGAAGAAACCCTCTTGCAAGCAATTCTGTCCTTGATGTAGGCACATACGCCTCCTTTATATCGAAAGTTAGAGTGAAGGTGGTATTGAGGAAGTTGCGTCAGGTGACTCGGAGCTTTCAGAAGAGACTTGTGTTTCAGATAGAAACAAAATGTCAGGTTGTAATTGTTCAAGATGTTGGTGAATAGCATTAAGATTAGACCTGATACCGCGGATGTTGCAGTAGTGAATCAGAAAGTTGATATTTTCGATGACCGGGGTCGCTTGGGTCCTGCCCTTCCGGACATCCGAATGGGGCAGGATTTTACGTCCGGCATTTAATTAATAAAACAAGTACGTTACTGTAAAGTTCATTAATAAATTTTATAGCAAACATGAGGAATGAAAAAACGTTTAACATGTATGAAGAACATGGCAAAATCGTTTCAAGTTGTGATGGTTATGAAGTAAGGCGACCAAAGAAAAGAAAATTGATGTCTGACGAAAATGTACAGGAGAAATAATCTTCGAAGGGAAAGATGATTTTAAAATGAATGTGTACTATGTGGTCATTCATAGAGTAGTATTGGAATTATACAGATGAAAAGATGAACTTCATAAAAATTTCGAGTTTCTTACAAGTTTATTAGATAGTGACGATGTCCATTTGCAGCTAATTGTAGCAAGCTGCAATAAATATATAGTAAAGATCTAGACGTGGAGCTGGGTAAGGAGTGTGTTCAATTTAAACCTTTTGTAAAATCTTCGGATCTTTCTCAAAATAACTTTCACGATATCTTGGTGTGGCTACAAATCATACGTAGTAAAAACATAACTTGCACATTCCTAAATGTGAATGTAATATTACGTATTTACTTATTCATTCCATTATCAAACTGTACTGGCGAAAGGTCTTTCTCCGTGCTTAAACTAGTAAAAAATTATTTGCAGAGTAATTTGGGTGACGCTAAAACCGGGGACTTAGCCATTTTAAGTATAGAGTCAGATTTTGTAAAATCCCCTCTATTTGATGAAATAGTTTTGGTGATCAAAAATGTGGAAAAAAAAACAATTTTAGCGTATATACTTTAAGTATTTCTTGTAAATAACATTGCGAGAATGCGAGAATAAACTTTTTTTAAGATCCATGAATTGTTTTACTTAACCTTTATTTTAGAAAACCATATTTTAGGCTCCAAAACTTGGTTAGCCTAAGGAGCCTAAAGATCTGACCATTTCGTCTAATTCTAGCGATGCAGGTTTAACACAGCCATAGAATACTTCATATATCTTTGATATCGCTTATTGGATTTGAATAAAATTCTGCATTTTTATGTTAGAAATTACTACAAATAGCATCTATCGCTATTCAACAATTTAATAATAAATTTAGTTGTATATTCTCAACATAATTAAATAAAAATATCGTATAAATTATATGCTAAAGGTGTTTCCCAAATCACTTTTTGTTAATTTATGAAGTAATAAAGTTAAATTTTCTTTATTAGACTAGATAAGGTAATGTGAGGCGCAAGATAAGGTATATCCAGGATAGTCCGAGAGAACTGGGTCTTTTAGTGAAATGGGATCTGGAATACGAGAGTGGCCATTTTGATTGGACGCATACCAAAAATAAAATAAAATGAAAGAAAAAATTACGGTACAAATAACTAGGGTCATACCTACCGGAAACAGTCGCGATTCAAGACAAACAAGTTAACATTATGGTGAACACATTAAATTGGCCTACAACTTTTTTTAGTCTTTTGAAAAAAGTTAAATGTAGTATTTGTCTTGTAATGTACTGTTCAATGCTTACAAGAATGCTAAACACTTTTTTTGTATATTTGTTTTTAGTCGTTATCCTTGGCCATTGTTTGTTTGAGAAATACAAATCAGATATGTAAGTAATATTTTATTGTTTACTAATTATTCCTAATGACCTAAAGTTACCATATTTGAATATGAATAAGGTAACGAAACGAAATAGGGTATCTCAAATTATCACAAACATGAAAGTCTCTATTTGTAAAGCATTAAATTAAATTTACTCGAGCGCTCAAGTAAATAATATACACATAGTATTTTTCTTAAATTAAACATTAAACAATTTTTAATGTTGGTCATGGACAAAGTATGTCAGGCTTACAAACACAACACGCTGTACATACAAAATACCCTATTTATTAGAATAAAGAAATAGAAAATATACTTACTCTTTTCATTTGTTGCTACATGAATAACTAATAATATAATTAAACACAGTAAAATCCAATTTCGAAACTCGCACCACTTTGGAAGAATCTGGAACAAATTGAAAAGCATTACTTATAAAGTTTTTTTATTTTCTTTTGTTTGTTAATATCGATATTAAGTAGTGATATTCAGTGAAACTTATACAAATTAGTTGGAATTGTAAAATAAGTAGAGCATGAAATGGGTAACGATTTGTTATAACTTATAAAGCCTTGTTAAATTGTTATTTGCTTTTTAATTAATAATTATCAAAAAATTTTATACATTCACTTAAATGATTTTAAGGGAAAACTTATGGTTTGAGGACATACAGCAGGTTATTGTATTTGAATAAACATTTTACAGTATGGTAAAAGTGAATGTCTTTATACATTATGTATAATAAATAACGGAAAATAATAGACACGGTGATTAAGATTATTGACTTCACACTTTAATTGTAGACGAGCGCTTCATCCGTATTACTATTTCACAGTATTGTTATTAATGGGAATGATAAATATCTCTGTGGTAATTGAAAGCCTTCAGACTTTAAGGCATTGTGATAATCAAGGTAAACATATTACCACTAGTTTCTCTTTAGAATTTTCGGAATGGAAAGTATTTAAAAATCAGGTTTATTTATAGTTAAAATAGTAGGTAAAAAATTAATTGCAAAAATTATTACAATAACCTTCGGTGCATACTTGGTTACACACTTTCTTAAAATAAATCAAATTTGCATTCTAGTATCTAACGTGTAATAAATGTTATTTTTGGTATCTACCATAACGGGAATAGCAACAAAAAATGGTTTACATACAAAAACTATTGACCAAATTTCTATGAAAGTTCTTCTGGTTTAAATTAGTCACATATGTAAGATGGCAACTGTCAGCCCCGTTACATTGACAAAAATATACAATAAAGGTGAATGTGTTTGTTATTTTATGCTTTCTCTTACTTGTATATAAACTTATCACTTTCTGTAACTATGTTATGCTCCGGTAGCAACAATGGAGTCAGGAATCTTATTTATAATAATAATAAATAATAATACCTAAACTTTATTGCTGTTTGTTAACGTGGAAAAATAAACATTTACAGTACAAATGACTAAGAACGGTAATCTTAACCCTTGAGTGCACGCCCTTTAGTTTTACCGGAAAACACGCGCATACGGAGGAAACCTCTGCACATTGTTTAGTTAATTTAACCCTTAGCCACTATCGACACACTTGACTGACACATGTACTACTGAAGCGTCCTCAGGACCCACAATAATAAAATTAGAATAATATAAAATAAAAACTTTTATTCAAAACCTTACATCTAGCTGGATATGTATATCACAAAAAACTTTTTCTTTTGCTTTTTTCAGGGGGTGCTTGTGGTTGTTCAGAAGCAGTTTCCACCACTTTCAATAATTCAGCAATGAGAATTCGCTCTTTTCAGGGGACCTTTTTGTTGGCCATTCTAAGTCGCAGATGTTCATCTATTAATTGCATCCCCAGAGTTCTTAGAGATGAATATCGTCTTATTTCTTGACCGTCTGACGCAAATTGGTACAATACTCGAGAATTTACACCTGCAATATTCAACGTAGCATAAAAAATGGTCATTGGCCAACAGTTGGTTCTTCTGGATGTCGAATACATGGGTGTAGCCAGCTAAGGGCAACTGCCTGGAAGAGCAAAAATAAATTAAATAATTTTAAATTTTAATAAACAAAAATTAAATCTAAAATATACATATTTTCTGTTCTACATATTTTTTTGTTATCTGTTATTAGTTTAATTTAAGTATAATTAAAATCTCAAAGTTTTGTTTTCATTTGCCTTTTCTTTTATCCTAAAATTTTACATTTTGAACGACCATGGACCATGGTTTGCCCCCTATTATAAATCCTGGCTACGCCCTTGGTCGAATATGACGCACACTTTGCATCTAAAGCATTAACTCCGGATTTTGCTTCGTTATAGAAATGAATTAACTCTGGCTGGTTGGTTGTTGTGTTTCAGAATTATTATGATGCATACTGGAAACTAATATAACACCTTTATTTCTTTTGGCACATAGCTTACTATAGTAGTTGAAGGAGTAAATCCAAACACGGATGAATTAATTTCACGTTTTCGATTAGATAAAAATTCTGGCGGAATGCCCTTTGTATTTTTTCTCAAAGTCCCCACGTAAGTCAGTTTATATTTCTTGAGTTCATCAACGAGTTCTACGTAACTATACCAGTTGTCCCCGGTGATGGTTCTGTTGAAGTTTTTAACACACTCAGCAAGCCTAAGAACCACTCTTGTCGGGTTCGATAATGTAGGCTTAGGAGCATTGGCAACTTTTGTTTCGGATCCGGAATAAATCTCTGCATCTACGAGATAATCAGCCAAAACCTGCACTTTGATCTCATATTTCGCAGGTTTATTGGGAATATACATCCGAAATCTACACCTTCCCCGGAATGGTACAAGCATTTCGTCTACAGTTAGGTAAATTCCTGGCGAATAACATGCCTTTGATCTAGTTATAAATGCATTAAATAATTTAGACACGGCGGCTAATTTATCAGTTTTCACTCTTTCTTTTCGGGTTTCAGCATTGTCAAATCTGAGACAGTTCAATAAAAATGAGAATCTTGCCAGGCCCATAGTGGCACGGAAGATAGATCTGCCTGTCCCATCTGTCGCCCACATGGAACGGATATCTTCATGAGCAGATTTGAAGATGCATTGTAGATACAACAGCCCTAAAAACGCCTTCATTTCAGATAAATTGATGTTGTCAGTAAAAGAAGGCCAAAATTTATTGCGTGGCCCAAGAAATCTTTTGGACTTTTTATACCTTTGCCTGGTAGAAATGATCTTTAAACTGGTAAAATCAACTATCTTTTGTACCATCTCATCGGTAATCAATAGACTCCAAGCATGTATTGGCTCACTAGGCCGATCATTACGAGCAGGACCAGCAAGTCCAGGCAAGATGGTAACCAAATTATGAGCAGGGGTTCCCCCTCTCAAAGCTGGTATTTTCGACCATTTGGTAATATCTTTTCCATACCAACTGCTCCTGATAGGCAACTCTTCATCTTCCGACTCGGAATTTTCTTGTTCTGTTTCGGAATTATGGTCACTCAGTATCTCATTGTCCTCTTCATCAACGTCACCGTCTTCAGCCAATATTTCTAACTCATCTAATACAGCTTCTCTATCTGGCTCATCTACGAATATATTGCTATTGCTAGAGACATTTTCCGTTGAGTCTTTTAAATTTTCCCAAAATTCTTCAGACTCTTTTTTCCATTTGGTGAAAGAGAGTAAAAAATAATTATATAATATGCATTAGTTAATACCTTATGTAAATTAGTACCTATTGATAAGAACTCGATAATACGAAACCAATCAGCAAACCAACCAAAACAATTATTGTCGCGTATTTACTACTGATGGGTCCCCGGGGCCCGGATAAACACAAACTTCTCACCACTTCGATACAAACAACACTGAAGGGGTAAAAAATACATGTCTAGTCAAGTGCACAATAAGGTGGAAGAGTACTGAGTGGGAGGGCATCCAATGTTGCCAAACGTCAAAAGTACAGCATTGGTTAAAACGTGATGGGTCCTCAGGACCCATCAGTAGTAGCGAAGGGTTAAGGCTTTAAAGGATTTTTTTGGCCTCCTGAAACGTAAAAGTGGCGTTACAATCTTCTGAATGTCAAGTGTAACTTCATTTTTACGCACACTATTGTAAAAACACCACTACAGAGCGGTAAAATGGTCAGTAAATTGTAAGCTTTCAGAAACAAATATATGAAGTATAAAATAATAAAATATGTTTATGGAAACTTTACTTTACACCTTTTCTGATCAAATAAATGTCCAAAACAACGTTATTTTTACATTTTTAGTTAAAATTGTAAGGTACCGCCATCTCTCGATAACTTAAACAGTGATGATTTGTGAGGCAGCAGTTCCGAAGTCACACTTTCTGCCAGCTCTTTTATATTCGGTGGTGTCAATTCTAAACTGTCGCTGTCAGACAGTATTTTACTAATTTTATAATCAGTACAATAATATCTTTGTTTGATTAACTTGAGTTTTCACTGTCAACAAAACTGAATTGAAAGTTGTCAAAATGTAATCAGCTAAGCCAACTAGGAAAGTATGATGTTAACGCAATTAAATAGACGTCTTTATTATATTTATACAGAGAGGGCCAAAAGTACCACATAAATTCAATTAAAAATTAGGTGTTTGTTTTTTGGAAAAACGCTCGGATACGTCGATTTAAATTTTTTGTAGAGATTTTTTTGATGCTAAGTTCATGTATACAGGGTGGCTCAAAAACAATTTATGACTACCAACTTCATTTTTTCTAATGGAAACACCTATTTTTTATTTCATTTTTGGATTCTGCTTTAAATTTTAAGTAAGTTTTATTTACCATGTCCTTTACCTAAACTTAACAGTTATCGAGAAATACACATAAGAGAGGGTCAAAAGTCCCGCATAAATTTGTTAAAAACTGAAGGAAATATTTTTCATGAAAATGCAGGGACACGTCAAATATTGTTTTGAGTTATCCATTTTTATCCATTTTTTGACGTAACACGCATGTATACAGGGTGACCCATGTAGAAGATAAAAAACTTTTTCATTTTTTTTATGGAACCCCAAGTATATTATGACGTTTTTTAGTTCTCTGAGAAACTGTGAACATATTTCATGTAACATACTTATATCTAAATTCAGCAGTGTTCGAAAAAATTACATAAAATAGAAATAACCACAGAACTTTAATGCTTAATAAATAACAATGTTTGAATTCAACAGATCTCGAAAAAAGTTATAAAAAATAGGAATAACAATAGAACTATTAATACTTAATAAATAACAATATAAACTACTATAATCTAATGTATTAAATGTTCGAACTGTGCCCCATTGACGTCTTCACAGTGGGCAAGCCGCAATTCAAATTCCTCAAGAGCTTTACTTATTATTGGAGGAGGTATTTGTTGAGCTTTTTGAATAATTTTATTTTTTAAGTCTTCTATATCGTTGGGCTTATTTAAATACACCCTATGTTTTAGATAGCCCCATAAAAAAAGTCCATAGGTGTGAGGTCCTCTTCGTCCAATCCATCGAAGAGGAAATGTTTCGTCCAAATATTGCCGTACCTCTATGCTGAAATGTGGTGGCGCACCATCTTGTTGAAACCATATTGACTCATTTGGAATGTTTGGATTATTTGCGTTTAGAAACATAAGACAAAGTTCGGGTACCAATTCATTTCTCAAAAATTGCAAATAGCGTTAGCCTGTTAAAGTACCCTCAAAGAAATACGGACCTATGACTATCTCTTACAATACCGGCCCAAACGTTCACACTCTGAGGATATTGGGTGTGAGCTTCAATGGCCCAATGCGGATTGGTAGATGACCAATAGCGGCAATTTTTCTAGAAAAAAAACCGGTCATCATTGCAGTGGTTCATAAAAATTTCGCAGAATTCTAATCGACGATCTGGATCGTCTTCGTTAAGTTCGTGGATTGATTCTACTTTATACGGGTAATATTTTTCTTTTTTTTTAAATTCTTCGTACCGACGACTTTCCTATGTTATTATCCAGGGCTATTTCTTGAGTTGGTTTATGAGGATTTTATTCAATGGACAAAAGAACGTCTAATTTCTTATTCTCGTAAATCGAGGATCGACCAGATCTGGGAAGGTCTCTTACATGCCCTACTTCTCGAAATTTTTTTTCAATTCGGCTTACAGTAGATTGTGATATTCGACAGTCAGGATACTTGGCATTGAATAGTTCACAAACTTCTTTTTGAGCCCTAGTTCGATCGCCGCATCCTATCATGATTAAAATCTATTCTTTGAGTTTCACTTAATTTGGCCTTTTTTTTCACTTTAGCAGTATGTATAACAACTATTGTAAGAATAAACAGAGATTAAAACAGAGCACAAAGATACTAACTGTTTGACAAAATGTTACTATTGAAACCAAATTTAATGGCAATAAATGTCATCCGCAAATGTTTCAATAACAGTTGAATATCGACATGGGTATATTACATAAAATATGCTTCTACATTAATAGTTCTATCGTTATTTCTATTTTATGTAATTTTTTCGAACACTGTTGAATTTAGATATGTGTGTTACATGAAATATGTTCAAAGTTTCTCAGAGAACTCAAAACGTCATAATATACTTGGGGTTCCATAAAAAAAATGAAAAATTAAATTTATCCTCTACATGGGTAACCCTGTATAAATGTGTTACGTCAAAAAATGGATAACTAAAAACAATATTTGACGTATTCCAGCATTTTCATAAAAAATATTTCCTTTGGTTTTTAACAAATTTATGCGGGACTTTTGACCCTCTCTTATGTGTATTTCTCGATAAATGTTAAGTTTAGGTATACGACATGGTACATAAAACTTACTTAAAATTTAAAGCAAAATCCAAAAATGAAATAAAAAATAGGTGTTTCCATTTGAAAAAATGAAGTTGGTAGTCATAAATTGTTTTTGGGCCACCCTGTATACATGAACTTAGCATCAAAAAAATCGCTACAAAAAATTAAAATCGACGTGTCCGAGCGTTTTTCCAAAAAACAAACATCTAATTTGTAATTGAATTTATGCGGTACTTTTGGCCCTGTCTGTATTTCATTTTCACATTTTTTTGTCGGTCCAAAAATTTAATACAAGTCTCGTGCGTTAAGGAAACAGTGTTCCAGCTAAAAGAAACTCGCCCTGCGGGCTCGTTTGTCAAAGAAAGCTGTAGCACTGTACAATCCACTATTAACGCACTCAATTGTAAATAACTATTAAAAAACTATCTAATTGTAATTTAGTAGCATTCGGGGTATAATAAACATTAGTAATAAACAATGTTTTGTTTTTTACTGAACGTAAAATACATACCAGAACGTAACAACAAGAACAAAAATTTTAACACATAAAAACACTATATTTTATTCAAAACGTAAAGTAAACACAGTACGGAAAACGGAATATAAAATTTATTCGTCGGATCCATAACGTTCTCCTTCTGGTTCGCAATCTGGACATAATTTTTTTGTGTGCTCTGTACATATATATTTTTGGCAAGTTGCACACTGGTACTTTGCTGGGCGATTATTCTTTCGATCGCAGAATTGACACCTGCCGGTTGATGCTGCCACGGATTTTGTCACTGTCATTTGTATTCCTAAAATCTGGTGAATTTTTGCTTTGTCACCCTTGACAAGTTACTAGTTGTTCGACGAAGAAGATGGTCCTTCACTAATTGCTTGATCAGGGACAATAAAAGTCTCTTCTGTGCATATTAGGTGCATTCTGATTTTCCTTGTGAATAATGAAACTATTTATACCTTCTATATCTAGACATGTATAAAAAATTGTCAATGGCCAGCGGCAACTTACTCGAGCAACTGAGTAATTTGCTTTCATTTTTTTTTTTATGGTTGTGGACCTGAACAGGCTAAATAAGGCCTATCGTGCTAAAGCACTCAGGAACACTTAGGAGGATGGATAGAGGGATAATGAATTGGTTGCATTTATTGTGGTTGTAAAAGCTGATTATTTCTGGTAGTTTCTTGGTTGACCCTTCATCTACCGAATCGTCGCTGTGTATGCTAGATCCAAAAACCACAACTTTTTGTTTCTTAGATTTATATGAGAGCAAAGTTGTTTTGTCGGAAAATCCAAATATTGATGAAAATTGTGGTCTTCCTTTCACAAGCAGAAAAAGTGGTGGTATTTCCCTTTCGTTTTTCTAATGGTTCCTACAGCTGATAACTTTTTGGACAAGAATTGCTGCAGAAGAGGAACTGAAGTGAACCAGTTATCAAAGTCAAATTTCTGCCGGAACCCCATATCGGCGTTGACAGGCGAATTACGTCATCTATAGGTTTATTACTGAGATCGTACATACCTCCCTTTTGCCTGCCAGCATAGATCTCCATATTGTATGTGTAGAAAGGTTTTCCATCGGCTAGTGAAAAGATTTTAATGACGTATTTAGCCGGCTTCGGCGGTATGTACTGCTTAAATGAGCACGGTCCTCGAAATGGTTCTAACATTTAATCTATTGTGGCATATTCAGACATTTTGTAATTTACCATACATTTATTGCGAAATCTATCGAATAAATCACGAACCGGCGGCAATTTGTTTATGTGTGTCCCTCTTGTTTATGTCATCCAACCTGAGAGATCGCAATAGAAATAAACAGCGGTTTATTCCCATTGTAAGAAGAAAAAGCTCTACCCAATCCCGTCTTTAGACCACAACTGTTTCCCGTTTGTGTGATGTGTATTTAGCATCCCTCTCTCGGGTATAATTTCCATGCACTTTGTCGATAAAAATATTGGTATAGTGCACTATATTTTGAATTTCATCATCGGGGAAAAATGCTTGCCACACTTCAAGTACCGTAGTTAGATTTTTTGTTGCTATTGTACGTCCGGAAACTTTCCTCCTATATTGTGTTTGTTCTTCTTACCGGTAACGTCTGGAAACTTTTTCCATTTATAACGACTATCTTTACCTAAATAGAAAGTACTAGGTAACGCTGTTGATTGTCATTTATTATGGAGATATCTTCTGAAATTGCATCAGAAACCTCATCTGGATCACTAAAATTTTCTATTTCCGATTCGGAATTGTTGTCATCTAAGTTCACTTCTCAATCAGATTCACTTATATTGATTGCTTTTTCTAGTGCCATTTGTACAATACGTCGACTTCTAGAACTCGCCATATTTTTTATTTCACGTGTTACAAACAATAATAGATACACTAGTGACGAATTGGACCAAGTAACTAAACTCAATGATGTGAAACAAGCAATAGAATCTTTGGCAACGACATATTTTCAACCACAAGCGATAAAAAACGAAAGTACACGATCGGAGTGAAGCTCCGCATCTCGTATTATTGTTCACACGAAATAATGTTTGAGTGAAATCGTACGTTTTCATATGAATCCATTATATTGGTTAATTAGAAGGCATTGCTAGCTGTAGAAAGCAAGTGATAATCGATATTTAAAACTATTAGCAATTTTTAATATGTGCGAGGTTTCATCCACATACGCGTGTGCTCAAGGGTTAAATTTACATTGCTATTTTCAAACTCACTAATGCTAGAAAACGCATTCATAGTCGGAAATGTTTTTAATTTTATTTTTGATACGTTGAAGGGCAGCCGTCTAGTCTCTATGGATAATAATTTAAAAATTTTGAAAGAAATATTTACAAAACTTTTGTGCGTTTTGCCTAATCTATAATATCTGCTAAGTTTGAAACACCTCTTATGTGACGTTCAGACCAATTTCCTTATTTCACTTGCGTTTGATTTGAACCCTGGGTAGCCCACATATGCATTTTCGTAGTTTACGTTGGAATTTCGCGAGGTTCTGTCCTATGTGGTGCTAGTAGTAGTGATGCTTTCCAAATTAGTAATTTTGTACCCGTCTGTAGATGTGCTATAAATTATTGAAGAAGAAGTTCATTCAACACCAATGGGCGTGCTGACTGTGTTGTTGTAGGAAGATACACTTGAGTTATGTCATGATGATGAATCGTGGTGTCTTAGATGGTGATTGATTCGTGAACTATCATACATCTGCGAGTGTTGAACCGTAACTTGCTCTTGCTGAGTTACCATCTCGTCTAGCAAAACAAGAGTTTTTATCTTAAGCTGCCGTACATTTTTCTCTGATAGGCTCTTTACTTCTGGTAATAAACTTAAAAGAAACATCTGTCTAACATCATCTGGTGCTTTAGTAGCTTTTTTTCTTTGATATATTGTAAAACAGCTTGATCAACATTATCTTGTTCTTCTAGATGGCTTTTCTTTTTTTCCCACTTTGGAAGAAATTTCTTGAATGTGTTTAGGTGATTCCACGATTAAAATCATTATTATCTTCAGTATTTTTTCACTAAAGTTTTTAGTTAGCTGGGGACTCGACATTATCGGCTGCGTCATTATGTCAGTGTCTGATAACGAAATATTTCCGGTGTGCTCTCAGTGTTGAATGAGTTTTACATATGACAGCACAAACTGCATAATGTCGTTCAAATAGTAAGGTTTTTTTTGCATTTGACGAAGTGCCAGTCGGAGGTGGTTTAAGACTTCGGACAAACCCATTCTGAATGTTTTTCAATTTTTCTGTATAATCAACCACTGCAAAGAATTCATGTGTTAAATTTGTTCATAAGCTAACATTTTTTGTGTAAGTAATTTTTTGTTTCAGGTATTTGGCTACTGGAGCACCTTTACTGTCCTAGCTTTATATTTTCAAAGAGGCGAACGCACCATTGGATTAATTATTGAAGAAGCTACAAAAGCCATATGGAATTCATTGAAGGGACCATATATGACGTTACCAAATGAGGAAACGTGGAAAGATATAGCAAACAGATTTTTTGAATTATGGCAATTACCAAACTGTTTAGGCGCTATCGACGGCAAACATATTCGAATTCAAATCCAAATCCAAATTCCGGATCAGCCAATTTTTAATATAAAAACGATAATTCTGTTATTTTTCTGGGCTGTTGCGATGCTGATGGTCTCTACACAACAATAGAATGCGGATATGCTGGAAGAAATAGCGACGGAGGCATTTTTCGGGTTTTAACATTTGGTCGTTGGTTGCAAATCAACAATACTATACCATTTTCAATTGAACTTCCGCATGATCAAAATGGCAATAAGTTTCCATATTATTTTGCAGGGAACCGTGCGTTTTCCTTACGGAAAAATATCATGAGACCATACCTCGAGAGAAATATTACAAATAAAATGCAAATTTTCAATTATAGACTCAGTTGAGGTCGGAAACCTATAAAATGCACCTTCGGAATGATGACTCAAAAATTTCAGATTTTTCTGACACCTATACGGTGTCGAAAATACGAAACCATGATTCCAATAATAGTTTATCAGAAAAAAGACGGTATATTATATACAATCCCTCTAGCAGAAAATAATCAACAAAATCCGAGAAACTTACCAGACACGAAAAATTTAAATTTAAATGCAAGTTCCCCTCCTCAAAATCCACGAAATTATTTGGCTAATTACTTTTTATTGCCAAATGTTGCTTTACCGTGGCGATGGAATTATTAGTAATAAATAACAATAAAATCAATAGAAATAAAATACTCCTGACGAATCCGCGCATCTGACTACTCGGTCTCGATTTAAATGAAAGCGTGCGGCACAAAAACGTGTGCCTCCTCTAGTAGGGTAACGACGGGTGGAGTGCGCAGTCGGCAAGAGTACGCGTTGTAAACATTTAACGAATAAGTTTGGCATCGCTGTCTGGTGTGTGCGTTACTTTTTCAGTGTCTGCATGTGCTCACGAAAAAATATTGTTGCCCGTCAATTTATTCCCGAACATAGGTAAAAAAAAAAATTTACCTTTTTTGATCTAATTTTAGGTGAGTGTGAGTGTGAGTGAGTGTGAGCCTGAGTTTGAGTCTGAGTCTGAGTCTGAGTCTAAGTCTGAGTCTCAGTCTGAGTCTGAGTCTGAGTGTGAGTCTGAGTCTGAGGCTGAGGCTGAGTCTGAGAGTGTGTGTGTGTGAGCGAGCGAGCGAGCGAGTGACTGAGTGTGTGTGCATGTGTGTGTGTGTGTGTGTGTGAGTGAGTGTGAGTGTGAGTGTGAGTGTGAGTTTGAGTTTGAGTCTGAGTGTGAGTGTGAGTGTTGAGTGTGAGTGTGATTGTGAGTGTGTGTGTGAGTGTGAGTGTGTGTGTGTGTGTGTGTGTGTGTGTGTGTGTGTGTGTGTGTGTGGTGAGTGTGAGTGTGAGTGTGAGTGTGAGTCTGAGTTTGAGTCTGAGTGTGAGTGTGAGTGTTGAGTGTGAGTGTGATTGTGAGTGTGAGTGTGAGTGTGAATGTGTGTGATTGTGAGTGTGTGTGTGTGTGTGTGTGCGTGTGTGTGTGTGTGTGTGAGTGCGTGCCTGGTGTGTGTGGTGTGTGTGTGTGTGCGTGCATGTGCGTGTGTGTGCGTGCGCGTGTGCGTGTGTGCGTGTGTGTGTGTGCTGCGCGTGTGTTCTGTGTGCGTTGTTGCGTGTGTGTGTGTGTGTGTGTGTGTGTGTGTGTGTGTGTGTGCGCGCGCGTAAGCGTGTGTGTGTGTAGCCACGATAAGTTAAAAAATACGCATCCGGTTTTAATAAAAGTGCGTTCTTCGGATTATTGGTATTGTATAAACGATGTTTCTATGTTTAGTTTTACCTTTCAACCCACATCTATATATGTAAGAAGGTTATCTAGTCAACATTTTTCACCATTGTTAAAACGTGCGTGCGCGAATATTGGTGTGGGTTTCTGTGTGAATACGTGCATCCTTTCGTGCGTAGTTTATTGCGTGCGTATGTACATTCGTGTGTATGTAGCTACGATGGCTTAAAAACACACATCCGATTTTTATAAAAAAACCGTTTTCGGGTTATTTCTAAAACCTGCTTTTTGGCAAATTTTGGTTTAAGATACTTTATTAATGGCATTAAGGTAGATTTTGGTAGTATCTAGAAAGCTATGAAATTTAGGAAAAAATATGTAGAAACGTTTTCCGTGTGAATGTTTCTTGTAAAGGACCACTATATTTTTTTTATTATTGATGCTAAGGACAACAAATTTTCAGGATATAGGTAAGAGGAAAGTGATTTAAAAAATAATATAAAAAAAAAATACTACGCCAACTATGTTGCGAACGGCCAAAGTCAACCTTTATTTTTCGTATGGGCACCATATTGAACTTCTGGAGTTTTAAAATCCTCATTAGAAATGCTCTTCAACTATGTGTATATTCAAGATCAATAATGAAAAATAAAAAATTAAGATTTTATGGTAGTAGGATATTTTTATTCAACTTTCTGATAGTGGGCTTAGCTTTGATGTCTCTTATTTAATTATCTAACTGTCGAGTAAAATTTATTGTCAGTGTCCAGAGTGTAAAGTTAATAAATTGTGAGTCTTATAAAATGGATAAATTTGCAAATAGTGAAACTTTCACTAGCTACCCTGCAAAACATGTTTTTTTCAACAAGACGGCGTTCCACCACATAATGGACAAATTATAACGAACTTCTTGAATGACGAATTTTCTAACAAGTGGATATACTACTTCGGACGAGTAAGATGGCGTGCGGATCCTTAATTTTTTTTGTGTGGGGTCACCTCAAAATTCAAGTATGCTGTAGGTCCTACGGCACTGCGGAGGAATTATGACAAACTGTTATAGAAGCTGTTAACTGTCTCACTCCGTAAATGATAAGACAATCCTGTGAAGCAGTGGTTAGATGATGTACAGTGCATGCGAGAAAACGATGGCTTATTTGAACACTGACTTTAACCGTAAAATCCTGTAGTTTCTTCATTTTCAATGTTCGTTGTGTGAATAAGGAGTGCTTAAGGTTTGTTCAAGCGTTTAATTAGTTTTTGCTAATTTAAAGTAAAATTTAATAAAAATACCAAAGCCTCTTACCATGAAATTTTTATTTTGATATTTTTCATTATTTATCTTGACCGAACATACACATGTTATACGTTGAAGAGTATAAACGTTAAAACCATAGCTGGAGTTCCAGGTGAAGTTCATTACTTGCGATTTTTCAATAATTTACCTAAATTGTACCTTGTGCAGGGTGGCCAACTAAGAATGCGAGGTACTGTATCTGGGAAACTATCCCTCGTAGAGGCTTGCGCAAAAAAAAGTTATTACTAAAACGGCCAATACAAAAACCTGGAAAATATTTTCAAGTTTCTGAAACGGCCGCTAGTGGGCGTAACTTTAATCTTGAATCTAAAAAAGTGATGTTTCTGTGAATTCTGCTATATTAACTTAATAAAAAAATAACTAATCTTTAAAGTCGAGGATAATCTAAACTTTTTTTGTTTGGCATTTTTTGACGTATCTATAAAAATAAAGTGGTGGGGGGTATTCAAAGATTTTCTCAAATCGCCCCCCGTATCTTCGAAACGGCTAATCCGATTTTAACAAACTTGGGCGCGTTGAAAATAGCTTATCTTGGGCTACAAATGTTAAGATAATTGAAGTTTTGTTAGTTTCACATGTCGTCGCTAGAGGGCTTTGTTCGACATTCCGACAGAAACGGTTAATTTTCGCAAAAAAATTAAATGCATTGGTATGACTTTTTTCATGAACAACTAGCTACATAATGCCTAAACAAGCTCGCGAAAACCGCATTTCGATATCTTGTTCCTAACCTAAAATATCGGCCAAAGAAAACTTTATACGAAAATCCCTCAAATTTTTATTTTTTTTAACTATATTTTTCTGGAATTGTTTCTAAATCGGTCCTAAAAAGGATCGATTTAAAGGAGGAAGGTTTTTAATGCCCTGTAAATGCTCGAAATGCTGACCATCAAGCTCTATGCATTGCTGAGGCCTCTCATGACTAGACAAAACTGCAGCTTCAATTTCGGCTCTGAATAGGTTACTTAGAAATTGCGATTTTAAATGTTTGTAAATTTATTCACCAGAATAAAATCGCCCTTTTTGAAATTACTACGTGCAAGTAAGCGATGCTAAAAGTTATACGAAAGGCCTATTTTTGTTTGTTTAAATGCATATTCACTATGGATATATACGAAAAATAGAATTAATAGAAGCAAGCAATGGAAACATATACCTACGCAAAACATACATAATCCTCAAATTGTCAATAGTTGTCAATACTTTCGCGTTACTTTGAGCAATTTTTGTGCTTTCAAAATGCGTTTTACGAATAATGAAGCTGTTGATATGCTTGCGGTTTATTATGAATGTCTTCAGAATGCCGCAGTAGCTAAAAGAGTTTACGCGGCTCGATATCCAAATCGGCGTCCTTGCGATGTAAGAGTTTTTCCCCGATTAGTGGCGAGATTACGAGCCAATGGTAGTTTTCGGCCTACGTTTCAACGGCAAAGAATTGGAAGAACACAAGAAAATATTAACCGTGTACTGGGCTATATTGAAGGAAATCCTCATGTTAGCACAAGAGCATTATCCACTGAGTTGGGCATATCACGGACAACGGTTCAAAATATTTTGAAGGACCATAGGTAAGTTCTAATGGCCATCAAAATATATAGGTATTCGTTTAAACTTTTTTTAATCACTTTAAGAATGCATTCATATCATGTCGTTTTGAATCAGGCCTTGAAAGAGGAATATTTTGATCGAAGGTTAGACTATTGCCATTGGATGTTAGGCATGATACGCGAAAATAGAGAATTTTTATTTCAAATTCTTTGGACCGATGAAACCACCTTCAGTAGTGACGGGAGAGTCAATCTGCACAATATGCATTATTGGTCTGCAGAAAATCCGCATTGGTTGCGTGAACTTCAGCGCCAAGGACGTTGGAATTTAAATGTATGGTGTGGCATACTGGGAGGAAAAATTATTGGGCCATACTTTTTCGAGCAACCCCTAACTGGCAATGTATTTCTTGACTTTTTGACCAATCAATTACCGCTGTTGTTGGAAGATATGCCTCTGGAAACAAGGCAAACATTGTGTTTGCAGTTGGATGGTTGCCCAGTACATTTTGCTATTAATGTGCGAGAACATACTAATGCAGTATTTCAACAGCGGTGGATTGGAAGAGGAAGTGTTTCCATGGCCTCCGCGATCGCTAGACTTAACTTGCCTCGATTTTTATTTATGGGGGCGCTTAAAGGACATCGTGTTTCGGACTCAACCTACTACTAGAGAAGATATGAAAAATCGGATTCGTAACGCAATACGTAACATACCGAGAGCCGAAATTGAAGCTGCAGTTTTGTCTAGTCATGAGAGGCTTCAGCAATGCATAGAGCGTGATGGTCAGCATTTCGAGCATTTACGGGGGCATTAAAAACCTTCCTCCTTTAAATCGGCCCTTTTTAGGGTCACAACTTACATAATAAAAACAATTCTAGAAAAATACAGATAAAAAAAAAAAAATTAAGGGATTTTCGTATAAAGTCTTCATTGACCGATATTTTAGGTTAGGAACAATATATCGAGATGCTGTTTTCGCGAGCTTGTTTAGGCATCATATAGCTACTTGTTCATGAAAAAAAGTCATACCAATGCATTTAATTTTTTTGCGAAAATTAACCGTTTCTGTCGGAATGTCGAACAAAGCCCTATCGCGACGACATGTGGAACTAACAAAACTTCAATTATTTTAACATTTGTAGCCCAAGAAAAGCACTTTTCAACGCGCCCAAGTTTGTTAAAATCGGATTAGCCGTTTTGAAGATACGGGGGGTGAACCTTTGAATACCCCCCATCATTTTATTTTTATAGATACGTAAAAAGTGCCAAACAAAAAAAAAGTTCAGATTATCCTTCACTTCAAAGATCAGTTATTTTTGTATTAGGTTAATATAGCAGAATTCACAGAAACATCACTTTTTTAGATTCAAGATTGCAGTTACGCCTCCTAGCGGCCATTTGAGAAACATGAAAATATTTTCCAGGTTTTTGTATTGGCCGTTTTAGTAATAACTTTTTTTTGCGCAAGCCTCTACGATGTATAGTTTCCCAGATACAGTACCTCGCATTCTTAGTTGGCCGTACATTTCATATTAGCAATATCATAACTAAATTAAAAATATTCCTTCTTATCTGCCCTATACTTACTTTTTACCAACGCATCGTGACATAAGCACAAGAAAGTCATATGCTAGCCACAGCAGACTTATTAGTCAACGTGTACCTTTCTCATCATTACTGTATTACCGCTTAAAATATATTTTCAATTCTAGTTCGTATTGTAGACAATTAGGCTCTTTTTTTCCTAGCTACCCTATTCGGGCGAAATCGTATGTTCTTACGTTTAAATTTATTGTGTAGAAATAGATTTACAGCTATTACTGGTGTTTGTTTGCGTATAAAGAGCTCAAGAAAATTGTTTGTTTCATGAGATTTGTTCAGATCGACAAAGTGTCCATAAACTCCTACGTGGAAGATAATTGTGTCATTTACCTTAATAAGGTGCAAGAGTAAACATTCTACCTGAGCTCGGACGGTGAGTGTCAAATTTAGAACAAGGATACCATCGCAATTTTTACTTTACTGTACCACGGCACTTATAATTATTATTGCAATAAATCATCCGGTTCAACAACTTCTAACTAATTAGAACTACCAAAACGAAATGGATAAAACTGTGCCAAAATCGTTTCGTTCACGATTATTAACTATAATTAAATTTGCTGCGGAATAATTACATTATGTTCGGGTGACTACGTCATTTATTGCAAAAGTCTGGTAGATTTCTATCAATTCGTTAACCCGTCCAAAAATTGCACGCTTTAGTCATCATAACCAGATTTTTAATTAAATTTTTCATTTTTAGGAAGAATCATTGTAACGCTCATTTTGCCCACTCATTCACAACCTTTCTACAAATTTCTACAGTTTATTATAGGTAAATATAACCAAATTTTAACATCCTTTCGTATGCTAATTTGGTTAATTACAACTGGTTAAATGGCTGTGGTTAAATTTGTTAACATACTTTATTTACACATGCCTTTGTTCTTTTGTACAGTTTTAGTACGTGATAATAAAAACCTTGTGGTATTTTCAAATATTATCTAACGTAACATAAACGTATAAAAATTAATGTGGCAATAAATTTGATTATCAATCAAACTTGCATCACGTACGTATACTACTGAAGACAATTTTTGTAATTTATACACAGCTAATTTCCTACTTTCGTTTTACTCCAAATATTTTTGTTTAATACGGAAGCAGTATCGAAAAATTTGTGTACAATTATATCATTGATTTACTTCCTTATCGGAAGCAAATTAAAATAGAAATTGAGGATTTTTAAATAGCTATTGGTTATTCCTAAGTTAAATGTGACATTTATAATGAGTTTTTTATTGGAGTCCTTGGTGATCTTAGAAAGGATCAGTAGCAGGTTAGTGCGCACTGTTATAATATATTATATATGAATTCCTTTCTAACAACCTTCCAAATGTTTAAAAAATATCCTTGATTTAATTTTTTCTCTCTTCCATTTTGCCACATGTTACAAAACATAATGCAGTACATGACGTTAATTAGTATATATGCAAATACAATTAGCTTATTGTTTTCGTTTGACCGACAATAAAATTAGCACAATGTATTTAGTAGTATTGCAAAGTTCCCAAATTACAACACCTCTTATGTGATACCAAGTTTATAAATTACATTTTAACACGCTTGTGTCGGTATCTACCTGTTACTACAATGTCTACGGAAGCAGGTTTTCAATTCATTTACTACAATGTTCAAAATTCCTACGAAATTGTTTGATATTCGTAAAGATATTAATTAGGATTTTAGTTTATTCACGTAGTTTAATGTACCTTTCTATTGTTCTCATTCACTACATCTAAAGAGTGGTTCTAAATAGTTTAATCGATTAACGCAATTAGCCGGTGTGTTATAGGTAATTAAATAATTAAAACTTTATTCTTTTCACATATTTCACTGAATTATTTTGGCCTTATCATATAAAACATTTTTTTCTGGCGACGGTAACTGTAATTGGTGAAGAACCTTAAAGGTGATTAATTACCTACACAACATTCTGACCCAAAAAAAGTTAAGTAAAACTGTTGTCCTAAATACCATGTTTATAATATGAAGCGATGATTGATGAAAATGACACGCTATCTTACAATACTAAATTATAGCAATATTTCTCAAGATATTTGAACAAAAAGTCTTTGACATTAAAAGTATTAGTCACAACAAAATTAATGTCTACATTCACTTCTTGAATTTAATTTGTTTGACTTTAAGCAATTTTTAATTGACTCTAATAATAGATTCTTTATTAAAATTCCTTATTGCCTCAATCACTCATAAAATACATGCATTAAATCATTAACTTACAAAGTATATTGTATAGCTATTGTAAATCTTTTCTCTTTTGTGGTAATGATGATTATATTTAAGTGAGCTGGCTATTTATAGAGATTGTATCAAAAATGTAGATCATAAAGTAATGGGTGTAAATTAAGGGTTTGTAGAGTCCGAATTCCATAATGGTAGCTGCATCTTCGAATAATAAGCAAGTAGAGAAAGTTAAATGTAGCAACATTGTAAGGAAAATCCTATTACTTACGCCTATTAACATTTAAGAGTACAGCAATACAATATGAAGCAAAATGATAAATAATACAGAAAGAATTAAACAGAAAGTAATGTTTAAAAATAGACTTTATCTACGTTTTAAGGGAAAAGAATAAAACAAACTAACTTACAAAACGGAAGTACTAAAAAGATTAAGAAAACATGAAAATACACACTTTCACCATTATTACACATAATTAAAATACTTATCCTTTAGGTTTAAATGGTGTATTTTTATATTTATATTTATATAATTGTATACGTTTCTATTCCTCACAGATATCGTCCTAGGTAGTAAAATCTTTTAGAATTGTTTAAGGTGTTAGAACAAATCTATGAAATATGAAAACGCAAACATAGGGTAAGGTCGGGTAAGAGTGCGCGTTCTGTAAGAGTACGCGGTGTCGTTTTTGTGTATTTAACAGCATGCCGCCACCTGTTAACTACCACGATAATGTTCCATTTAATGTAGTATGTCTGATGGTAACACCGATTTTTGTAACCGCTTGAGCTATTCGGTAAAATTGAGTTCGTATTCAAAACCGTGTTAGTCACTGTAACTTTTGCAGCGAAATAAATAAGCCTTAATTAATGCTGTGAGTTAAAAGACAAAGTGCTTGTAAATTCGGCACGTTAACTGTAGTGTTTGGTAAGTTGTTTTACTTTTTATTTCATGTTTTCGTATTATTTGAGCAGACCATTACTAATAAATGTCATTTATGAACCAGTTTATAAGAGTGCGCATTTTAAAGTATTTAAGAGTACGCAGTCCGTACTCTTACAAACTTACTGCGTACTCTTACAAGCAGACAAATCTAAAGACTAAAATGACGTTTTCTAACATTGGTATAACATCACAAAGTAGTAATAATACGTATCGTTTTTCCTATAGGAATAACGAGCTATGGCGTATTATAAAAGGACAAGTAAACGTAAATTGGTTTTCACCGAGGATCTTCTCCAAGAAATCCGTGAAAAGATCGAAAATGGCCAAAGTAAAAGAAGTGTGGCTAAGGAATTTGGTATCCCAGAAGCTACCCTGCGCAAAAGACTGAACGCTGGCACAATACCTTATCGTTAGGTCGCTTCAGCTGTACTTTTTCGTCAGAAATGGAAGCTCAACTAGCCGATTAGGTCAAAGATATGGATGCTAGATTCTATGGGCTTACTTTAAGAGATCTTAGAGTACTAGCCTTTGAATTTGCAGAAGCTAACCATATTCCCCATAGGTTTAATACAGAAAAAAAAATAGCTGGAAAAACCTGGGCTCGTGATTTTCGCAAACGTCAAAATGTTTCTGTAAGACAACCCGAAAAGTGTTCGATTGGACGAATGATGGGATTTAATAGAGTACAGGTTCAAACGTTCTATACAAATTTAAGATCACTGTACGAGAAATTCAACTTTCCTCTTCATCATATATACAGGGTGTCCCAACGATAGAGTAAAGTAAGTTTATGCTTAACTAGAATTATTTGTGTAAATATTGTATGGACCATGGGGTAGAGGCAAGAAGTGTGCATTTTTTTTAAATATTGTAAGTTATACAGGTGTGCCAGAAAAGCAGGACGTGAAAAAGTATGATTTTTAAATAGAACACCCGTATTTGATTTTAGTTTTAATTTACGTGTCCATACAAACATATTTTGTCATACAAAAGATTGGCTGAAAGTTTTTAGTTCTTGAGATATTCGCGTTTAAAGATTATTATGGTCATTTTCGTGGGTTGATGAATGGGCAATTGTTCCGTTATTTCACAATAAAAAATTGATATTTCGTGTGAAAAATGAGTGATATTATACTAACGTTTAGACCGAGTAGTATTTCTAATTTTCTCAACAGGGTGTTTGTTATAACCATTCAAATTTGAAAATTCTCAAATTAAAAAATCAGTTTTTTAATTGCACACCTATATATTTTTATTTCATTTTATTCGGGATTAAAAATCTATCATTTTGTCAAGTATATCCTATATCTATCTTTGATAGTTTTCGAGTAATTTCGATTTTTCACACTAGCTACTTTATTTTCGATAACATTGCATTGCATGGATCTTGGTAGCCATGGAAAATAATAATTGCGTTACTAAGATACAAAGGTTTCCTACTTGTCAAAATAAACACATATTAAATTTGTCGTTTTCGCATTTAACTTGTTATCAATTCTTGTATCAGTTATGGATTATTCGACAAATGAATTAATTGATATGATATACGTGTTGGGCGAGGCTGAAAAAAACCCTTTATTGGCACAACGAATCTACAAAACGTAAGGGAATTCTTGAACCAGCAATACCCGGAGAAATGGATAGGACGTAATGGCTTTATATTATGGCCACCCAGGTCATGCGATTTAACTCCACTGTATTTTTTCCTATGGGGATACATAAAAGATCGGGTGTATATTATTAAACCCACAACAAGGGAGGACATGAAAATAGAATTCGAAGCTTGTCGCACAGTGACCCTCTTATGTTATCCGAAGTGAGACAGAACATGAGAAAAAGGCTCGATATGTGTATTCAGCAAGAAGGCCGTCTATTTGAGCATTTACTAAGACGCAATGTTGAATAATTATTGAATTACTGTTTCTCATTAATAAAAACTGTTAATATTCTCGCTTAGGTGGTTTGTTTTATTTCGTCGCAATTGTTTTCCATGGCTACCACGATCCACAATAATGTTATAGTTTCGTATGTAACGTAGCTAGTGAGAAAATCGAAATTCCTCGAAAACTATCAAAGATAGATATAGGATATATTTGACAAAATGATAGATTTTTAATCCCGAATAAAATGAAATAAAAATATAGGTATAGGGTGTGCAATTAAAAAAAACTGATTTTTTTTAATTTGAGAATTTTCAAATTTGAATGGTTATAACAAACACCCTGTTGAGAAAATTAGAAATACTACTCGGTCTAAACGTTAGTATAATATCACTCATTTTTCACACGAAATATCAATTTTTTTTATTGTGAAATAACGGAACAATTGCCCATTCATCAATCCCACGAAAATGACCATAATAATCTTTAAACGCGAATATCTCAAGAACTAAAAACTTTCAGGCAATCTTTTGTATGACAAAATATGTTTGTATGGACACGTAGAATTAAAAACTAAAATCAAATACGGGGTGTTCTATTTAAAAAAATTATACTTTTTCACGTCCTGCTTTTCTGGCACACCCTGTATAACTTCCAATATTTTAAAAAAATGCACACTTCTTACCTCTAACCCATGGTCCATACAATATTTACACAAATAATTCTAGTTAAGCATAAACTTACTTTACCCTATCGTTGGGACACCCTGTACAATATGGATGAGACAGGGCTGTCGACAGTTCCTAATAAAGTGCCTAAAGTTGTGGCTGCTAGGGGCAAAAAACTCATTGGAAAAGCCGCAAGTGGTGAAAGGGGAGAACTATACACAGCTGTATGTTGCATGAGCAGTGCTGGTACGCATGTGCCACCAGCTATTATTTTCAAGAGGAAAAGGATGAATGAAGATCTCTTTAAAGATACACCTTTTGGAACCCTGCGACAAATTTCAGATTCTGGTTTTATAAATTCAGATCTGTTGCTGGAATGGATGAAGCATTTTAGGCAGCACACTAATCCAACAAAGGAAAATCATATTTCGACAATCATATTTCCCATAGAACTTTAGCAGTAATTAATTACTGAGAGAAAATTATATTCACCTCTTGACCATATCGCCTCATTCCAGTCACAAAATCCAGCCGTTTGACAGAGGATACTTTGGTCCACTGAAAACTGCCTACAGCCACTTTTGTGATGAGTGGATGGTAAATAACCCGGGAAAGGTAATCACTCAAAAAAAGTGGGAGAATTATTTGCAAAAGCGTATAATAAAATATCAAATGTTGAAAAGGCAGTCAATGCTTTTAAATCGACTGGAATTTGGCCTCTTAATTCAGAAATTTTTGATGATGAGGACTTCGCGCCACCACTAGTCACAGACAGAAAATATGAAGCTCAGCAGCCAGTACTTATGGAAGAAATCCACCAAGACGACAATATTATTCTAGAAATTTACAATCAGGCAAATGAGGATGCAAATAGCACGTTAAATATATTGAAGGAACCGATTATAGTAATTAATCTTAACGGAGATGGGGTTGAATCTTTTACCGACACATACGAACCTAGTAGTACTAGTGCAACGAAGACAGGAGCTGGAATAGGATACCACAAAAATAATACATCAAATTGCGAACACATCATTCAAACAACAATCGACCCAAACAGATCAATGACACCAAAGACCCCTGAAATAGAAACAATTGCTGAAGAAATTATATCAGTGACCCCTCAGCAATTACGTCCACTTCCAATGATTAAAACTGAGCAAAATCGGAGACGAATCTCACAAAAATCGGAGGTTCTAACTAGCACTCCATATAAGAACGAGCTAGAAGAGAAAGAAAATGCAAAAGCATCTAAAGTCAAAAGAAAGGTAGTACAAAATATTGATGATCGAAGAAAGAAATCAAAAGTAGGCATAGTGAAGAAGTCCAACGGCAATGAAAATACAAGAGAATCCGTAAAGCAGAAGACATCAGAAATAAGAAGTTCAAAGCAAGTGAAAAGCGTATTGGAGAATAAAACAAACGCACCCAATAAATCATACGCTATATGTCCTGGCTGTGATGAAGAATTCGCAGATCCACCAGACGAGGACTGGATTCAATGTGGAGAATGCGAAAAATGGTGGCAAGAGTCCTGCTCAAATTATCTAGGAGGTAATTACGTTTGCGACTTTTGCCCACAATAGCCGCGTACTCTTAGAATTTCTTGTGCGTACTCTTACAACCTCCGACTGCTAAGAGTACGCATGTGCAATACTTTTTTCATTTGATTTTGTTTGTTAAATATGATTTTATTTGAAACATTTTTGTAGTAAACAAGTTAAAGGAATATACAAATTTTTATTTAAAACATTTTCCTAGTTATCTGTATAAACTGTTAATTTGTAATGGATAAAAACAATTTAAGTGCGCACTCTTACAACTCCATCCCCTAAGCCTGCTATTAACTTAACAGTTTGATAATCCTATAAAGCCAACTATGGAATTTTAACAAGAAATAACAAGATCCTTAATAAATGAAATATTGTTAAACTACCTTGAAGGTGACAAATCAGAATCTAACGGTAGAAGGCTAACTATGAAAAATGTCATAATCAAGGAGTAAATTTAACAAGATTTAATCGAATTATGATGTAAGTGTCGAGTTGTGAAAAACTTAAAATTGACAAAAGCATTCACATATCAAAGATCTAGTGAAAAAGAAGTGGTTTTTTTGTTAATAATTGTAAGTGTTATTTCATACTAAAAACACAATGTAGTGTTTTTAATATAATTTATAATTTTAATTTTAATCTCAACTACACATGCTAATTATTATAGTACTGTGGTAATTTAACATATTATTGACAAGCAATTTACTTCAAGGTCTACGAAAAAATGCATTAATAAGCCTAGACATACCAAAAGTAAAAATTAAAATTAAGGTTATTAGCATATTTATATATCTCAATACCTTCACGTAGTAAACAAACATGATAATTAGTTTGTCTTGATAATATTTCCACTCTATCAATTTGAGTGTCATGATTTAAACTATTTCAAGCCTGCTCAGCTACCGCAGATTTTTCGCGTTGACCTAATCTACAAAATCCCGTATGTTCTTTACATCTTGTACCAAAGCTACATTTTGTGGTTCCAATGTATACTTTTCCACAAGAACAAGATAACTTATGCACTCCGGAGAATTATAATGTGGTTTAAACATCTTTAGGTAACTTTAAAGAACTTTTACTTTTTCTTCTAGGTTTACAAACTGTCTTAATACCATGATTAATTAGGACTCTTCCAATTCTATCTGTAACATTAGTTATAAAACGAAGAAAAGCAATACCAACATTAACCAATAGTTTTTTTATAGTTATATATGCCAAGTGTAATAAGATTATTAATATTTTTGAGTGCATATCCATTAGTAGTGATTTTGTTAAATATTTATATTCATCTTTCAAAAATTCAGGATCACAAATTCGTATTGCTCGATAGACTAAAGATTGAATTACACTAATTTTTTGACGTGGATGGTGGTTTGATAATTTATGAAGGTATCTATCACCGTGTGTCGGCTTTCTGTAAACCTTAATAGATAGTGAATTATTAGTTTTAGATGTTATTATGCCTACTGTTAATGAACTTGGCTCTCCTACATACAATCTTGCAAAACACATTACATTTCTATTACAACCTCATATAGGCAAAACACCCCATTATATTAAAAATTCTGCCGACTTCATTCAAAAAATATAATTTTAAAATTGAAGAGGATGATATAATGGTCATTTTTTTGCAAAAGTTCCTCTAAATGAAACTATTGAGTATATTGATCATATTTTTCCAAAAGATATATTTCTTCTTCAGCACTGTCTTACTACGACTTATTTTCAGTGGAATAATAAACAGCTTGATGGTGCAGGAATGGGTAGCCCCCTTAGCCCTGTTATAGATAATTTTTACACGGAAAAATTTAAAACATTAGTGTTACAAAATGAACCTAAAGAACTTGAAGTTTGGTATAGATGTGTGGATAAATCATTTGTTATATGGAGACGTCGAGAAGAAGCACTACATGGATTTCTAATTTTTATAAATGGTATACATCCTAGCGTCAAGTTTACCATGGAAAAGGAAACTAATAGAAGCTTACCATTTCTTAGCATACTAATATCTAAAACTAATAAATCACTATCTTTTAAGGTTTACACAAAGACGACACCCTGATAGATAGCTTCATAAATTATCAAATCAATATCCACCTCAAAAAATTAGTATTTGGATCGAGCAAAACAAATTTATGATCCTGAATTTTTTAAAGCTGAATATAAGTATTTAACAAAATCACTCAAACTAATGGATATTCTCTTAAAAATCTTAATAATACTGTTATACACGCTATTCATAACCATAAAAAAACAGTGCTTAATGTTGGTACTGCTTTTCCTTCTTTTATAACTAATGTTATGATAGAATTAAACAAATTCTAATTAAGGTAGCATTAGGACTGTTTTTAAATCTACAAGACAAATTAAAGAACACATAAGGTCACCTGATTTTCTTCCTTTTATAACTAATATTACAGATAGAATTGAAAGAATCCTAATTAATCACGGTTTTAGAATTGTTTCTAAACCTTCAAGATCACCTAAAGCAGTTTCACACCCATCATCATCTTCCGGAGTGTATAAGTTATCTTGTTCTTGTGGAAAGTAAGCATGGGACTACAAAACGTAACTTTGGTATCAGGCGTAAGGAACATTTGAGATTTTGTAGATCAGGTCAACTAGAAAAGTCTGCAGTAGCTGAGCATACTTTAAATAATTTAAATAATGACATTCAATTTGATAATATGGAAATATTGTCAAGACAATAGAAAATCTCTGTTTACGTCGTTTTGGCATCTTATAATTAAAAAAAGATGCAATGGTATATCTTAATTTTAATTTTAGCATTTGTTATGTCTAGGTTTTTTGCTATATTTTTTCCTAGATCTTGAAGTAAATGCTTTACCAATTATATGTTAAATTGTCACAGCACTATTAAAATTTAACATGTGTAGTTGAAATTGTAATCAAAATTAAGAATTATATTAAACATACTACATTGTGTTTTCACTGTAAAATAACACTTGCAAATATTAACAAAGTTGGATTTATAATTGATGCCAAGTTTCTATTTGTGAACGCTTTTATCAAGTTTGTCACAACTTTACACTGATGTCATAACTTGATTAAATTTTGTTTTCTGGGTATGACACATTTTACTGTTAGCCTTCGACCGTTAGATGGTGTTCTAATTTCTTATCTTCAAAGGCCGCAATATTTAATTTATTGAGAATCTAGTTACTTTTTACTAAAATTGTTTTCCGTGGGTCACTTTATACGTTTATCAAACTACGTTCCATATTGCGTAAATTTGTTAACACCTTAAACATTTCTAAAATATTGAGGACGATAAGTGTGTGTTATCGAAACGTATAGAATCATATAGATATAATTATAAAAATACAAACCCAAAAGATAAATATTTTTACTAAGAAGATCACTTAAACTTTTTAATTCCATTAGAAGCAACCACTACCAACAGTTACTCACACTTGGGTGAAAATATAAGCTGCATAAGGTGTTAACTTCGAAAACTTGTTTCGCAATGAAATAATGATGAAATTTAAAATTTGGTATTACTTTAGGTTGTGATGCATTTTATACTCCACATCTTTAATACAACGCACAGTGTACGTACTCAATAACAGGATGCAGGTTTTCAATACAATTTTAGTCCAAATCATTAATGTAATGAAATTATTTTTAAAGGTGGCAGTCACATATACCTCATGCCAGCACTACTCTTACCATGGGTTCCTTAATATTGGGCGTCCGAGATTTTCTGAGCTCCGTAAGGGTTCTTTATCTTTAAGCCATTCTCATCCTATTTTTATGTTCGCTCTCACTTTCTTCCTAGAGGATTGAAAATCCAAAATATAAAATGACATGGCTGTGGTTTCTAGGAAAAAAAAATCGGATGTCAAATTCTGCTGCGATCGGACGTCTGGAAAAACAGGGTCCAAGCGACCTCGGTCACCGAAGGTACTCGCTTTCTGATCTATTACTGCAACGTCAGCTCTATCTTAATGCTGCTCACCAACATCTTGAACAATTACGGTCCGGCATTTTGTTTCTACCTGAAAACTTCGATTCACCCGACATGCAATTTTCCGATTACAATCTTCACTCTAACTCTCGATACAAAGGAGGAGTGTGTGCCAATTCCAAGTATAACATTTTTTTTGGAGAATAAACAATTTGGCATAATTTGGTTCAAACCTTCTGGTTCTAACTCTGTGAAGTCCTATTGTTGCGTCTGTAGGTCTCCTAATGACCTCTTCGATTACCTTGGTTTGAAAGTTGACTATCTTCCGCCTCAGCTTTCACCTTGCGATATTTGAATTCTGGGAAATTTCAATGTCTACGACTCTAAGTGTGTTCAATTATCATCTTCTACTAATCCAGGTGGTCATAGTGCTGAAATATTTGCTTTTCTGTTTAATACCACGGAAATGATTTCTGAACCCACAGTAATCTCTGATATCCCTAATAATACGCATATTCACTTGGTTGTAAAACTTCAGTTCTTCCCTCACTAGGTATATCTGACGATTGTCTAATAGAAATAACTTCTTTGCTCCAAATTTCTCTGTTGTACACAACACTGATGGAACCATGTGTTTTAAGTCAGCTAAATAGTGATTTACGGGACTTCTTTGCAACCTTCCCATAGCGTGAATATTGTTTTAAGTCGTTCACGTCTTCGGACATTGCTTTTTCATTATCTGAAATCATCCTCATGGTTCGGTAAACGTCCAACTACGCCAAATAAGATATCGTTTCACTCACAGTAACATAATCTACAATTAACATCAAAAAGTAAGTCGACTGCATAAATTGAATTTTTAGTATCAGAGGCCTCCTATACCTTTAACACAGAATGCTCCTTAACTGCTAGTTAACTGAAGTGTTCAAAAATCATTAAAAACGTATAGCTAACGTCTGGTAATAACTCCTTAATGAACGTTGTTTTGGTGAATTGTTTACAGTAACTGCTCAATAAATTGCAACTAACACAACATATTTGTTTATAATAAACCCACAATTTTGAGAATAATAAGAATGGAGTTACTGGGGTTTGAAATCAACTGTTGGATTTAATGGAATTTGAAATTAGGAAAGTGATTTGGTGGGCTTTGACTCAAAACAAAAATTAAAAACCAGACATCAATAAAAGAAGCACAAAGCTCTTATTAAGAAAAGTAAACAAAACAACCATGCCTTGTTTGGAACATCTCCCATTTCACACAGATCATTAATTTCCGGTTCATCGCCTTCTTCATTATTTTTCTCAATTACATTTCCTTCAAGGTACTGCTTTATAACTTGTTTGTAATAATCCAATTTTGCCACATCTTTCCATTTAGCTCTACTATGTGTTATTACGAGCGATGCTACATATTCAAGGTTTTTGATTTACATTTATATGTCTTCGGGTTGCACTTGTAACTGTGTTTCTTTTATGCTTATAGTGTTATTCTTTCCTCGATTAAAAATATATCTTTCGGGCACATTATATTTAAAATTCCAATTACCCGGAGGTTTTAAAATTTCTTGAGTTGGAGATTTACAGTCTACCGAGCTGTTAGCGTAGTGGTGACACAACCTGCTTAACATTCGGGAGGTAATGGATCGAACCCATTACCCGTTACCGTCTACCTTGTGTGAGGTTTTTTCAGGGGGTTTTCCTCATACAAATGTAGCGGCATGGTCACTGCGTATATGCACACCATGTGCGGCTACTTAGGCGAATGCTGGGGTTGTGTTTCCCCCCTCAGAACCCTAACTCCGTTCCTTCCGATCCTATCCTGACCACACCCATCCTTAATCCCACCATTCATATATACGTAATGTATATATGTATGCTGGGAATCCGTGATTGTGGCTGAAGGAGCTAGGAAAGCTCGAGCAGTCGACCCTCCCCTTTGGGGAGGGAATGAAATACGTGGCCTTTTCCTTTCCAGATTTACAGTCTATAACAGCCACATCTTTGCCATGGAACTACGGTTGTTGCTTAAATATTTCAAGGTACTCGTTATAGTTATAAATATACAGTTGCGTACTATAATACTTTGGTCGGAAACTTTTAGTAGAGTGAGGTTTTCCTGACAATCCAAACTTATTGTTAGCAAATCGTCTCTTTTCTCTCTTAATGTTGCAAAAGAATACTTTTGTCCGCAGTTTGTGTATTTGAAGTTCGATTAGCAGTTTTTGTTTGTTAGAAGTATCCTTTTGCTCTTTCACTTTTTAAGCATTTTGAACAACCATACAGAGAGCCAAAACTCATATTGAAGAAGGTATTAAAAATGGTACAGAAATGTTTCTATCACATGAACTGCAGGAGAAGATTCTACTTTATACGTTTTATACAGTATCCGAATATTAAGTTCACTAGGTAAGTACACCTTGCAAGTCGTTCTGCTGTGCCAGTAATGGGACTCGACCACTATGAACTTTTTCATAAATTTAATAACTGTTTATTTTCTGTTTTGAAATACTGCTACTTTTAAATTTACACCTCTAGCTTTTTTTTTGCCATAGCACGGTTTGTAAAACGTCAGTTTAAGGCACCCATGACTCTATCTAGGCCAATGCAATCGATAATTGCATTTGGTAATAAAATATCTGGAGAATTTTCCATTGAATTTGCGTTTGATGCTTCGGCGACGAGTGGGTATTGCACTTTGGGAGTACTTAATAACAAAGTAGTTATGGTTAACCTTAGTCTGATTTTTATAAAATTTGCTGTGAAAATGTTTAACATCCATCACAGTGGACGTGCTGCATTTGTACGGTTTGGTATAATGTTTACATTTCGGACACTGTGCTAAATCTTAAATTACATACCTATAAATAAAAAAGAATCACCTAGAACCTTTAGTAAAAATGATGAACATAGTGGCTCATTACCGGCTGGGTTTTTGTACATGTCTTTTCCAAAGATCTGGGTTGTTCCAAAAAAAGTAGGGCAAGACAAAGTTACTATTTTTTTATTGTACGTGCAATTATAAAACTTTATTTATATAGATTTCATGAATTTAAAATTTTCGTTTTTTGAAATCATTTTGACTTTATCCAAAGAAAACTTTGTTATTGTGTACCATCATATGCGTTCAAAATATAAGTAAACCCGCGAAACTTGAAATTCAACAATATCACTTTTCTCAAATTTACACTGTGTTAAAGAGAATCAAAAACCATACAATTCTTCATAAGCATATCCTATTCCTATCTCTCACTGTCTTTGAGTTATTTGGATAATTCTATATTTCATTGGTTTTTCTTGTGATTATTAGCAGTAGCCATGAAATTTGAAAACAAGTGAGACAAAAAGTTACATTAAATACTAAACATTAACATAGATATAAATTAACTCCAACAGAAAACATATTATTATTATTATTATAAGTTTTGTTATGAACGTATAAGTTCAAAATAAAAGAACATTCTCAAGTCACTGGATGATTCAACAGTTATTGATGAGTTCTGCTTAAAAATGTCCGAAAAATGTATACATTTAGTCTTTTATTATGTTTGCCACAAGCGTCTCGTATCCTATGTTCCATATCTTCTTTTGTAGTGGAAGATGTGACATATCCCCATAAGAAGAAATCTAATGGCCAATCCATTTTTGAGGACTAACTATCATCTAAAAATTCACGTACCTCACGGTGATGGTGCGGAGAGGCACCGTGCCGTGGCAGCCACATATTCTGTCGTTCACCACTACTAAGCATATGAAGGTTAGGCAAAACTCCTGGTGGAATTGAAGGTAATTGACCAGTCAGGGGAGTGTTAAAAAAAAGGCCCAATAATTCTATTGGGGAGAATTCCACACCAAACATTTATGAACCAGTGGTTTTGGTTTTGCATTTGTCGGATCCAAAATTGAGTGTCTAATGCGTGATAGTGCATGTTATGACGACTTACAACTTTATTTCTTCTAAACGTCAGATAACAATATAGGAAAAAAAAGTTTGGACAATTTTTTTGAACCTCTCCTAGCACAAAAATCATATCAAGAGTAATCCGTTATTTTACTATTGAGAGACTATCTGAGAAAAGTGATTCTTGGAATTTCAAGTTTCGCAGGTTTGAACTTATATTGTGAACACCATGTAGCATTTATCTCGATATTTATTCTTCAGAACATAAGCTTAAGTTTGGTCTTTCTTGGTCCACACACAGAAGTTTTTCTAACAAAACACACATGGTACACAATAATAAAGTTGTACTTGTAAATGCGGTTTTTTGGATAAACCTATATAAATAGTTTTATGTTTGCACGTAGGATCCAAAAATCGATTGATATACAAGGTGTATTAGAAAATATTTACTTGGTCTTGCCCTGCTTTCTTTGAACACTAAGTATTGTCAAGAATAATTTGAAAATGTGCTTACTTACTATCCACACAATACTATAAATACATTTTATTGATACAGTTGTCCCATAAAGCACCAGTTTACTCTATCGAGAGACTCACTCTATACATTTTACAGGGAATTTGATGAGTTTTGTAACCATTCGAATTATTTTAAAAATCGTAAATTTTATGTGCATGCAATCTGCAGGGTGATCAACTTATACTCCGGAGTTTGATAACTCCGTTACCTTGAGAGTTACAAAAAAAAGTTTTGACAAGAGTTGTTCATTTCATAAAGTTACAGCACATCGACTTTATGTTTTTTTAATGGAACACTCTGTATATTATGTCAATTTTCGATTAGGCTCATTTTTCCTATTCCAATGATAAAGGTTTTTAATAGGTGCTACAGGGTACTTTTAAAGATATGGGCATTTTTATGTGAAAATCGTAATGAAATCGTCACCCTATATTATTTAAAATAAACCATTGAGGGCTAATCTCTCATGGGCAAAATGATTTCGTGATAGCCTGGCTTTGTTAAAACTTATCAGTTTTGTAATAACTTTTATTTTTTGTACAGTGTGATCCAAAATTCATACTCATGATTATCTCGGTTATTTTAAATGGAACACCCTCTATTTTATATCATCTCTGAAAAGTACTTAAGAAATACTTTTACTCTTCTTAAGAGTTCCCTATACTTCAATCTTGCAGTTATTGATTTATTTAGATTTTTAAAAGTAAAAGCGACATTTTTGGCATAACTTCAAATATTTATTTTTTTCATGACTGTAATGTATTATTTGGAAATATTGTAAATTTGATCAGCTCTGTATCAATACTTTTATTGTCAGGTGAAAAAGACATACATCAAGTATAAACTATTGCAAATAATACCACAAGTTGTTTAACAAAACTAGGTATAACAGAGGCTAAGAGTAATAAATGAAACAAAATTCTAAAAAATGAGTAACAAAATAATGTTAAGCTAACCAAGTTTTGATCTGGAGATTAAAACATTGTAGATTGAGCAAAATACATACGTGCACTTTACCGAAACATTGTGTTTCATCGACCAACAATCGTTTTGTTGACCACATACACGTCATCAGGGGGGTGAACCTAAACTTTTTAACTAGTATTTCATTACTCGACGATCGTTTATTGTCATCATCAGGAGGTTGACCTTAAATCAATTTAATCATAGTGACGAAATAAAGATTTCGATGAAGTGGCCTCCCATTACATTTAAACAATGTTGTGGACAATATTCAAATTTTCTACTTAAATTTCTGGCCATTGGGATATTAATGTTTCGGAAAACCGCTCTAATTCTATTTTTCATGTCCTCTAAAGTAGTTATTGGTAATTTATAAACTTCATTCTTCACACACCCCCACAGAACAAAATCTACTTTTGTTAGATCAGGCGATCTTACAGGCGACGGAATTGGCCCTCCTTTACCTTTTCATCGTCCTGGAAGCTGATCGTGTAGTTGACCGTGATTCAGTGTGGGAACATTTTCAAGAAGCACAGGCAACAGATTTTCCAGAAAATCTAAATAAACTTTACCGTTTTACCGTTTCCTCGAAAAAATATGGTCCAATCACGAAATCGCCAAGAATACCATTCTACACATTTGAAGACCATCTTGTTTGTGAAGTAGTAAACTATTACGTGAGGATTTATTCTTGAATAGTAATGAAAATTATGTCTATTTAAATATTCATTTTTATGGAATGTCGCCTCATCCCCAAAAGGTATATAATCAGAAAAATCTCTTTGATTGCGAATTTTTCTTTGAGCCCAATTACAAACATTTATTCTTCGTCGAAAATCATCATCCAATAATTCCTGGTGCGATTGAACATGACATGGGTGTATCTTGTTTTTAGATAGTATTTTTTGTACAATTCCATAATTTACTTCTTGTTCCCTGGAAATTTCTCTTATACTTTCATTGGGATCATCTGTGACTGCCAACAATACACTCAGTTCATTTTCCTCGGTAACAAAGGTTTTCGTTTTTTTTTTCTTTTCATATACTACAGTACCTGTACGATTAAATCGATCCATCACTGTTTCGAAATTCCTTTTTTCAGGTAATCTCGTGATACACCATTACTGTTAGCAAACAATTTTTATGACATGCACCTAGTACTCAGATCATATCGACTAATTCCTCGTTGGAAAAATTCATGATGAACTCAAAATTTGTACGTGTATAACAACAAATTTAAGGTAGCTGTTTATAGGCATCTATTGGCAATTAATTATCCCTCTGTCCATCCTCCTAAGTGTTTCTGAGTGCTTTATCACGATAGGCCTAATTTAGCCTGTTCAGGTTCACAACCATAAAAAATAGAGGGTGTTCCATTTAAAATAACCGAGATAATCATGAGTGTGAGTTTTGGATCACCCTGTACAAAAAATAAAAGTTATCACTAGAGTGAGTTTTAACAAAACCAGACTATCACGAAATTATTTTACTCATGAAAGATTATCCCTCAATTGTTTGTTTTAAACAACATAGGATGACGATTTCGTTACGATTTTCACATAAAAATGGCCATTTCTTTAAAGGTACCCTGTAGAACCTACTAAACTCCTTTATCATTGGAATAGAAAAAATGAACCTAATTGAAATTTGACATAATATACAGGGCCTTCCATTAAAAACCATAAATTGGATATGCTGTGACTTTATGAAATACCCTGTATATTATTAAATAATTTTAAAATGTGCAGCTTGATTACTTTAGGAATAACTTTTATTTAAACCTTTTTTTCGTAACTCTCAAGGTAACGGAGTTATTGAACTCCGGAGTACAAGTTGATCACTTTGTATACAGGGTGTTACAAAAAAGTAGGCCAAGCCGTTAACCACATATTCTTTGAGACAAAATAAGTGACTTTCCTTATGCCACTTTTATTTTGAACGCTTCCTTTTCGATATACAGGTGTCAAACTTCACTTTTTAAAAGTGTATTTTTTTATTATCTCTGGTGTGTTTTAAGATATCGTTTTCAAATTAGGTACAAATCTTACTCTTTCCTAAGTGCACCTTCTGTATGATTTTAAGTAAAAAATTCAAAGAACTAATAGAAAAATAAGAGGGGTGTGGTAACCTTCCCATTTTTTCAGACGAACGCCTATGAACGTCGCATCCATTTTTTATAGTACTTTGATGATTTATCTAACTTTTTTGGCTCTTGTAAACTTTTGATTTAATGCTTCATTTATGGCATACTTTTAGTTATTCGACTAGGTGTTGCAATTTTTTTCAACATTTTTTTTATTTTATTAATCAGAATAAATTCATAATAATAACTTAAAACAATCAATTGTGCTAATAATTATAATACGAAGTTGGACAAATAAACAAATTAAATATTCGACGTGTCCACCGCCTTCGCGAATGCGCCTTCTGGCTCTTTTATAACTGAAAACCGAATATTTTGGAAAATATTTGGTTTCAATCTAAATACCTCTGCACCTTCTGCGATGCGATCCCTCAATTGATTTTGATTTATTATTATTTATTATGCAAAATAAGTTTAAAAATAGGCTTATCTTAAAGTTCGTAATAATATCTGTCAATTACTTCTCTTGTGTTTTAGCTTTATTTGCAACGGTTTCAAAGATATTTGAGTTTTAAAATTCGGCTCATTTTTAGTTTTTTCTAAATAACTACGGAAGGTGGCAACACTGATCAAAACTAAAAACGTCATTTGACTGGTCTTGAAATTCTGCCCAATATTGCTAATTTAACCGACTCTGTAACTGTTATAATAACAAAGTTACCCATAGAAGCTTAGTTAAAAATAAATTCATAATAATGGCTTAAAACAATCAGTTGAGTTAATAATTCAATACTACGTCGCATACAAAAAAAATTTAATGTTCGATGCGTCCACAGCCTTCGCGATTGCACCTTTTTATTTTTTTAAATAAAGGAAAACCTAATGTTTTTTATACGTCTTGTCAAATGTTTATTAAATTAATCGTTGTAAAAATGTCGAACGACTATTGAGTTCAAACGTTAAACTGAATAATAAGGTATGGCCAATAGAGAGAATGTTTTGCAATTTTCTGAAATGACTGATATGATTTTAATTATGGGGAAGATTTCAAATAAAATATCTAGATTGTACATTTTGAACAATCATTCTCACTTTAGGAAAATGTGATTCTAATGCTAGTTTAGCTTTAAGGCGTTATGCAGAAATGTATCCAAATCGGTATCACCCAAAAAGGAAATTTTTCTTAAGTTTAGTACGCCGCCTAAGAGACACTGGAAAATTCAAAAAACGAATAGGAACATGTGGACGGCCACGTAAAATTACACCAAATCAAGAGGAACAAATTTTGCAAATAGTTGAACAAAATCCGGGTACTAGTACTAGGATTATAGCTCGACAGATTGGAACTGATATAAATTCAACAGACGTGCATAGAATTTTAAAACGTCACTCATTACATCCATATCATGTGCATAGAGTACAGAACTTATTGCCGCAAGATTTTCAGGCAACAAACATCTTTTGCAACTGGCTCTGCAATGAAAATAACCGTAACCGCCGGTTTGTTAGATCCATTTTATTTTCGGATGAAGCTACCTTTACGCGAAATGGTATAACGAATATCCACAACACCCATGTTTGGGCAGATGACAATCCAAGAGGTCTTGTAGAGACCTGTCATCAAGTAAATTTTAAAGTAAACGTGTGGGCAGGAATTTTAGGCAATTTTCTTTTAGGTCCGGTGTTTTAGCCACCAAAGTTAAATGCCGAACATTTTTTATTTTTTTTACAAAATGAGTTTACAAATTTACTTGATGACATATCTATTTTCGTTAAAATATGTGGTTTCAACTTGATGGATCTCCGCCACATTATGACAATAATGTTCACTTGAGCCAATATTTCCCTAATCACTGGATTGGTCGGGGACAGGATGCGCCTATTCATTGGCCACCTCGTTCCCCCGACTTAAATCCACTGGACTTCAGTTTTTGAGGATTCATGAAAGACTTTGTTTATACGGTTTCAATAATAAATCAAAATCAATTGAGAGATCGCATCGCAGAAGGTGCAGAGGTATTTAGATTGAAACCAAATATTTTCCAAAATATTCGGTTTTCAGTTATAAAAAGAGCCAGAAGGTGCATTCGCGAAGGCGGTGGACACATCAAACATTTAATTTAATTATTTGCATCCGACTTCGTATTATAATTATTGGCACAATTGATTGTTTTAAGTTATTATTATGAATTTATTCTGATTAATAAAATAAAAAAATCGCAACACCTAGTCGAATAACTAAAAGTATGTCATAAAGGAAGCATCAAATCAAAAGTTTACAAAAGCCAAAACAGTTAGATAAGTCATCAAACTACTATAAAAAATGGATGCGACGTTCATAGGCGTTCGTCAGAAAAAATGGGGGGTTAAAGGTTACCACACCCCTCTCATTTTTCTATTAGTTCTTTGAATTTTTTACTTAAAATCATACAGAAGGTGCACTTAGAAAAGAGTAAGATTTGTACTAAATTTGAAAACGATATCTTAAAACACACCAGCGATAATAAAAAAATACACTTTTAAAAAGTGAAGTTTGACACCCTGCATATCGAAAAGGAAGCGTTCAAATGAAAAGTGACATAAGAAAAGTCCCCTTATTTTGTCCCAAAGAATATGTGGTTAACGGATTGGCCTACTTTTTTGTAACACCCTGTACAACTAAAGCTTTATAATTGAGCTTAGAATCCAAAAATCGAATGATATATAAAGTGTTCTATTAACAGTGACTGTCTTGTCCTGCTTTTTTCGAATGCTCTGTCAATAATAATTTTAAAATGCGCACCCTTACTATCTATATAATATGATAAATACATTTTTATTGGCAAAGTTTACCCATAAAACACCAATTTACCCTATTGTTGACTCACCCGGTAAATTTTACAAGTAATTTGGTAGGTCTTGCAACCTTTCGAATATCCGCCCATTTGTAGGCAATTTTATGAAGAAAATGTTGCCTAAAGTGAATTTAAAGGGTTTTGATACTAAACCATTTAATCTTTAATTCGATCTGAACGAATAATAGAATCGAAAGGTCACTTTAGGTTTATGTAGAGACTGTTCCAACACATTTGAAATAAATTTGTAAAAATAAGACGACTTTTATCAGGCATCATTGTGACCTCTAAAAAACCGTACTATAGTTTATTTGCTGCTGAGTGTCCGATATGGAATTATCCCTACAAGCATTTGACCAATTTGTATTTTCTTTCCGTCATAGTAAACCCAAAGACTCTAAGCTTGTGTTAAAGAGAAATGTAAATAATGGGACGTTTAGTTAAATACCGACCGTTCGTAGTGTTCCGCAAAAATCAACCGTAATACTTTAGTAAATAGTTTCGACAGCGAATCATATTCCCTTGAAGTCGGAACTAAGTTGCCGCTTACTTTGAGCAGTAAGTAGTTCGCAAACATTTATTCATACGTATAACATTAGCTCACTCATTCAAATATTTTGTCATCGATTTTAGTTGTTAATAAAAAGCAATAATTATATATTTAGATTAAAAATGTACTTAGAATGTGAAAAAATGTAGTTTATTTTAAGAAATACGAGATGTATAAATTCGCAGGTATATGTACGTGTCCCAGATAACATTTACAGCATGGGGATCTCGATTATTATAAAAGATACAGATTTGGTTAAATCAAATGAATTACTCCTAAGGATTAATGAAATTATAGGACACTCTCCAAATTTCAAAAAATGTCAAATTTCTTTTCTTGTAATATCTTTTGTTATATTAGACATATAAATTTATTTGCACTTTCTTAAGATATTTTTATGCAGAATTTAAATATCAATTTGGATTTTTTTGCACTTTCTATTTTTAGTTTCAACTCCTAAATTAAATTTTTCTTATGGAACGACAAGTCGGCTTTGAAATAATTGATCGTGTCTTTTTATCCTCTTAACAATGATATAGCACATGTACTATCTATTTTTAAAAACAACAAAGAAAATTTAAAAAATGTATTTTATTAAAGACTCTAACAATAAGCAGGCCGTGAAACATAAAAACACAATCGAATTTAATGTCACAAAATTATTCGTTCCAGAATATTTTGTGTCAAACATGGCTTTATTTACTAATACTGAAAAGTTTGATATGTTGAGTTGTTACATCTTGTCTCATAAAAACAGTACAGAAGCTGAACGGATGTACTTGAGGCTGTATCCAGAAAAAAGTCAGCCCAGTGCTCGCACGTACAGAAATTTGGTAATTCATTTAAAAGAATATGGTTCATTTTCAAAACCTACTAGAAATCCTAAATTACGGAATGAAGATGCAGAACTAAATGTATTACAATAAGTTATTGAAAATCCTTCAACATCTGTTAGAGAAATCGAACATAACACTGGTATTTCGAAAACTACATCACAAAGAATTTTAAAACGTCAGAGGTATCATCCGTATAAGTACACCATTCTGCAGGGACTTAGAGATGGAGATCAGGGGAGAAGATTACAATTTTGCCAATGGTATGTTAATCAATGTGAGAATAACGATAATTTTCCAGCTACGATTTTGTGGTCTACGAAAGCAGATTTACAAATAATGGCCTTTTCAATCGACACAATGTTCACTTTTGGGACCGTGAAAATTCTCACGTTGTTAAGGAAAGTCGGCATCAAGTGAGATTTGGTTTTAACGTCTGGTGTGGCATTTTAGGCTCTAAACTTATTGGGCCCATATTTTTTAACGAAACATTAAATAGTCAAAGGTATTTGAATTTACTACAAGCTGATTTAGAAAATACTTGATTTACCACTGATTGAGAATATTAATATCTGCTTCCAACAAGATGGCGCCCCACCCCACAATTCAAACATCATCAGCGAATATCTTAATAATCGGTTTCCAAATTCATGGATTGGTAATCGAGGGCCGATTTTATGGCCACCCAGATCTCCAGACTTAACGTCCTTGGACTTTTTCCTTTGGGACTACGTAAAAAATCGAGTGTACGTGCAAACATTTGAGAATGCCAAAGATCTTCGTGAAGCTGTTCTTGCAGCATTTGGTAGCATTAAACGCCAAAAACTGCGCAGAGCAATTACGTCGACACTACGCAGGGCACAATTATGTTTAGAACGGAATGGTCAATTGTTTGAACATCTTTTATAATTGGATAATTATCTCCAATACTATTACCTGCTTAACTCTTGTTGTTATCTATTATTTGTCGTTTTCTCATGTTTCACGGCCTACTTATTGTTAGAGTCTTTAATAAAATACATTTTTTAATTTTCTTTGTTGTTTTTAAAAATAGATAGTACATGTGCTATATCATTGTAAAGAGGATAAAAAAACACGATCAATTATTTCAAAGCCGACTTGTCGTTCCATAAGAAAAATTTAATTTAGGGGTTGAAACTAAAAAATAGAAAGTGCAAAAAAAATCCAAATTGATATTTAAATTCTGCATAAAAAATATCTTAAGAAAGTGCAAATAAAATTTATATGTCTAATATAACAAAAAAGATATTACAAGAAAAAGAAATTTGACATTTTTCTTGCCATAAGTCTTAAAATACATGGAAATTTGGAAATTGGAGAGTGTCCTATAATTTCACTAATCTTTAGGAGTAATTCATCTAATTTAACCAAATCTGTATCTTTTATAATAAGCGAGATCCCCATGCTGGAAATGTTATCTGGGACACGTTGTATAGTAATATTTGTATGGTACAAGTTAGAACAAAACGAAATAGAAAATAAAGCTTTCTCAAAATATATAATCTAAATAAGTTTATACGCTTACTCGTATAACAAATTGTATTTATTTTACCAATTACGATTTATAGTAGTAACAGGTAATAATTATTTAACATGCAGACCAAAAATCTATCTATGATATGTAATAATAATTAATAAATAGAAACCCTTGAGAATTAAATTTGCTTTGTTTGAAAGTATGCCCAAATATTTAAAATATTTAAAAATAGTTAATTCCAAGTAGGTAACATTAAATTTTAAAGACAACAATTACACTGAAGTATTTACGCGTAATTATTAGAAGAAACTATTTGAAACACATTAAGTATTGGCTTAATTACTTAATATTACTACATTTTTCACATTCTAAGTACATTTTTAATTTAAATATATAATTATTACTTTTTATTAACAACTAAAATCGATGACAAAATATTTGAATAGGCCAGCTAACTTTATACGTATGAATAAATGTTTGCGAACTACTGCTATAAGTAAGCGGCAACTTAGTTCCGACTTCAAGGGAATATGATTCACTGTCGAAACTATTTACTAAAGTATTACGGTTGATTTTTGCAGAACACTACGAACGGTCGGTATTTAACTAAACGTCGCATTATTTACATTTCTCTTTAACACAAATTGGTCAAGGGCTTGTAGGGGATAATCCCATATCGGACACTCAGCAGCAAATAAACTATAGCAAGTTGCTATTTAGTTTGTGACAAAGCGTTTCTTTTTCTTATGTCTTTTAGGCAGCCGAAATACTTCTTAATCCAGTATGATCTAATAGGCAAGAGGAATAATGTAATTCAGAAAATTGGGTTTTTCATAATTTATCAATGACGATAAGTATTTATAAAGTAAGTACTCCCTGGATATCATTAGGGAATATTATATATATATATATATATATATATATATATATATATATATATATATATATATATATATATATATATATAGACAGAAATAACCCATGTGTTGCTAGGAGACAAATCGATAAATTTAAAGTTAAATATCTGCAATTCCCTAAAAAATCTTAAATTACATTCAAAGTGAAAGAAGTTTGAAATTTGATATGGTAAAATACAGAAACAATAAATTGCAAAATATGTAAAATAATGCCGCCTTTTGTTGGTATCGAGTTTCTTTGAATCCAATAAATAATAAAATATCTTTACCCTTTCTTTTGTGGATAATACAACCATTTTACGTTGTTCATAAATTAGCTTAAAGCCACATGCAACAAAAAATGTAAATGAGGATCATTATAAAAACTTGTATAAACGATGTAAAAAATGTAGCAACTTGAAATTCTCTGCATAAAATGTGTTGAAATGTTAATGCTTTTACTTGAGACGAAAACATCAACACCGCATGAATTACAAAGATCAAAGAGATTATAACTTCTATTACCTCACGCTGTACATCTTATTATACAATCACTACCAAACAGTCCCCATGAATTACACATCAAAAGCAATTTATTCAACCTGTCTCAATTTTGAAAGGGTTACAAATAATTATAAATCTACGGAAATAATAATCTTTCCATATTACATCACACATTCACGTTAATTTCAAGGTTTTTGTCTCTTAACATACCCAATAATTTAATCAAGTTAAATGCACTTTCAGAGATAATAAAAAAAAAAACTATACCACGCACATACTGAATGGTTTTTAAGCAGAAGGTGATCAAGTAGGTGCTTATTCACGAAACAAGGCGTGGTTAATTTTTCTTTTTTGAACATTATTAACTAAACCGGACCTATATAGGAAACTAAGCAGGAAATTGGATTAATTCACTTTATCTCTAAATAAGGTTAAACCTGTGGGGTTCCACAAGACTCAATTAATGGTCAACTATTTTTTTTTTATTTTAATGAAATAAAAAGTTTTCTAGAACTAGACTATTACGTACACTTGCTGCTGTATAAGTAGACCGCGTTAAATAAATTTGTGTTGTATTTACAACCGGTTTATTATATATTCCGAAAGTGCATCAACCGAAACTATGTTACGCAGCCTGCCCACTACGTATACTGTATAATTTCGTGTTTCTTCTGCAATATGGATTATGATAACATAAAGTTTACAAATAGGATAATGTGCATTTTAAAATATTGCTAGTCTAAAGGTGCAAGGAACTATATATGGATTACTGCTTTAATTGATTGAGGTCAAGTAATCTCACGACGGTAGCTTAATAGGCAAATCGTGATTATAATGATATTCAATAGCAGCGATTTCTGCAATTTATAAATTATTTTGTTGCACTCACTGCACGAGCTAAGTAATTACTCACGGTTGAATCGTGAATTTCTTAAGTTGTTCAAGGGAGTCATTGTGAGTGATTTTTTTTTATTCATCGCACTGTAATATAAGCACCTTTATTTTTAGAGTGTGTCACTAGGAAGGTTTTGCTTTCTAAATAATTTAAACTTGTTCTAATTAATTGTATCCATAAGTTAATATTATATAACAAAAAATAGGAGTGTTCTATTAAATTGTAGCACCGGTGTAGAAATCGGCGCTGCGCCTATCAAGTTACCGAAAATTTGAAAAACTCACCATGTTGCTTGTTGAAAAAGTCCACTTGCTTTAAAAAACACAACTCACTAAAGAATTAAAAAAATCGATCACACACTACACATTGGCTCCGATTTCTTAAAGGGCGCGAGATTCGAAACCAAGAGTCTGTGCCAAACTGTTAACTCAAAACGTATTCAAGTGTCAATTGCAACCACAAACCCCTTCCAAAATATCCCTATCTATTTTACTTCTTTGTTAGTCTTATACAATAATAAATTTTGTATCTGTTTTTATTTTAACATAAACCACAACAATTCGAAAGTTGCCTTTGTAACTTTCTCTTTCTGCTTTATGTAAAGACACAGTTTGTTTCATTCTAGTCGAAGGCCTACATTATAAACTAAAATACTATTTTACCTTTCTTTTCCTAGTTTTTATTAATATAAAACTAGAAAATTTTATAGTAATTATAAAGCTTTACTCACTTAAATAAACAATAGTACCGTTAGGTTCGAGTTGAATCCATCCATAAGGACAGGAAATCGGAGTATGTGTATGTAATTCTTAATAATTTCCGATGATTGAATTATAAATGAGAAACACGCTTTCATATTGTTATTATACTTACATACATTTAAATGTGTAAAAAAGAAAAACTTCCGGGAATGTGGAAAATGTATTACGAATTTAATAAAGTATAGGTAATAATGAGTTCTAAATAATTACAAATTAATGGTTATTTAAACCTGTTACTGTGGAGGTTAATAAATTTAATTTCGTATAATTTTTCAAGGTATTGCCATTTTTGTGAAGTTATTTCAATTTGTAAAAGTGCATGCATAATTAGACAGGTGTTAGTCAGTTTTATTAAACGTAACCTAGTATAACATAGTAGAAAAGAAATATTCTATAAATAGTTTAACAAAACACTCATTTATTAATCATAATTAGCTCACAAATCAATAATGCTTGACTTTAATAGGTAGGTTTGGATATATTTTTGGATATTTTATTCACGAACACTCTGTATACTGCGACAAAATAACACGGCCAATACATTATAGGTTACTTGGACTATAAAACACGGAATATATAAAAAATCAAAGGTCAAATTTTAATCATAAATTCATCGATCAAGCAATAAATTAATTGTCACGTTAAAAAAGTTAACTTAGTTCCATATTGGATTTAAAAAACCTAAACTTCTCTTCAAAGCTTCTGCATTTTTGAAATATCCCAAAAACCCCCCCAAAAAAAAACAATAACTTTACGCAATTTGATAACAAACATTTGTGTTGGGTCAAAATTAATGTTAAAATGCTGACCTACGGTACAAATTTCGTGACTTTTTTCGGATTAGTTGTTAATCGCACTGTAAAGCTGCACATTTTTGCAAATGTCCATAGGGGAGATATGGGACAGCAGGGTGAAATAGGACCAGCCAATTTATTTAAAAAGTAATTTAGATTCCCGCCATGTTTTTACTCCTAGAAGTTGGTACTACTCGGTTCTATGGTCGACATTAATTTCAAATGAATGTACCGGGTGGACCAACAAGCTGATCCTCCGGGTAATCTGAGGAACTGTTTATCGTACAGATTTGGAAAAAAAATTCCTTAGTGAGAACGGGCAAGGAAAAAAAGTTTCCAGCTTTACCACTAGAGGGCATAATCCTTATAGAAAAATGTAAAAACAATTTTTTTATAAAATATGTTCAATAATAGATAGATAGGGGGCACTTTCGAATAAAAAAAATGAAAATTTGTCTTTGTTACAATTTTTAAACGGAAATACGTAAGTATTGTAAATTACAACGGAAACTGATTAAATTCGTAACAAAATAGCACAAACCGCATGTCGATATCTTTTGTATAACTCGAGACATAAGTAAAAACGCACAAACATACGTACTCTGTATTATAACTTAAAATAACAAAATATATGAAAAGAAGATCACACACATTAAAACTTAAGGTCCAATTAAATGTTCAAAATGTTCCCATCATTGTCCACACAAACACGTAATCTATCGCGGGTAGACATAACAGCTGCTTCAATCTCAGTTATGTATATACTATTTAATGCGTTGTTTCATGGCTTGTCGCGTGGTTGGTCGAGTTTAAAAGACTAATTGCTTCAATCTTTCCCAAAAAGTTTAGACATGTTAAGTCTGGAGATCTAGCTGGCTATGGAAATATATAATATCCCCTTCCAACCCATTTAAATGGATATCTTAAATTCAAATAATCTCTAACTCGCCTGGAAAAGTGCGCAGGACACCCATCATTCTGAAATATCAGATCTCTTCTTGTTTGTAAGGAAATGTCTTCTAATAGGCAATTCATTTTCCAAAAAATTTAAATATGTAACGCCATTTAAAGCTTCTTCAAAGAAATATGTTCCTATGATTTTTCCATCTAGTATACCAGACCAAACATTAATACTCCACCTACCTTGAAGCTACACTTCGTCTATCCAGCGCGGATTTTCTTCGGCCCAATAATGCATATTAGGCAGATTAACAACACCCGCACTACTAAAGGTGGCTTCGTCTGTCCACAAAATATTTGATATGATATGCGGTTGTTCTTCCAGCAGTAATCCAGCCTGTAGCGTCCCCAGGTACCCTATCTTGAAAAGTGTAATTTGAACTTATTTACAAGAATGCAAATTCAAGAACAAAACAATCGCTAAGTGATTTATCTTGACTTTGCTGACAATAATGTTACTATTACTCAAATTGATTGCTTGTCTTACATGGACTTCCCTGACAATAATTAAAAGATTAGAGTTTACTTACAAGTCTGATATTTAATTACTCGCAAATCTCAACTCTCATCAAACAAAGTAGTCGTCTAGTGGTAGGTACGTTGTGTTATCTGACTTAGATACGCTAGATGGGGTAAGTGTTGCATCATGTGGGACAGGTAAAAAATGAATCTACTCAAATTAAAAATAACGAGCTTTGGGAAATAGTGGTTCAGCCCGTTAATATACTATTGTGATAACTCGAGACAAGTAACATCGCACAAACATACGTAGTCTGTATTATAACTTAAAATAACAAAATAGATGAAAAGAAGATCACACACATTAAAACTGAATGTCCAATTAAATGTTTTCATCATTGTCCACACAAAGATGTAATCTATCGCGGGTAGACATAACAGCTGCTTCAATCTCAGTTATGGATATACTATTTAATGCGTTGTTTCATGTCTTGTCGCGTGGTTGGTCGAGTTTGAAAAACTAACTCCTTCAATCTCTCCCATAGATAAAAGTCTAGACATGCTAAGTCTGGATATCTAGCTGGTCATGGAAATATACTTCCCCTTCCAACCCATTTAAATGGATATGTTAAATTCAAATAATCTCTAACTCGCCTGGAAAAGTGCGCAGGACACCCATCATGCTAAAATATCAGATCTCTTCTTGTTTGTAAGGAAATGTCTTCTAATAAAATAGGCAATTCATTTTCCAAAAAAATTTAAATATGTATCGCCATTTAAAGTTTCTTCAAAGAAATATGTTCCTATGATTTTTTCATCAACTATACCACACCCTAACATTAATACTCCACCTACCTTGAAACTGCACTTCGTCTATTCAGCGCGGATTTTCTTCAGCCCAATGATGCATATTAATATGCAGATTAACAACACCCGCTACGACTAAAGTTGGCTTCGTCTGTCCACAAAATATTTTATATGATATGCGGTTGTTCTTCCAGCATACCTAACATCCAATTGCAGTAATCCAGCCTGTAGCTTCCCCCAGGTACCCTATCTTGAAAAGTATAATTTGAACTTATTTACAAGAATGCAAATTCAAGAACAAAACAATCGCTAAGTGATTTATCTTGACTTTACTGACAATAATGTTACTATTACTCAAATTGATTGCTTGCCTTGCATGGACTTACCTGACAATAATTAAAAGATTAGGGTTAACTTACAAGTCTGATATTTAATTACTCGCAAACCTCAACTCTGATCAAACGAAGTAGCCGTCTAGTGGTAGGTATGTTGTGCTATCTGAATTAGATAGGCTAGATGAGGTAAGTGTTGCATCATGTGGGACAGGTAAAAAATGAATCAACTCAAATTAAACATAACGATCTTTGCGATGGTGGTTCAGCCCGTTAATATACTATTGTGATAACTCGAGACATAAGTAAAAATGCACAAACATACGTAGTCTGTATTATAACTTAAAATAACGAAATATATGAAAAGAAGATCACACTCATTAAAACTTAATGTCCAACTAAATGTTTCCATCATTGTCCACACAAAGACGTAATCTATCGAGGGTAAACATAACAGCTGCTTCAATCTCAGTTATGGATATACTATTTAATGCGTTGTTTCATGTCTTGTCGCGTGGTTGGTCGAGTTTGAAAGACTAACTCCTTCAATCTTTCCCATAGATAAAAGTCTAGACATGTTAAGTCTGGAGATCTAGCTGGCCATGGAAATATACTTCCCCTTCCAACCCATTTAAATGGATATCTTAAATTCAAATAATCTCTAACTCGCCTGGAAAAGTGCGCAGGACACCCATCATGCTGAAATATCAGATCTCTTCTTGTTCGTAACGAAATGTCTTCTAATAAAATATGCAATTCATTTTCCAAAAAATTTAAATATGTAACGCCATTTAAAGCTTCTTCAAAGAAATATGTTCCTATGATTTTTCCATCTACTATACCAGACCAAACATTAATACTCCACCTACCTTGAAGCTGCACTTCGTCTATCCAGCGCGGATTTTCTTCGGCCCAATAATCCATATTATGCAGATTAACACCACCCGCACTACTACAGGTGGCTTCGTCTGTCCACAAAATATTTTATATGATATGCGGTTGTTCTTCCAGCATACCTAACATCCAAATGCAGTAATCCAGCCTGTAGCGTCCACCAGGTACCCTATCTTGAAAAGTGTAATTTGAACTTATTTACAAGAATGCAAATTCAAGAACAAACCAATCGCTAAGTGATTTATCTTGCCTTTGTTGACAATAATGTTACTATTACTCAAATTGATTGCTTGCCTTACATGGACTTCCCTGACAATAATTAAAAGATTAGAGTTTACTTACAAGCCTGATATTTAATTACTCGCAAACCTCAACTCTGATCAAACGAAGTAGCCGTCTAGTGGTAGGTACGTTGTGTTATCTGAATTAGATAGGCTAGATGAGGTAAGTGTTGCATCATGTGGGACAGGTAAAAAATGAATCTACTCAAATTAAAAATAACGAGCTTTGGGCAATGGTGGTTCAGCCCGTTAATATAGTATTGTGATAACTCGAGACATAAGTAAAAACGCACAAACATACGTAGTCTGTATTACAACTTAAAATCACAAAACATATGAAAAGAAGATCACACACATTAAAACTTAATGTCCAATTAATTGTTTGCATCATTGTCCACACAAAGACGTAATCTATCGCGGGTAGACATAACATCTGCTTCAATCTCAGTTATGGATATACTATTTAATGCGTTGTTTCATGTCTTGTTGCGTGGTTGGTCGAGTTTGAAAGACTAACTCCTTCAATCTTTCCCATAGATAAAAGTCTAGACATGTTAAGTCTGGAGATCTAGCTGGCCATGGAAATATACTTCCCCTTCCAACCCATTTAAATGGATATCTTAAATTCAAATAATTCTAACTCGCCTGAAAAGTGCGCAGGACACCATCATGCTGAAATATCAGATCTCTTCTTGTTTGTAAGAAATGTCTTCTAATAAAATAAGAATTCATTTTCCAAAAATTTAAATTGTAACGCCATTTAAAGTTTCTTCAAAAAATATGTTCCTATGATTTTTCCATCACTATACCAGACCAAACATTAATACTCCACCTACTTGAAGCTGCACTTCGTCTATCCAGCGCGGATTTTCTTCGCCCAATAATGCATATTATGCAGATTAACACCACCCCACTACTACAGGTGGCTTCGTCTGTCCACAAAATATTTATATGATATGCGGTTGTTCTTCCAGCATACCTAACATCCAAATGCAGTAATCCAGCCTGTAGCTCCCCAGGTACCCTATCTTGAAAAGTGTAATTTGAACTTATTTACAAGAATGCAAATTCAAGAACAAAACAATCGCTAAGTGATTTATCTTGACTTTGCTGACAATAATGTTACTATTACTCAAATTGATTGTTGCCTTACATGGACTTCCCTGACAACAATTAAAAAATTAGAATTTTTTTGTAAGTCTGATATTTAATTACTCGCAAACCTCAACTCTGATCAAACGAAGTAGCCGTCTAGTGGTAGGTACGTTGTGTTATCTGAATTAGATAGGCTAGATGAGGTAAGTGTTGCATCATGTGGGACAGGTAAAAATGAATCACTCAAATTAAAAATAACGACTTTGCAATGGTGGTTCAGCCCGTTAATATCTATTGTGATAACTCGAGACATAAGTAAAACACAAACATACGTAGTCTGTATTAAAACTTAAAATAACAAAATATGAAAAGAAGATCACACCATTAAAACTTAATGTCCAATTAAATGTTTCATCATTGTCCACACAAAGACGTAATTATCGAGGTAGACATAACAGCTGCTTCAATCTCAGTTATGGATATACTATTTAATGCGTTGTTTCATGTCTTGTCGCGTGGTTGGTCGAGTTTGAAAGACTAACTCCTTCAATCTTTCCCATGATAAAAGTCTAGACATGTTAAGTCTGGAGATCTAGCTGGCCATGGAAATATACTTCCCTTCCAACCCATTTAAATGGATATCTTAAATTCAAATAATTCTAACTCGCCTGGAAAAGTGCAGGACACCCATCATGCTGAAATATAGATCTCTTCTTGTTTGAAGAAATGTCTTCTAATAAAATTCATTTTCCAAAAATTTAAATGTAACGCCATTTAAACTTTCTTCAAAGAAATATGTTCCTATGATTTTTCCATCAACTATACCAACCAAACATTAATACTCCACCTACCTTGAAGCTGCACTTCGTCTATCCAGCGCGGATTTTCTTCGCCAATAATCATATTATGCAGATTAACACCACCCACTACTAAAGGTGGCTTCGTCTGTCCACAAAATATTTATATGATATGCCGTTGTTCTTCCAGCATACCTAACATCCAAATGCAGTAATCCAGCCTGTATCCCCAGGTACCCTATCTTGAAAAGTGTAATTTGAACTTATTTCAAGAATGCAAATTCAAGAACAAACAATCCAATTACTTGAAATAATGTTACTATTACTCAAATTAATTGTTGCCTTACATGGACTTCCTGACAATAATTAAAAGGTTAGAATTTGTTTAAAGTCTGATATTTAATTACTCGCAAACCTCAAATCTGATCAAACGAAGTGCCGTCTAGTGGTAGGTACGTGTGTTTTGAATTAGATAGGCGGGATGAGGTAAGTGTTGCATCATGGGGCAGGTAAAAATGAAACTACTCAAATTAAAAATAACGAGCTTTGCAATGGTGGTTCAGCCCGTTAATATACTATTGTGAAACTCAGACAAGTAAAACCACAAACATACGTAGTCTGTATTAAAACTTAAAATAACAAAATATATGAAAAGAAGATCACACATTAAAACTTAATGTCCAATTAATGTTTTCATCATTGTCCACACAAAGATCGTAATCTATCGCGGGTAGACATAACAGCTGCTTCAATCTCAGTTATGGATATACTATTTAATGCGTTGTTTCATGTCTTGTTCGCGGTTGGTCGAGTTTAAAAACTAACTCCTTCAATCTTTCCCATAGATACAAGTCTAGACATGCTTAAGTCTGGAATCTAGCTGGCCATGGAAATATACTTCCCTTCCAATCCATTTAAATGGATATCTTAAATTCAAATAATTTCTAGCTCGCCTGGAAAAGTGCGCAGGACACCCATCATGCTGAAATATTAGATCTCTTCTTGTTTGCAAGGAAATGTCTTCTAATAAAATTCATTTTCCAAAAAATTTAAATGTGTATCGCCATTTAAACTTTCTTCAAAGAAATATGTTCCTATGATTTTTCCATCAACTATACCACACCAAACATTAATACTCCACCTACCTTGAAGCTGCACTTCGTCTATCCAGCGCGGATTTTCTTCAGCCCAATAATGCATATTATGCAGATTAACACCACCCACACTACTAAAGGTGGCTTCGTCTGTCCACAAAATATTTGATATGATATGCCGTTGTTCTTCCAGCATACCTAACATCCAATTGCAGTAATCCAGCCTGTATCGCCCCCCAGGTACCCTATCTTGAAAAGTGTAATTTGAACTTATTTGCAAGAATGCAAATTCAAGAACAATACAATCCAACATAATGTTACTATTACTCAAATTAATTAGTTGCCTTACATGGACTTTCCTGACAATAATTAAAAGGTTAGAATTTGTTTGAAAGTCTGATATTTAATTACTCGCAAACCTCAAATCTGATCAAACGAAGTGGCCGTCTAGTGGTAGGTACGCTGTGCTCTTTGAATTAGATAGGCGGGATGAGGTACGTGTTGCATCATGCGCGGCAGGTAAAAAATGAAACTACTCAAATTAAAAATAACGAGCTTTGCTCAATGGTGGTTCAGCCCGTTAATATACTATTGTGGGAAAGAACCACCAATAAAACCCACTTTATTCATAAATAAGTAATTGCACAAGTACATTAATAAATTAAATACAAAAAAACAATGGAAGGGTTAAATATATAACAAAATACCATTAAATTAGGTTAATGTGCGTATCTCAGGTTACAAATTCATACATACAACAATAAAAATAAAATTCATGGTGTTTAATGGTTATCTGGACCCGGGAGTGCGTACCCACTTGGCAATTGTCTTTTAAAATTAATAACCAGCGGTATCATGCACCCGTTCACCAGCCCACTTCTACACAAATATAAATATAAACAACAAACAACAATGCTCATTCACACAAATACAAGAGTGAGGGAGCCCTGTACTGTCTTTTATTTTAACATATTTCAGCTAAATGAGCCCGCGTGCGAATAAGATACCTTTGCAAGGCAATGCTCGATTTTTAATAGATTATATAGGTTTGTAGAATCATTGCTGCCCGCCTAAATTTAAATAAAAATTTGACTGTTATTTATAGACTAATATTTGAAAATACTTTAAAACTAACGAAAACTAAAGAAAAGACAAATTAGCGTTGGCTAATTCAAAAGAAAACGTGCATTCAAGAATTATTTTAAAGAAAGACTGTTTACAATGGAGGTATTTAATTAAAACCAATCAAAGCGTCCGGATCAACAAAAATTTGAACCGTAACTCCCTTCCCCTCTGATTTCCACTCACCATGTCTACTCCCGAAAATCAACCCCATCTTTGAAAAGTAATAAAAAAAAACAAGTAATATTAATTTACTTTGGAACAGTTTCATATTAATTATTGCACGACATCTTAATCTTAAAAATATGCATTCGTCAGTAACAAACCCTAAATTTAGGTCTCGAGCTTCCAAGTACCAAACAAGGACGTCTTTGATTTCAGTGTGTGCGGACGTAATTAATTACTAACTAGTGACATTTTTACATTAAAAACGTGCGCATAAGAATTTCCAATGATTCGTTACGCCCCTTCAATAAAGGCAGTTCGAGCTAACATCTGTTTCTATCCTAACATGTGTTTCTTTTCCAACCCTTACTCAAATATCAATTACGTAAAATACAGAAAATAAAATATCCAGAAAACATTATCAAATTACGACTTAATATATAAAAAATATATCAAACTCCGTTAACCCTTGTATCGTGGAAACAATTTCGACTTGAACCTGTTATCATAATAATAAAATTTTCGCGGTGCGTACAAATCTTGTATCGAAATCCCTTCCATGTAAAACTTGTTGGAGAACTACATGACAAGGATTCAGTTTAAAAAAACACAGAAAAACAAATATTTGTAAGAAATGAATGAAATTATTAATGTGCCATGTTGCCGTTTTTATCGCAATATGAAAATAAAACAATTGAATCTAAAATTTAAAGAGGATTACAATTTTCAGACTTAAACGTGCAGTTCATAATATTACAACAAACCTACCTGTTATGCTTTAAAATGCTTAGAACGGTACAACATTGATTACATTACCTTCGGTTACACCTACACCACGTCGTTTGTGACAAGGACGATAAAAGCAGTTTGTCTTAATCTTCTTGCTTTTCTTTTAAATACTTCTTTGCCATAAATCCTTCTGCCAGGATATCTTATGGCATATATACGCGAACCTACAGACAAATCTCAACAGGAATAAACAATGTAAATAATAATCTGCTTCTCGTTCTTCTAATTTGAACCACACAAATCACCGAGTCATATAGACCCGAATACAGTGAGTGTTAACAAATACATTAAAAAAATCTAATTCTAATTTTCTAATATCAATCTAGGGACACCGTTATTAGGGTAATGAAATAAAAGTGATGCAGTGGCAACGAAATATTTAAATAAATTAACGAATTATGCACATTAGAAGAACGCGATTGGGTCATATTGTCCGGAACACAATAGGAGAGTTAAGATGAGACATTATAAGAAAAGTGACCACTGCCGTCTTGGACGGAGAGAAAAGCGGTAGCAGCACTTGATGCAGTACAGAAAAGCATGATTATACAAGATCCCTAAGACTTGCTTAATAACACCCTTAAAATTACTTCAATCAGATGCTGATGTGGGCTGTTTCAAACCGATTTTTTCGAGTCAAGATGAAGATGTGTTAGTACAACACCTTATGGGTATTCAAAAAAGGTTTTATTGACACCAGTAGACGTTCGGCGAATTGCTTTTGAAGTGGCAATAAACTTGGGCAAACGTATTGAATTAGCTGTAATAGACTGGCTAGATGACTTTATCGAAAGACATCAGTAACTGTCTATTCGAAAGCCTGGGGCCACTATCTTAAATAGAGCAAGTGGTTTTAATAGAAATACAGTGGATCGTTTTTATAATTTACTGAGAGGAGTTAGGGCCAAATTTAATTTTACGCCAAACAATATTTACAATTTTGATGAAACCGGAATTAGTACGGTGCAAAAGCCTTGTAAAATATCAGCAAAAAAGGTCAAAAGCAAGTTGCACGGAATGTAAGCGGGGAGAGGGGTTCAAATATCACAGTTGGTCGTGCAGTTTCTGTTGTAGGAAATTACATAACTGCCTTCTTGTTTCCAAAGAAAATAATGCCATCTCTGTTGCTTAAAGGAGCAAATCAGGCGCTATAGGATATGCTAATGGGTCTGGATAGATGGATTGCAAGCATTTTTTACTATATTTGGACCATTTCATCAAGTACAACAAACCTACTAACGAAAATCCCGTTTTACTCATTCTTAATGACTACATCAGTTATAAACAATTAAATGGCGTTAACAAAGTTAAAGAAAATCATATAATACTTCTTCCATCATCCCCCCCCCCCTACAGCCACCTCAAGCAACTGCTTGACTTATGAACCTTTGGGCCACTCGAAAAAGCATTATTCTCGTGAGTGTGACATCTCTATGAGCTACCACCCCGACCCACCCATAACAATTTATGAAACTGTTGAACTACTTTGCAAGGCATTCCAGAAGGTGCCTACCATTGAAAAACGCATCAAGGGCTTTATAAAAAGTGGGATTCACAATCTAGTTAACACAGAAATGTGAATTCTTCTCCTTTTCAGAAGTCAATTTTGAAAATACAAATCTGGAGGAAGAGGAAAATCATTGTTTTTCTTAGGCGGCTAACAGAAATTTTCGCCAAGAAAAAAAAAGACCCACACCACGACAATAAAGAAAACCTCGAAAATTCTAACAAGCACTCCTGGAATGGGCCTACTTGGGGAAGCAAGAACAATTTAAGAAGGTGAAGCTGGTATCACGCATGGAATGGAAAGGCATTAAATGAAAAAGTCATAAAAGCGTCGACAACGGCAATCGTAACTACATACCAAAGAAAAAGGTCTCGGCCAGAAGAGTCCAGTTGAAAGCAGTTACAGTTAATCAGATCTCGAACTGCTGAAAACTAAACAAGCAAAACTGATGATGAACATTAAGAGCAACATAAATGATGATGATAGAGAAACTGATTCAGAATCAGAATAATTCCTATGCTGCATAGAACTTTATGACGAAAGCAGAGATGGCGAAGGCTAGATCAAATGTTAGGAACGTGGAAAATGGGCACACGATGGGTGCGCAGGCGTAGATGAACATGTTCACGTATTTATATGCAATTTATGCCTTGAGTGAATGTAATTCCTTTGGCCCCAAGTCTGTGACATATAGGACCCAGGAACACTTTTTTTTATTCACAAAAGAAAATGAGAATATATTTTCTCGATGTGTTCTATGTTTTGTTTATTAAAGCCAAGTCAATGTTGTGTAACTATATGTATTTGTTTTTCTTAAATTCGTACAATTAAAGGAAATATTTAAGTTTATGTCTTAAGCGGTCCCTTTTGCCCCGGTCTCCTACTAAGCAAATATATTCTCGTCTCCTAAAATTTGTTTAATATTTTTCTATCTAAGCGTAGCTTAGTAAATTCCGGTTATGTTTACCTATTAAATTTTTATCGTAGATGTGTACCACTATGACTTCCCCGTTTCTAAGATCACAGTTATAATTAAAACACCAAGATTCCTGAAAATTTCTCTCATGAAACGTATGAGGATTTGAATCATTCCAATAATAGCAATTTCTTCTGTTAAAAATTCCATTGCTCGTTATCTTTGCTCCATCAGACCACATTATTTTTTATCTTCTTGGATTTTTATTAAAATTGTCTCTCAGAATTGCTTTCTTTTGGCAAAGTCTGGCCCTTTTAATTGCTGAACGGATGGAATTTAAATTTATGTAGAATTCTAAAAATATGTATTTTAGAAGTCCCTACATCCCTTACTGTTTCTTTTAAGGGCGCTGTAGGATAGGCCGTGAAATATGCCATAACATTAACCACATTTTCTTCTTATCGGTGACAGGTTCTACTTTTACACTTCTCTTTTAGAAGCTACCATGATTTTTAAGATTTTTTATTATGCATGAAATTGTGTCCTTATTGGGTTTAGGTCTGTCCGGGTATCGTTCCTGGAAAGTGCGTACTGTTCTAATAACTACTCTACCACACTCACCATAAATCACAATTAAACTGAAATAATTTTCATTACTGAGATTTAGCCTAGACATGGTGTAGTATTAACTTCAATCTAACTTTTTAACAAAATTTAACAAATTAATCTAACTGCAATCTGCCAAAAATGATAAACAAATACTAAACAAAATAATATCAAGGCTTACATGATTTTATTTTCTATCAAAAATTACTCTGAATCCTTTACATTTAATATTTATTGCGTTCAAACCTCTTTACTATTAGTTACATACATTATTTAACGTGTTTGATCATTTTTTTATGGAGATTACGATGGACTTCTAAAAATGGGAGGTTCCATCTAAAAAAATGTAGTTTTGGCCGTTTGAATAGACTGAAAGTTTGAGGATTTTTGGACCTCCCTAATTTTTGTTTTAAAAAACTTACACTGTTTCAATTAGCTGCATACGTCATTAAGCACTATCCAAATTTTAATAACCTACCTTAAATAAATGCTGAGTAATTAAAACGTTTGTAAACCGATAAAAACGTCAAATTTTTCGGTAAAAAGCAAATATCTCAAAAATGGTTCAGAATTTTAACATAGTCATATTACAAGAGTCACCTTAAAATTTAATCTGGAATTCAAAAATATTAAAATATATGGGGTGTTCCATTTAAAATAACAAAGTTGGTGTCTACCTCCGGTTTAACCGGAAGTCCTAGAAACTCCAAAATATTTTCCTTAAATTGGAAATCTTTGATTAGCTATAAATGCAAATATTCAAATCTATATCTTTATTGCTTCTTTATACATCAATAGTGAAAGCTCGTCATGAAACTCCCTGTATTGTTGGCCTTTTTAGACTGGTATTTATGAAATTCTCTTACTAGAGTGGAGATAATCCGGACGATTCCTACTGTCTATACGTAGGCGGTGGATCTTTGGGATTCCTGGAAGGTTCAAAGATTAATCACAGATTTCGGGTTCATTTTCATTTTAGAAGTGTATTTCGTAGAGGGCACAAGGGTTCATTAAAATGATAAATTTTAACAGAGGCGGTAGGAAAGTAATTTGCTTAAATTTCATAAGATTCAGTTTTGGCGTGTAGGTTAAGACAAGTCTTTATTTAACGATTCAAGTAAATAATTTGCAAAAAAAGCTGGTTGTAAGCAGATACGTGCTACATTTATTTCTGGAGTAACGGTTTGGATAAAGCTGGTTTATATAAAGACGTCGTATTAAAATCATTGATACGAAATAGTGTAATTTCGCAAAATGAATAAATCTAGCATACACTTCTACCATCCATCTAGGCCATTTTAAAATTTTTACAAAAATCGTAATATCTCTCCGAAATATCCAAATGGTACATTTATGTTCATTTCACACAACGTTCAGAACCAAATTCAGCTTTTTATGAAAGTCCCATATGTCTCCTTCCCCAAAGTTCAGTAAATTCTAACACAGTTTGTCTTTGATTCATACATAAAATTTTCCATTGTGAAATCCTAACCCATTAATGCAAGTAAGAATACGTACATATTCATTTTATATTTTAATACTAGCGTGGAGTTTCGCTCCGCGCTATGATTACAATACACCTCATGGTCTAAAACCATCTTCGCATTATTGCCTTCCTAATGAAATATTTTTTGAGCACATCGGATGGATGGTTTCAAAGTCTATAACGGACCTAGGTAGAAACAATTTTTGTGTTTTATAGATATAGATAATACAATGCGATCAATTAAGAAAAGGGGCGCCGTTCCTATGAAACATGTCGTTAGTAATCATTTGGCGCAACACTTATGATAGTACACCAATTTAACCCTGTTCTGACTTTTCATCTGCGTATTTGAACTATACAATCTTTTCTCTTCATTTACACCTTATACAAAAGAGCATTTTTCAAGACTATCCATTTTTATCGAATATTTACAAAGTACCTAGATAAATATTGAATTACAAATTCATGTTGTGCTATTGTGGTTTGTAATATTATGGGACATGCCTTTTAATCTTGAAGAGAATAAAATACTTCTGCAGTCCTATTTCCGTAATGGAACTAAAGACCAGTATGGGGTTTGTGTGTATTCAATCCGTTTAAGTGTGGAGCAATTTAAAGAAGCAGATTCTGACCATAATGCTGATTATGAGCATTTACGCCGCAATACTCATCGAGCTATTGGGCGTTTTAGCAATACAGGAAGCGTTGCTGTTGGCAAGTCTCCTGGTCGCCCAACGGTAGCTAATGCGCATGTCGTAAATACGTTCGTGTTCGTCTTCAAAAGCCACTGCGACAATTGTCCTAACAGACTGGCTTATCTTGTGGAACACGCCAAAAATTGTGAAAAGAAAATTAAATTTCTATCCGTGCAAAATAACAGTGTGACAAGAACTCCATCGTCTCGACTTTCAAAGACGTGTAAATTATTGCCCTTGATTCAATGCAAATCTACGAAATGATGCCTTACTGGACAAGAGTTATTTTTTCGATTCGGCATGGTATAACTTAAGTGGCTACGTTAATTCGCACAACTATCGTAGGCCTCCAAGATCCCCAAAATTAACTCCTTCGGAATACTTTTTATTTGGTCACCTGAAAAATGTAACTTATTGTAATGATTTGCACACAATGATGATTAACCAAGAATAGACCTAGCATTCCTTATCATTTTATAAGGAATAGCTTTGCTCCAACATAACATAGCGTTCTGCCAGCAACATAGGCGTACTTTTCTGGCGGGATTATAGTTATCAATAACGTCAATGTAACGAAAAAATAAACAATTAAAACAACGCTTATATAATGTATTTCTTTATTAAAAAGTTGTAGTAAAATGTGAAACAGTATTTGCGCTTCAGGGTAATAAGCAGACAATATATGAATTTTCTAATTTTTGCTTACTAGGGGGCTTTGCAAATAATTAATGTTACGTCTATGGTTTGTTTACTTACCGATGAATGTAAGGTTACGACTTAAATAGTCCATTTTTCTATATACTACGCACTGTCTCACCATTATGAAACTTAAGGTATACTTATTATCACTACAACAAACAATAACGTTGCACTTATCTAAACCTTCGAAAAAACACTGCAATAATAATCAGTAAGATGTTGATTGCACAGTACTAACATATCATTAATTCACTCACGCTACTCCTTCATAGCAATTGAAACCTACATTCCTGAAAATACAGGAGCCAATAAAGTGTGAATTATTATCGTCTCATATGAGTTTTAGTAAAACAATATTTGTCATTCAAATTTATTTTCTCAAATCATAAACCTCTATACAACATTTAAATATGCTTTTATGCTCAACGCTTTACTAAAAATTCCACTATCGTTAGATTTACACTAGACTTACATTATATACACAAAAAGATTCTCTCCTACAAACACACGTTCATACTTTATCAAAAATTTACCCCACATACAACACGATACTATACCGGGTGGATATTTGAAAACTTACAATGGTAATATTTTTTAAACAAAAAGAGATGTAGAAAAAATTTTAAATACCATTTGTATAACAAATGAAGGGAATACAAACGACGTATCTTTCAACCCCCTTAAGCTTCCCATATGGTTTTAAAAAAGTATGGGCTGCTCTTAAATAGCTCATTTTTTCAGCACCGCACCCTAAAGAAAAATAATTTAAATTCTTTCTTCTACTCTGTAAGACATTTTGTAAAATCAAAAAGGAACCAGATGAAAGACGGTATCCGCAAACTTCAGAAACAAAAAAAGAAAAGAAAAAACACAAAATTACCTTACAAAATGTTAATATTTTAATCATTTTCGTTTAAGTGACATTTATTCATCTTTCGTCTGATTTTTTCGAGTCTTCAAAAATAGTTTATAGCGGCGAAGAAATAAGTGAATTTATTTTTCTTTATGGTGCTCAAGAGATATGCTATTTAAGAACAGCCTTTGATTTTAATGAAACACATCCTGGCAGAAACGTAAGTCATGTTTATGTTAGAGATTTGGTACGAAAATTCCAAGAAACAGGATTTGTTGCAAATAAAAAAAGACAGGGGCCCAGAGTTTTGGACGAAGAGATGCAAGTAGAAGTTCTTAATCAGGTTTCTGTTAATGCAGCAGTTGTTATCAATAAACGCATATATCTTGAACATCTGTCAGAAGAGTATTAAAATGCACAAATTTTACCCGTACAAGATGAAAATTTTACAAGAACTTCATGATCATGATTCCGATCGACGAATTCAGTTTTGCGAAACAATGACGGACAAAATTCAAAGAGAACCCACACTGACTAAAAACATCTGTTTTAGTGTGAACGTACATTTTTTTTAATGGTCATGTAAACAAACAAAACTATCGCTACTGGAGTGATGAGAAATCATATCATTTTACAGAAGGGTATACCTAAAATCCTGAGAAACTTAATGTTTGGGCGGGAATACTGGGAGATCGAATAATAGGCCCATTTTTTATTGAGGGTAATGTAACTAGCGAGGTATACGTACAGATGCTTAACAATTTAATAGAGCCATTTATTGTCCATGAAATTGAAAATAAAAAGGACTTAGAAGGGAATTTAATTCTTAATGAAGACATTGTGCATTTTCAACAGGATGGAGCCCCTCTTTATTATGCTATTAATAGGAGACAGTGGCTAGATAGGTTTTATCCGCGATAAATACCTCTCTTTTTTTAAAAGATAAGTCATTGTAACTTTTCCAAGAATTATCCTCAAATTTGAGGTTAGTTTTTCAGTTAACTACTTTTCTTATGATCAAAGATTAGTATGTTTAATAAGCTTTCCAGAGAGGTATCACAAGTGGGATATTGTTATTTAAAATTTTTAAGTGAGTGTGGATTAAGGGGGAGTGGGCGTAGTTTGAAAAATACGTCATTTGTAGTCCCCCGGGTTGGTATAGAAACGGTATTTTTTATTTTTTCATATCTCTGTTGGTTAAAAAATATTGCCATTGTAAGTTTTCAAAGCCCCACCCGGTATATACCCAGTGCTTTAAAATAATATTACTGTGAAACAAAGTTTTCGATTTGAAAAAAGGTGTATACTTTTAAGACACGTTTTTTTTTCACGCGTTGTCAAATTAATCATTTTCTTTCAATTTTTTGAATTTGTATTATAATATAGGACAAATTTCACTTTGTTACAAACATCCAGAGAGGAATCTGTGGTGCAACATTGTTTGATTAGAAATATAGCTGTAATAAAAAAAATTAGGTGATTGATTTTTCCAAGATAAAAATTTAATATCTGGTTTTATACCTGTTTGTAAATATACCATAAACTTCAGATAAGATTGCTTTACATAGTGTTCCATGCGTTCACTCCCTACATTAAAGAAAATTGTTTGACCAGGAAATATTTTGAACGCCATGAAAATTCTGCAATGTTGACTTGGAAGTAATCATGTAGCCCCTGTATACGTTATTCAATTGTACAGTTTTTACTTGAATTATTCTGTATTTAAACCTACAAAATCTAAATTAATCACACTAAATTAATTAGAAATACAATTTCTGGAATACGCATTACAAGTTACATTAATGTCAGAACAGTTTGACAAACTTAAATAAGATTTACGAACACGTTAAGTTTATTATCCCTTGATTAATCAACGAATCTTGATTAATCCAGGGCTTTTAAACAATCTTAAGACAAATTTTAATTACTATAAGATGTAATAGTTCAAGTTCTAATGCGCTTTATTAAATCCACTGGGTTGTTAATGCAAATTGCCTATAAACTAATCCTTTTTCTAATAATATGTACGTATGCATTACAATTTTACATTTAAGTACACAGAGTATTAACAATTCTAAACAAACTAAAAATTACAAGAAAGTTACAATAGCCGGCTTTATAATATTTACATATTACATACATGTTTAACAAGTACGGCAAATTTTTACTCCTGGATCATAAATTAGTACTAAAGTTATGATTTAGTACTGGATGTATACGGATTCGCATACAATATTTAGGTGGAAGTAAATGTTTTTTTTTGGTTGAAAAGGTTTGTTCGAAACTTCTTGTCTGAGCCTCTTGAGTGCTCCACGAGTTAATTACACAAAGAAGTGATATGGGAGCGTTGAATCCCACAGGCGTTAAGTAATTAAGCTGGCAACTATACAGATTGTAGCAAAGGTTTGGTATATTCTATGTGTTTCAGGCATTGTTACTCAGATTTTAATAAAATGTTGTACTTTTGTGTTGGAAATTACGACAAATACCTTCATGTATGTTTAGCTAATTACTATCAAAAACTATTGACCGCTCATTTTAAACTCTTGTATTCAAAAA
>JARFJB010000047.1:192500-212500 GCA_036346205.1 Vesta saturnalis
CCCTATTTAATTTTTTTTGTATATTGTCCCCATGTTTTCGGTCACTTGAGATGTCATCTAATTTTTATTTAGATAAAGGGGCAATCGGAATAACCTAACCATTAAGAAAAAACTTTTTTGGGGATATCAAACGGGAAATTTTATTCTATTTGGTGTTTATGATTCGCTATATCTATAACAGCAACGCTTCTTTCGACTGTGGCCAGAACTTTTCTTCCTTTACTGATGGCAAGTGTTCCAATAAAGCGAATTTGTTGGAGATTTTTTCATTCATTCAAACAATCACTTTAAACTATTTGATGTAGGTGTGTTTCAAGACCTGGGGCCTATTGTACCATTCAACTTTGCACTTTGCAATTTTCACTTTGCACTTTGCAAGTCAGTTTCTGTTGTACCATTACGAAAAGTGCAAAGTAAAGTTTTTCGCAAAGTTGCTTCATGTCAAAATTTGTTTCTGTTGCACCAAAAAACAAGCTTTGCAAATGTAAAGTTTTATGTCAACAAAATAGCGAAGTTTCGCATTACTTCTGTCAAAAGAAACTTTCATTTAGTGAAGTTGATCGGCCAATTTCCACAGTTTATGCTTTTTGAACGCAACGTTTCGGAAGCGGACTCTGCTTCCGTCATCAGGTTTAGTCCTGAGAAGGACTATTTTCGCACTTGAGTCGAATTCATATGTTATATATAATTTTTCCCAAGTACTTGACTACTCTCAGATTCGAACTTGGTACCTTTCACTTACTAGTCTGACACCTTTACCACTGAGCCACTGAGTAATCCAATATATATATATATATATATATATATATATATATATATATATATATAAATTTATATATATACAACTTTTTTGTGGTTGCGCAGAAGTTTATTGTGCATGTTGCGCAGGTGTATTGCGCTTAAGTTCTTCTCGCATTATTGGAATCCATATGGGTTTCATTTCTACACTAGCTTGGCTTATTGGATTTTCTGCTAGTGCGATGTATGTGGCTTCCTTGAGTTTTCGACAAGTTGTGTTTTCGTCCTTTGCCACTATCTGGTTGTTATCCCATTGGATGCGGTGGTATTCGTTCCAGACATGTTTGGCGATTCTTGATCTTTCTGTTTCGCACTTGCGGACGTTGTTTTTGTGTTCCTGCGTTCTCACTTTGAGTGGTCTACTGCTCTCTCCTATGTATGCTCTGCCGCATTCGCATGGTAGGTTATATACACAATTCTTGGAATTCTGATCCTCATTGTATGGTTTGGTTTTGGTTAGTATTCCCCTGAGCGTTCTGGTCGAGTTGAAGGCAGTGCGTATCTTGTATTTGCTGCCTATCCTTCGTATTTTGACGGAGGTACCTTGTATATATGGTATTACCCTTTCCCTGTTTAGGTTAGGTGTTAGATCCGGGTAGCCCTTTTCTTTGAGTGTTCTAGCTATATTTTCTTTTTCTTTGTTCAGGTTCTCTTGTTTTGAGCATATCGTTTTTGCTCTATCGTACAACCATTTTGCCACACCTAACTTCACGTTTTTGTGGTGATTGGAGTTGTAGTGTAGGTACCTCCCCGTGTGGATAGGTTTCCTGTATACACTTGTCGTGAAAATGTTGTCATTCCTGTGTACAAGTACATCCAGGAATGGTAGTTTTTGTTCTGACTCCAATTCCATTGTGAATTTTATGGGGGGTGCGCGGTTATTTAGATGATCTAGGAATTCATCTAGCTTATACTTGCCGTGTTGCCAAACTACGAAGGTATCGTCCACGTATCTAAGCCACATCCTTGGTTTCCCTGTGAATTCGGATATCGCTTGGTCTTTAAAGTCTTCCACATATATATTGCTCACTATCGGTGATAGTGGGGAACCCATCGCTATCCCAAACTTTTGTTGGTAGAATTTGTCTTCTAACTGGAAATATGTAGTTCTAATGCATATTGTCAGAAGTTCCATTATTGTGTTTACCTTTTCCAGTTTGTCTCTAATGATAGTGCCTAATCGGTAGGCACATTTGTGATTAGACTCACAATGTTGAAGCTTACCAGTATTTCTTCGTGGTTTGGTTGGAAATTTCTGATGGTTTCCACGAGGTGCTGCGTATTCTTGACCATAGACTCGGTTTTTCCGGATAAGGGTGTGTTGATACCTAGCAGATAGTGTGATAATGGGTGGCAAGATGAATTTCTCGAGCTCACAATTGGTCTCAGAGGAATTCCCTGCTTATGAATCTTTGGTAGGCCGTACAGATGCGGAGGTTTGCTGTAGTGTGGGGTAACTCTAGTTCTCTGGTAGTGGGAGAACTCCCCCTTATGTTTTGCCAGCGTTAGGTATATTTGTATTTCGATTGATGGTCTTTTGGTATTTGTTTGTACTCGCCCCCGTCTAGTAGTTCTTGGATCTTACTGTTGTAAGTGTCCATATCCATTACCACAGTCGCATTTTCTTTGTCTGTCGGGAGAATTTTGATCGATAGGTCATTCTTAAGGAAATGACCGCTCTCCTTTCTAGGTTAGAGAGGTTAGGTTCAGTTCGCCTAGATGAGTCTAGGACTGATCTAACCTTACTTCTGTATTCTTCGGCTTCTTCAGGATCTAATTTCATAGCTGTTTCTTTGACTGTGGTTATTAAATCTTCTTTTGGAATACACCTCGGTGTTATCGCATAGTTCAAGCCTTTGTCCAGAACCTGCATTTCGTTTTCGTTCAACTGTCGTTTAGAGATGTTTATGACAGTGTTTTTTCGATTGATGTTGGCTGGTTCTTTCTTTTCCTTCATTAGCTTTTCGAGTTTCTTCTGCTGAATTTCCTTGTGTATTGCCTTGGTCTTCGAATATTTACTTCTGGTAGCCGTATTTATCGTATCAAAGTCTTGTTCGTTCACTCGATTTTAAATGGTTTCTCTAATCTCGTTGGATTGGTGTTCGAGCTGGTACTTTCTAAAACGGTGATGTCTGATTCGCTCTTTTACTAACGCTTCGCTAGCTCTCTTTGCTGTTATTGATATTTTTCGGCTGCGTATCGGAGTTTTGATGTTTAGCCCGGTGGGTATTAGGTTGTTATCACGGGCTTTGCAGAGGAAGGTTAGGTGGTTCTCCTCTAGTGATAGCTTGTTCATTGATGTTTCAAGCTTTCTGAAAAGTTGTTTGACTTCGGGGCCGTACCGAGTTACTAATTCTGTATTATAAGTGTTTTGTAACTGTGGTTTCCTATTAGTGTAGTTGATCGGCCTATTATGCTTTTTTTTATGCATAAACTGTGGAAATAGGCCGATCAAGTCCACTAATAGGAAACCACAGTTACAAAACACTTATAATACAGAAACTTCCATTTGCTATAAAAAAAATAGTTTTATGATGGCGCGAAGACTATTATTATTCGATAGTAGTAATGAAGAGATAAGAATTTAGTTCAGCTGTGTAGAAAGCGATACAAAATTCGAATCAATTTTGAAATTGATAATGGTTTTTCATTCAGAAAAGCTTTTAGTATGAATCAAGCTTAAGTGGAATTTGTTCTTCTGTTGATTGGTAACCAAATCGAGCAAGAAAATTATCGGAACAAGATGCTGAGTGCTAGAGAGAAATTGCTTGTCGCGTTGCATTAGTTGCGTAATGGTTCTCAGTATCATGGAATCTTTTCTACGCATGAAGTCGCGATAATTCGACGGTTTGCTCCAAACTTCATTTGATCGTCAACATATTGACACAGATTTCCTTACAACAATTCGTGCGTTGGCCTGCAAATCCCGTAAATTTGGCTCCAGTATTTTTACGAAAGGGTGGTTTTCCATGAGTTTGCGGTTGTGTTGATGGAACGCTAATATAACTTGACCCACCCAATGCACGTGAAGAATGTCGATAGAAATAGTAATCATTCAGTAAACGATTGTTTGTGTCCCGGATTACACAATATATGCCGCAAACGCTAATTGGCCCGGAATTGTGCATGATGCCAGAAATTCAGCCGTGTTCAGAATGTTTGAAAATGGTTGGAGACCTTTTCCTGGAGCTGCCGTATTTGGGGATAGCGCATATTCTCTGAAAAATTGGCTAATACTGCCTTTAAGAAGAAATCAGGACAATCCTGCAGAAAGGAGATTCAATATAGCCTACAAAAGAACTCGAAGGTTGATAGAAAATACTTTCGGTATTATTAAGGTAAAATTTCCATGCTTAAACTATCTAAGAGTTCAACCCGAAGGAGATTTGATGTGAATAATTCAGATGACGAAGAGAATGATTTCGCATAAGAAGGAAAATCCAGACATTAAACTTAATCAATTATATTATGAAAATGTAAGCTTTCACCATTATCACACATCATTAAAACTTAAACATCAGGATGATGTTTTTGTTTTAATTTTTCAACTTTGACAAAATTGTTTACAATATCTTTAACAATTTTTAACAGATATTACTACTGACGAAGATACCTGTCATCGAAACGTTTAGATTGTATAATTTAAAATACACCATTAAAAATACCCAAAAAGATAAGTATTTTATTATTTATTAAATTACTTTATTCAATTTTCTTCAGAACAATCGCTCTCCGCAATTTTTAATTTGTTTTTATAAATTTCATGTTAGTAAAGCGATCTTTTTAAACTAGCCAATGAATCTCTCTTTTCTTGTAGTTTTATTACGACTTTTCTTCTGATTCTTTTTTTTAACGGCTTTTTCTTTTTCTTCAATGGTTTTTCGGTTTTGTCGTTATTAACAATTTCATTACAACCACTTCCTTCAGCTTCAGCAATATCTACACCATCCAAAACAGGGTTTCCCTATCGATTATTTCGAAAATTGGTTCGTCCACTTCATCAAATTTCACACCGACACCACCGACCGTTCCAGTTTTTCGTGCATTATCCCTTTTCGACAAAGCACGGCTTTTCCAGACACCAAAAAGCAAATCACGAGCAAAGTTCCAATCTCCATCCTTTTGCAAAAATGACCGAGCTAGTAAGTCAGTCGTAATATGATCTGCTTACTGAGGTAATGAGTTCGTTCCGGTTATCCCGTACCTTGCATGTGGTTTTTCAGGTTGTTTTCCTCAAACATATAGCGGCGTATACACACATTATGTGCGTCGATTCACGAATAATGGGAATCCTTGACTGGGGGTGAAGGAGTTTGGAAAGCTCAAGTAGCCTGCCCTCGTTGACATTTCCTTTCCTGTCAAAATGATAATTTTAACCAACTACTTTTCCTATGGTGAAAAAAAGCTGTTTACCCATATTTTCTACATAGCTTCCAACATTTCGTTGCAACATCGATCTTTATATGTTAAAAAAATATCGTGGAAGCTGAAAGAACAATTCTGGCTTCAGATTCAGATAGAATTCAACGTATCAAATTGAAATTTCCGAACGATAAAAAATCTCAAGGAAAAATATCTAAACTTAAAGAACCAAGCAAAGAAAAAGTTTTCTTTGGAGAAGCAATCAATTAAACGAACAGATGGAGGTACATGGGAATCAGTTAAAATAACTGATATTGACACCAGCATTAAAAACATTTTGAACCAACAGATAACTGGTCTGGAAAATACTTACGATAGTGATGTAGTTTTTGGAGGCTAGTTCTAAGCACTGCTATGTTATACATAAATAAATACATTGTGATTTTACAGGACCACCAAATGAAAAGATTTCTTTAAATAGCAATGGAAGCGAAGTAGAAACGTTTGAATTTGAAGGTCAGTACAATAATTTTTTAATAATTCTGATGTAGATGTTAATTATTTTTATATTCCAATCACAACCAGGTCTATCACAGCCGGGGCGATCACACCCAGGACCATCACAGCCGAATTAACTGAAAGTAAAATAGAATTTATGAACCACAACAAAGAAACATTTTTGGAGGAACATAACTCCGAATTATTTTGTTAAAAAAACAAATAGAAAATGAAGACTTGGAAAAACAACAAATATTGAAAGTGTAATTTGTAATAATTGTAATTATTTTTTTTATTATTGTTCTAAATACAAAGGTAGCAGAAAATTACAAATATGTGTGTATTACTTTATGCATTTCTTAATCTGGCAAAATAATTATTTATTAAAGTGGATCGTACAGCATTGATTCACATTGTGTACATAACGATGTCCTACATTATTAACTAATTCCATAGCTTCCTCTTGTTCTTCATTCACTGCTGATACTTCTTCATTTTCAAATTAGAGCTTGAACTGTATGCAACTGAAGCCTCAAACCCAAATCCAAAGCAGGAAATCGCCTTTGCCAGGCTCCATAGGAACGCTCCACAACGTTTTGCGTCCTACTTTGCGACTGGTTGAATAAATATTCTGCTTCATTGTGGGTATGTCTCAAAGGGGTCATCAAATAAGGTTTGACAGGATATCCACTGTCTCGCACGAGAAGACTTCGACCGAAAATGCCATTACCAAAAGAATTATGTATAGCGGAATTTCTAAACACATATGAGTCAAGAGTTGACCCTGGCAATCGCTCCATAATGCCTCGAATTTTTAAATCCGGATATGCAATTGTTTGTACACTTAATGAAAAAAGTTGCCTTCTGCTGCGGAATAACTCGACGTTGTTTCCACCAGGTGACTGTCTATGCACATGACTGCAGTCAATCGCCCCAATATATCGAGGAAATCTTACAATGTCGTAAACTTTTTGTCTCACTCTTTCGATTTCTTCATTTTGTGACATTGTTACGTAACGTGGTCTGAGAGTCAAGTGCTCGAGTTACAAGTCGTACCGTTTTACTTGCCGTAGATTTGTGCACTCCAGAGAAATCACTAACAGTGAAAAGGAAGGAACTCGTGGCATAAAATCTTAATGCTAGCAGGAATTGATTTTCAATTGACAAACAGCCATTCCTCTTAGTAGGATACGCAATGGTGTTTTCAATTTCCTCCACTATATTTTGTACAGTCCTTTTCGATAAACAAAAGCGAATAAAAAAATCATGTTCATCCCATTCCTTAAAACGGTCAGTTCTGTTGTCTTCCTACTTCCGCATAACTACTAAATACGTTAATTATCATATAACTCCATGTTATTTATTGAAATAAACACAATTCACAGTATTTTATTAGAGTACAAAGTACTTGAGTCTTCAGTTAAAATACACGTTATCGCCCACCAAAAGTCACTGAATTCTGTTTAGTTTAGGAACTTTTATGTTCCAAACGCAACTGGATTTCAGTGGTAATTATTACTTTTACTTTACCATAAGACAAACCTAAGGTAACTTAAACCAACAGTTAACCAAATAACCTACAATTGAAATACACTGTTCTGTGCTATTACCCCTGGTTTTCTACAAACTGACAGTTAACCTGCGATTGAAAAACCGGCCCTTAGTGCGTGCTTAGTACATAGATTATTTGCACTCGAGCAATGTAAACGTTGTTTAACATCATTCTTTTAGTAGTAATAGTATCCCATGAACATTTTAAAATAAAACCATTGGAGTCCAAAAAAGGTATAAGGAAAAAAGACACACAAAAACATATAAATCATACACAAAACTAAGTACCGAGGGAATTGAATGTCTATTTAGCAATTAAAGAAACTGAATGTAAATTAGGCTTCTAATACATCCTAAAGCAGCGTTTGCAATAATCAAAATGTGACATAGGTTTGAGGTATGCAAATACATTAATATGAGTAAGTAATTTAATTGTTAAGCAAATAATTTAAAGAACTGACAAAGAAAAATGCACTCGAGCGCTATAGAAAAAAAACCGTTACACTCAATAGTGTATGAGCCCACATCCAAAAGGTCTAGGAAATCACATTACGAGAGGAGTTAAAAAAAAACCGGAAAACTACGTGTGTGGCTCTTTGTATATTTAGATTAAGCAACCAAAAAAGGAAGTAATCGTGTCACAAAGTTTTTGCCAAAATTGACAAGTAATTTAAAAATATAAAATAAAATCTACATTAAAGTACTTTGTATGGACCTTTAATTGTAGTAACTGTAATTTAGCCACAAACACACATTTTGATGCATTTATGGCTACATTTTTCTACTTTTTGAATTATACATTTATAAGTCCGAATTGGAGCGATAAATAGTAATAATTGCTCATACAAAGCGTTTAAGAGCGCCCCGTACTTAATTTTTTTTATAACTGTCACAGTTGTCCCCAGCTTACGGGTCGCTTGAAACTCACCGAGACAACCTAATCATTTAAAAAAAACGTTTTTTTTGGACATATCTAACAAGAAATTTGGCAAACATTTAAAATATTGTAAACAAACTAACCTAAAAACTCATTATAAACAAAACAGCAATAGATAGGTAGATCCAGCTAGATAAGAACACTTAGGTAGGTATCTATAAACATTATAGAGCTATATAAATAATATTTCTTACTAATGGAAAATTTATAATCGAGTTTTCTCGACTGAGTCGCATTGGGAAGTTTTTTTATAATTTAGTTTCATCTTAAGCAACTTACTTATAATAATCTTTTATTTTCATCCTTACCTCGAATTACCTATTTCAATTATTTACCGTTCCTCTTTGTTTTATAACAAACTTTTACAGTATTTGATCTGAAAGCCTTCTGGAGAATTTTTTTTAATTCTATTTTCTTTATACTCGTTACTTGCTTCAGGATGAATTTTGTCAATATCTGCTCGTTGAGGGCTAGTTATCCTCTGGCCACTATCTTGTGCAAAATATTTAATTTCAATGCTTCTTGCGGCTGCGAAAAGAACTTTTCTTCTTTTGTTAATTTCAAGTGTATCAATAGAGCAACTTTGTTAAAACATAACACTGCCCCATGTATGTTCCGGCACATTCGCATGGTAGGTTGTATACACAATTTTTGAGATTACGGTCTTCATTGTGTGGTTTGGTGTTGGATAGTATTCCCCTGAACGTTTGCGTATATTTGAAGGCAGCGCGTATCCTGTATTTTCTGCCTATTCTTCGTATTTTGTTCGATGTACCTGATATATATATATATATATATATATATATATATATATATATATATATATATATATATATATATATATATATATATATATATGGTATTACTGCTGTATATTTATGTTCTTCTTTTTTTGTTACCCTTTCCCTGTTTAGGTTAGGTGTTAGATCGGGGTAATAATTTTCTTTAAGATAAAGCACAAAGACATTAAGCAGAACAATTATGTGGCTAATAAAAATAAATCACAGCAAAGAAGCAACCGATACCAATCACAGAAATTCTGTCATAAACATCTCTAAACAACAGTTAAATAAAACCAAAATAAAGGTTCTGGACAAAGGTTTGAATAATAGGATAACGCCGAGGTATGGTCCGAAAGTAAATTTAATAACCGTTATAAAATTATATCCTGAAAAAAGCCGAAGAATTCAGAAGTAAGGTTATATCAATCCTTTTCTAGGCGAACTAAACCTAACCTCTCAAACCTAGAAAGAAGAGCGGTCATTCCGTTTAAATCGATCAAGATTCTCCCGGCAGACAGTGGAAACGCGACTGTGATAATTGATATTGAGAATTTCTCTGAGACCAATTGTGAGCCCGAGAAATTATACTTATAGTTTATTAGCATCTCCGCTAGGTATCATTACCCCCTTATCGGGAAAACCGAATGTATGGTCAAGAATACCCAGCACCTCGTGTAAACCATCAGAAACTTTCAACAAAACAACGAGCATATTGTTAATCTTCACATCGTCAGCCTATTCACAAATGTACCCACCTACAAGGCACTATCATAAGGGACAGGCTGGAAAAGGATGAAACGATGAAATCCACAAAAACGCTCAGGGAAATATTAACCAAAACTAAAGTACATAATGAATACCAGAATTCCAACAATTGTGAATACAATCTACCATGCGAATGCGGCAACTCATGCATAGGAGACAGCAGTAAACCACTCAAAGTTAGAATTTAGGAACACAAAAATAACATGCGCAAGGGCGAAACAGAAAGATCAAGAATCGACGAACATATTTGTAATGAAGACCACCGAATCCAATAGATCACGTACAGCTAGTGGCAAAGGACGAAAATACAACTCGCCGAAAACTGAAAGAAGCTACTCGGATTGCACTGGCAGAAAATCCTATAAACAAATCTAGTTCTAAAAAATGTATATTGAATTACTCAGTGTAACAGCGGTAAAGGTGTTATCCAGTAAGTACCAAGTTCGAATAAATCCTTCTTAAGGCTAAGGCTGATAACGGATGGAGAGTCGCTTCCAGAACGTCGTGCTACAAAAACAAAAACTGCAGAAATAGGCCGATCAACTCAACTAATATGAGACCACAGTTACAAAACACTCATAATGCAGGTTAACATTGGACCTGAAACCGCGAATATTACAGTAATGGATCAGAAACAGAGTAATTTCTATACCGAGGTTGCTTGAACCCTGCCACTCCGAACATCCGAAGGGGGCAGGATTTTACGTCCATTATTTTTAATTTTGGACTTTCAAACCGATCAAGAGACAGTGAAGGCAAGAGAATGAACAGGATGAGAATAGATTAGAGATAAGGAAAGGGTGACCGGCAGTCCTTACCGAGCTCACAAGATCGGAGACCCAATATTAAGGAGCCCATGGTAAGGGTACTGGTATCTCCTCTACTGGTCTCCCAACTTTAAACGGTGTATTTGGGCACTGTTTACATATGCGCGAGTGTTCTGGAAGTATGTTATTAGGTATAGATGTACGAGTGTGTAGGTGTGGTTGAAATTGAAGAAGAATTAGATTGGGAACGAGTACGCGTGGAAGGTAGTGCGCTAAGTGTCATTGGTCGTGTGGGAGGTCGGTTTGCATCGGAAGTTTGAGAAAGAACTGTGACAGCGGCCCGAAGGAGGCTGCGCTTAACCGTAGCGGTTGGTTATTGCTTAGGATAGAGGATAGGAGGATAGGAAACTATAGATTTTGTTATGTATCAAAAGGGCGAGTCTCCGCCAGTAGAAGAGAGGCACCATGCGCTATCTTCCACCCTTATTTTTTATTTTATTTTCTTTTCAGAGGCCTTTTTCAACCCTTGATGGGAATTTCAATGTTGTATTAAGAGCCTTTTTGACAGCAATTTTTTTTGTACTTGCTCACGTGAAGGGTGTGTTTAAGGTTTGGTCTTGGTTTTGGTCTTGGGCTTGGGGTTGGTCTTGGACTTGGGCTTGGGGTTGGTCTTGGACTTGGACTTGGAGTTGGTCCAGGCGTTGGTCTTGGATTTGGGGCTGGGGTTGGGTGACGGTTTGTTTTCGGGGGGCCTTTTTCAACCCTGACTATTTTTGTTTGTGTTAAGAGCCCTTTTGGTGGGGAGACCCTGGAGGTTAGGCAGTTGTGCGTATTCTTTTAATTCCTATCAACAGATTGTAGCCTTACGAAATTTTATTTATACATTGGGGTTGTATTCTAATAAGGATGCCTAATGCTATCTTGTAAGGCTGATATAGGGCTTCGCAACTTACTGCTGGGACTTAGCCCCGTGACCCTTAAAGTAAAATTTGAATTTGTATTCTAATAAGGAGGCCCTATTGTTATCTTACAAGACAGGTGTATGAACTTGTATTAGGATTTGATCTCGCGTGGGGGAATTTGAATGACAGTAAAATTTAATTATAGAACACTTATTTTTATTGTAAATATCATAATTAAAAAAGCCTCAGTGAGTTATAAAAAAAATTACTGACATTCAGATTATTCTCTAATGAAACAAAAATGTTTTATTAAGTTAATTAATTACATAACATTTATTACAATATTGTTTTCTAAACGAATATTAAAACTGATTGTTTTACCAGCATTGATTGCATTGAAATATGTTTAATATCCATCCGCTCGTTAAATTGTTGTATATTGTACATCTTAATATTTTTAAAGAATCTTGTTACATATAACTTAGATGTGCTTTATAACTGTAATTAAAAATCTGTACAAGTAAATAAAATAAATAAAAGGTTAACAGCACACTTACCAGCTCTGTATTGAAAGAACATTTTTGAGGGACTGATTCACGAGTGATAATCACAGCTTTGTGTTACTCGTCTAATCAAACTAAAGCACTTTCTATGTTTTACGTTTATGAGTAGTTGATGTAAAACCAGCTATTGATTTCCCAATAATTAATTTTTAGAGTGTATATATACAAACAACCTAATTATCTTTATCACACGTACTGAACTCGTATTTACCCTTTCCTTAAAGTAATTAATAACAAAGCGGTTTGAAAAAAATATTATATGTTGTCCATACATACATACACACGCAAATTGTTTTTTTATAAAAACCGCATTAAAAGTTTGGAATGTAATAATTACATGGTTTAAATTCCACAACAACAATATGTAGTTAAAAACCACTGGTCATGTTTACTTTTAGCTAACTACTGTGTAATTATATAAACCTGTCAATTTTAATAATCTACCAACCGAGTAACACTTTCCTTAAAACGCTAAAGTCATAAATTTTATAACACGATTTTTAAAAACACATGCTGAATTAAAAAGAAAAAAAAACAATAGGCTCATCTGATATTACGCAACTCTTAATTAAAAAAAGTAAGGTACTAAAAAATCTCTCTATTTATCAGAATAGAATGGTTGGGTAATAGTCGTTAAACAATAATTTAATTATCTCGTCATTTACAATTACAATTTACATGTACTAAAAAAGGTTTTTACAAAATCAATCATTGATAAACTATTTAATCTACAATATAGAAACGTTAACGTATAAAGTCCACACACATTCGAATGGTAATCCTGCAGTATTGTTTTATTGTAACGGAACCATCTAGAATTCTTCTCTAGGAAACGTAAATGATACCCTTGCGGTGCTCGTCCAAAGGAATCAAAATATTCCCCATTACCATTCTCATCAATGTAGATAGCGGTCCAATGCTGACCTGGTTTGTCTGCAGGATCCGTGTTTACGATAATTGCACATGATCTAGGTGCGTACCTTGTTGATTAGATTAGAAGCACATACAAGCCGAAACACATTCTTTTTGCGGCTGGGGATCGATTTCAAGCATCTCAATACTTGTACCGCATACATCTTTAGAATTGGTATGCACCTAGGATTTATTATAAACAGGCTGCATAATTATCCTCTGTCATAAAAATTGTATTCTAATAAAGAACAAAGACTTGTAAACATAATGAGAAGTGTTTTATAGTAACAGATTTTATTTAATTAATTTAACCTACTAACATGTGCCAAGATCATTTTTATTTTATGGTAGCGGTCGGCCTTGGATTTTTTTTTAAGTTCACATGTATCATATACGTAAAATTTCGCGACGCGAGGATTTCGACAAAGGCTGTTTTGGCGATCCCACTCCAACCCTCCCCCGAGCATAACCGAGATTGTAAGACAGGTATAGCGTGTCGGAACTTGTTCTCGGGTCTTCGTGTATTGTCGTAGTACCCTTGCCGGAAAATTTGAATTTCTATTATAATAATAAGGAGCCTAATGCTAACTTGTAAGACAGGTGTAGTGCTGCGCAACTTGCTCTCGGGGCTTTGCCCCTTGTCGTGACCTCAATGGCGGAAAATTTGAATTTGTATTGGTATTTAAGTCTCTGAACGTTATGGCTGGAAATATGAATCTGCGTTATAATAAGGGGTATAATGCTAACTTGTAAGACAAATGTAGGGCTTAGCAACTTACTTTCAGGCCTTCGCCCCTCGACCAAAAATCTGAACTTGTATTATAATAATAAGGAGGCCTAATGCTAACTTATAAGACAGACGTACGGCTTCGCAACTTACTTACTTTCGGGTCTTAGTCCCTGGCCCCTTGGCAGGATATTTGAATTTGGAGTTGTATTTAAGTGTTTACATTCTGATTACTTACTGCGAGAAATTTGAACTTGTATTCTAATAAGGGACCTATTGCTAGCTTATAAGACAAAACATGGGAACCTGTGTTAGGGCCTGCGCCCTCCTATCGTGGCGCTTGTTGGGAAATTTGAATTTGTATTGTCATCTAGTTGTGTATGGCCTAATGAATATTTTCTGTAGTAAAGGTGGCACTATTTAGCGTTATATCTCTAAGACTAATCAGGGTTTTGTTTGTGGCACCATATAGTGGTGTTTTTAAACTAGCGAATGTTTTCTGTAATAGAGGCGGTACCACCTAGCGGTGTATTATAGTGGTGTAAAGGCTAAGGAATGTTTTCTGTAATAGGGGTTGATCGTGTTCGTCTCTCCCTCGTCTTTTTCTCAAACATTCAAATCAATTACTCAGATCAAATTAATCAAATCAATTAAATTAAATACCAAACTGATTTAACTTAATCATACAAAATCAGCTCACAATTCAAAAAAAAGCAGTATGATTGAACGCACAGAGTGCAAAAGAAAGCCAATCTCACACTTATTGTAGCTATCCATCTAACCGCACTTTCGCATTAACTGCATCATTGTTGGTGTAAGTTCAATCCCGTTAGGAAAAACAAGTTTATTAACAAAATTGAAGGAAAGCTTAGCGTTTGAAAATATATTTTTATTATTATAAACAAGGAATACATCATTTTTATTTAATCACATCCTTTATCGGTCTTCTTCTTCTTGAACCGTGATTCGTCGCTATTATCATCATGATTTTGAGATTCGTTCTTCTCTTCTACCTCATTGCTCTTCCTCTTCTGTGAATCATCACCATCACCTTGGATGCGAGATACATTCAGCGCATCCACGTCATCGTTTTCACCACCATCTTGAATGGTTATGTTGTAATAGTTTATTAACAAGTCAGTAAAATCTCTAATGTCCGCTGATGTTGGCTCATAAACAGGAGAATACATTATAATAATGCTCACTCGATGAAAGTTACACTTTAAAGACCGAAACGCACGAGGAACGAGAATGCTGATGCCTTGGGTCTTGTGCGCAAGCAGCCGTCTTAGGAGAAAATACCCCAGCTATAAAAAAGGAGTTTAGATTTATAAACGTGCCCCCTAGGGAAGATGTTAGAGTGTGGTTAGGTTAATACTCACACTTCCCCCGAAGATAACCGATTCTACCCGAACATTGATGAGCGCGCCCCATCAAGGGCTGAAAATGACCACCGAAAAGAAACCATAAAATAAGGGTGAAAAATACGCCCCTTCAAGTAAGCGAGTAAAAACAAAAAAAGGCCTTAGATAGGGATGAAAATTCCATCAAGGGGTTGAAAAAGGCCTCCGAAAAGAAACCATAAAAAATAAGGGTCAAAAAAGGCCTCCGAAAAGAAACCATAAAAAATAAGGGTGGAAAATACGGACTCCCACGTGGCGGTCTTGTGACGTCAAAGTCCAAGATGGTGCATGGTGCCTCTCTTCTACTTCAACCGATGTCCAGATTTACATTTCGAATAGAAAAGGCTTGGGAATCAGACACCCACTACTGCAAGCAGATGTTAAAATAATAAATCAAAATTTATATACATTTATAATAAATGTGTTTATGGAACTACTACAGTTGACAGTATGTGACACTTCGTAGTTGGCGTTGTCTTCTATATATCCGTTTTGTGGCACAACGGTCTCCTGGTCAAAACGTAACTGTATTAATGTTTGAAGCAACTTCTTTTGTCTACTAGGTTAAGTGCTCGTATCTATCTGTGATTCGCCTGTCTTTATCGCGTAAGAATTTAGTAATTAAGACACCATGAACTCAATAAAGTTTATAAATCATTTGATTATATCTGAGTGAAATGCAAATAATTTAGAGTGATTTGTGAATTACTTAAAGTATTTTTCTGTTCATTAATGTTATCTCATAATAGTGATTAGAGAATATTATAAATTAATTATGACATCCGGTTTCTAATCAAAACAAATATCGCTTCTGCCTTCTGGGTCATTTTCACGGATCTGGAATATTTATTTATGCATAAAAAATTAGTTCAAAGTTTTAAGAGATCACAAAAAAAATTGTATTATTGTACGGTGTGTTCTTGCATAATTTCACACTATTCTATTTATAGAGATTCAATATAATAAATAACCGTAAACTTTAATTATATAGAAATAGACTTACTAAATACAAGCATCGTATTCATAGTAAAAATTTCGATTTCTACATTTAAATAAAAGTGATCCTTGCACAGCTCTTTACTTTAAACGTTGTTTGCTAATACCTATATGACCTAAAATACCTCATATGCAATATAGTTTCTCTTTCTTTTAAAGTATCAACCCGCAGTTGATTTATTTAAATAATATACACGTTTATTTCTATAAGTTTAGTTAAAATGTTTTTAGTGTACAGTTATATATATATATATATATATATATATATATATATATATATATATATATATATATATATATATATATATATATATAATTATATTTATTTAAACAAGGCAAACTAGAATGTTAATTAGAAAGTAATTTTAGTTAACATTTAACACATTAACAAAATAACTTTACACTTAATGACCATACTTGTTTCTTAATAAATAGAATCGGAATAAGTACTATTAAATGGTAACGTTAATATAGATCACTGTGAGTCTAGCCATTATAACAATTATTTTAATAATCCCCGCGCCTACCAGGAAATTGCCTTATATTTCACCGACACAACCTTGAATTCAACACATATGCAAAAAAAAATTCAGTGATTGTGTTAATGTGTTATGATGTAATTCATTACTGGGTGATATTAATTATTGTTTGTTTATACGTACACACCTGAATTAGTTTAAATGCAATATCACCGAAATGTCACATGTATAAACCTTTCATATTAATAGTTTACGCATACTCTTTTAAACTTGAACATCAAATATTTGCTAAATTTATTTATGATAATAGTATCTCCATAATTTGATTTTATAATTTTGATCTGACAATATTTGAACTTAATTAAAATTTGTTATGTAAAAGCTACGACAATCTCAATAAACAGTTTGTGAAATGTTAATGAGAGGATTAGAAAATCCACGCAACAAAAGGAATTGTTTGAATTTTTTACTAGAAAATGTCGTTTCTGCGTTTAGTTATATAAAATGATAGTCTTCCGTTGTTTAGATTAAAATGCATTGTGATATTTTAGGATGTCACGAAGCGCAATCGTACAAAAAAAGCAGGAACAAATGGTAATATAGCCAAATGAAAATGGTTTCATGTAATAATTAGGTTGACTAGTCGTGCGTAATCAATATTGATATCGAAAAACGTGTTATGATGTGCTAATATTAATTATTTTACAATTACGTCCACTTATGTACAAAATGTCGCTATGCATTGTAATTACATATTAGGTGTGAAAACTGTATTAGTATTACTATAATATAATGATTTGTAAGTTATGAAAAAAAAATTTGCATTCTTGTCGCTCCACTTATTAATTAATATCAAATTGCCATGGGTAAAGTTAGAACAAAACGATATTACGAGGGTAACTACAAACTGTAAACATAATATAATAAATATTCTGTGCTAAAATTAGAAATGTCTGTATAGATTATGTAAATTAGTATTTTTTCAATTCAGTACTTAACTCTTTATTACTCACTGCGCAACTATTCTTAAAACAATTAAAAGCATTATTGCAGTCTTTCCTTTGCTTTGCATCCATTTATATTTTCTAGTCTTGAGGTTTAGCTTACTCTTAGATCATTTGTAGGCTTGGTAATGCATTTTCTGATATTTATAAGCTTCAATAGCTGTTCGATTTTTTGGTCCATATAGCTGCAAGTCGTTGCTTACAATACTCAATCAAATAATCTAATTGTCCCATATTTGATACCTGAAAAAACTCACTTCGTAGAATAACGTGTTATTTTATTATTAATTATTGTGGAAATTTTATTTACGCAGTATTTATTTGTAATAAACAAAATTCTAGTTTTTTATTACGTTATGTTAATTACTAATTAATTATCGCTAACAATAAAATCTAACAATTAATTTTGATTCGTCTGCAATGGTTACACGATTAAACCGCACTAGGCGTAACGAAGATTTACCAACGTAAGACGTAAAATGTCTGAAATTTAACTTTAATCAGGTTACATTTACCATGAAACAACAAATAACCACTTTCAATCCGGGAAAATAGCCTTTAGGCGCCACCACAATCAAATTTTCCTTGAAATGAATAGTCCTAGGGGAGTTTTTGAATTAACCCTATCTGTGACTTGGAACATAGAATTATAGCCTACTCAATAATATCATACACAATTCAATCTCAAACATCTAACACGTAGGATAAGGTGGGGCAAGTCGGTGTGGTTAAGGACAAATACCTTAAACGAAATAAAAACACATGTTTGCATTTTCGTCATTTTTCCCCAACAGTGGGGTAAGATGATGAACACATTGGAGTAAGACGTCAATTACATACAAAGGTCACATTTAAAATTGTCTCGGTTCCTATAGCTCGTGCAGGTTTCATGGCACCAAGTTTCGCACACATCACCAGGTTCAATGTACCGTTCTTCGCAGCTTTGACATAATATCTCCTCTTTAGATTTTCTTGAGGCATTTTCAATAGATTTTCTTGGAGTCTTATTAAATACGTTTTTTTACTCTCTCTTCGCATTTTCACTTCTTGACCTCATTTTTACTATTTTTCTCATTCTTTTTCTTCAAGGTCTTTATTGGGAGTTGAGGTTAATATTGAGGATTTTTGCCCTTGTCTGTTGGTTTTCAGAACGGGTGGATAGATTTTAGGAAAAGGTCTAATCTTGATAAACTTAATTTGTTGATTCAATTTAGATGGGTCTTACAGATTGGATATACTTGCAACAGCCAAACCTCCTTCAGTTCCTGTTTACTCTCGTGTCTATTTGGTCATTAGTTAAGAGGTCCAGCATTACCAGGCAATTTTTCAAGCCGGATGAACTAACTGAATCTGGTAGAATTTTATACTTCGCTTCCCTGTCTACTTTCTTTTTTATGGTAATGAGAGGTTCGTCAACACTAGACAATTGACCTTCTGGAGTTGTATATCTACGGTCACTAACTGAAGTTGGTGCAAAATCTGCCTCACTAAATATGTCTTGATCAGATGGTTCAATGCCATATTTAACGAAGCTTTTAACCGCGATTCCTATAGTTGCTGCTTTAAAATACACTTTTCCGAAGATGTGTCCAACATCTTTACCTGTAATAGTTTTACCTAGATTATTTACCAAATAACCCAATGACTGCAATCGGTGCGTTGTGTGAGGAGGCAAATCAATAAAATGACGAAAATATTGAACAAAAGCATCTTCATTTATCCATCCACTTTGTTGAGCTATACCTACGGAAGTAGAAGGCGGTCAGAATGGGGACGTAACCTCCGCGCATGCGCCCTGTGCAGCTTTTAATTCCAGCCCCTTGAGGGTAGGCAACCGCAGACACGTTTAATGCATCTTAATTACCGGCTTTTTTTAAAGGTGTCATTTTCAACCCCTTGATGACGTATTTATGATCCTAACACCGTAATTGGGGCCATTTTGTCAGTATTGAGAGCTTTTTTTTGGTAGTCCAGCCCTGAAGCATATTTTTAATTACATCCAATTTTAAGTAATAAAGTAGTATAGAAATAAATTCAAGATAAAGTACTTAACGGTTTTCACCAATCATTAATATAAAATAATTGTTTTCTGGATTTTTCCAGTTATGTAACCACAATAACATCCTTTCATTATTCAAGGCTCACATACCTCAAACGTACTTGGAAAAACCACTAATTAGTTAACTACGTAAAGGTGAGCGGTACATGAAAAGACAAATACGATGTTTTAAGCGTTGAAATTAGGTCAAATTTTATAAAATCCTGTGTTGTATCTTAATCAAATTCATAAACAGATTTTTAATTACAAGCCAATTTTAAATCGCCAAGTAATATAGAAATAAATTTTAAGACGCTGATCTGAAATCATCTGCTATCAAAGCATCCTGGCTATAGAGGCAAGATTTAAAATCCATCGTAAATATATTGATTTGATAATATTTAATGAAAACATGCACATAGTTTTGATATTAAGCAAGTCACAGCTTGTAAAAACCAACTTTCATTTCAAAAATACTGCTTTTATTTAACTTATAGCTTACAAACAACAACTTTC